>JAHRHZ010000077.1:25638257-25650030 GCA_024137785.1 Ginglymostoma cirratum | reverse complement strand
AGGCCCGAAACGTCAAGCTTTCCTGCTCCTATGATGCTGCTTGGCCAGCTGTGTTCATCCAGCCCCACACCTTGTTATCTCTTCTTAAATTCTCTGCTGCTTTTTCTATCCAGCTATGTTTTGGGGCCCTGGCAGATCAGGGGCAAGGGAAGGGTAGAGGGGAACATTTGAAGATGAGGTTGTCTTCTTTATTGACCACCTGAAAACTTCTGGACCCACAGGTTCTCTCAGATCCTCACCAACTTCTTTCTCCCAACTTCCAGCATTTACAAGGAGACCACAGGAAATGTTTACAGGACAGTGGTAAGGTACAACTCTTTAACCTTGGTCCATGAGGATCAGTCTAAAGGTCTTTGAATCCTCTGATCTTATGGAATAACTTTTAAACTTTGATCAATAACTGTAGTCGAAGAAGAATTGGATTTTGGATTTCTGTAGCATTTCTTATGGCTTTGTGACATTCAAAACCACTTAACAGGCAATGTATGACATTTGAAGTGTAGTCGTAGTTGTAAAGTTGGAAACACAGTAGCCAATTCTCACACAGCAAACTCACAAACATTAATGTGTTATTAACTAGATAATATTTTGTTTGTGCTGAATCCTAACAAAGCCACGGAAAGATATAAAAAAGAGAGCAGCCAGAGTAGATATTCCTGAGTTTGACAAGGTTTGGGTGGCTGATCCTTTGTGAGTTTGAGACCTATCCCATATTAATTTACCAGCTTTGTATCATAAGTAAAAGCAAAATACTGTGGATGCTGGAAATCTGAAATAAAAATAGAAAGTTCTGGAGAAACTCAGCACCTGTGGAGAGAGAAACAGAGGTAACATGTCAAGGTCAGGTTCTGAAGATGAGTCATATTAGACTCAAAATGTTCCTTCTGTTTCTGTCTCCCCAGGTGCTGCCAGACCTGTTGAGTTTCTCAGGCACTTTCTGTTTTCATTTGTACCATAGGTGTTACCCGGAGTTTACGTGTAACCTTTAGATACCCATGATAACCAATAATTGCCTTAGAATCCAATGATCTTATGAAATAATTTGTAAACTTTAAAGTAGAAGCAAACATTTCTAGCTTGGTTAATTGAAGATTTCATGGTCTGAAATTTGTGCTTTACCAGATGCTGAATCTACTTCATCAACTATATATTCTTCTCTCTCTATCCTGGAATCTCACACATTGTGCTAGGTACAGTTAGTGTCACGTTTGACATTGTTGGTGCAGTACACGGAGATCCCACTACTTTTGAAAAGATTTGGTAATGGTCCATCAATGAGCTTACTCTGGCACTTTGATTTTTGCTCCTATATAGTATTGCTTCACACCTTGTAAACTGAAATATAAGGAGAAGGTCATTAATCCCTTCAAACCTAGTCCACCATTGAATTAGATCTTGGTTCATCTGTGATCTAACTCCATCTATTCACATTGGTTTCATCAACTTAGACAACAAAAATCTATCAAGCACTCAGAAGCTTTTTGAGGAAGAGAGTTCAAGACATTCACAACCCTTCATGTGAAGAAATGCTTCCTGACATCACGACTGATCAGCCTGTCTCTAATTTTAAAGTTATGTTCCTTACAGTTTCTCTCTATCTACACTATTAAATCCTTCAATCATCTTAAAACCCTCAATCAGCTCATCCCTTAATCTTTGAAAGGAGGGTTACTGAGAATGGTCACTGGTTCCTGTGAAACTGGTCCCAGGCTTGACCATCTCAATTAATCTCACATGATGTTTCCTGAGGTGAGAATTCAGCACTGTTAGCTTTTACATCAGAGCCAATTCCACCTGTTACAGAAACTCTCTCCTACAACTAACTTACTGACAATTAACTGCTGTCTAAGTAATCTCCAAAATGTTCTCCTTTTTCTCTACCTAAATCATGACCCGCACGAATTTATGTTCTTGATTGCAATTGAAACTCATTATAAATGTCTTCAAACTTGTAGCAATGGGAAGCATACTACACATCAGTTTGGAAAGAATAGAAGAAAACATCTTGCAAATCGGAATGGAGTAGGTGGGCTGAATAGCCTCCTAATGTTTTACCATGATTGATTGCAATTGCAACAAATCAATGTTGTCATTTTGAGTTCCAGTGTCCAACGTTAGCATAGCTTCAATTGTATGGAACTATGAAGATGTATTAAATTAAGGCTGTCAACAGTAAACTGCACTTATATTGCATCCTTTAATGCATTACAACATCCCAAGAGCATCGCAGAAACATAATCAGACATAAAAAAAGAACTGACACCCTCTCAGAGGAGGAAACATTAATGCAGGTGATAAAAAGCCTTGTCAAACAAGCAGCTCAGGGAGCGTTTAGAATGAAAACAGAGATACCGTGTTGTTTAAGGAGGGAATTTCTTAACTTAGGGCTCTAGAGAGCTGAAAGGGCAGTCTTCAAAGGTGGAGTGAAGAAAGTGAGGCCTGCACAATTGCTTATATTGGGAATACTGCAGGGGTCTCAGAACTTTTTAGAATTTTTGCTCCAACATAGGCAGAGTCACAGACACTGAATGTGGGTCCCAATGTGCACTGCTGGTGGTCAAATCTGATCAGACACGGAATTTTTATGTTCACCAAGTGGACAAGACCTCGTTGAAACATCTCATCTGAAAGGCAGCACTTTCAATAGCACAGCATTCCTTCAATACTGCACTGGAAGTATCAGCTGAGCCCTATGCTCAAGTTTCTTTTTTTTATTCATTTGTGGGATGTGGGTGTCGCTGGCTGGGCCAGCATTTCCTGCCCATCCCTAGTTGCCCTTGAGAAGGTGATGGTGAGCTGCCTTCTTGAACCGCTGCAGTCCTCCTGCTGTGGGTTGGCCCACAATGCTATTAGGGAGGGAATTCCAGGATTTTGACCCAGCGACAGTGAAGGAACGGTGATATATTTCCAAGTCAGGATGGTGAGTGCCATGGAGAGGAACTTGGAGATGGTGGTGTTCTCATATATCTGCTGGCCCTATCCTTATAGATGGAAGTGGTCGTGGGTTTGGAAGGTGCTGTCTGAGGATCTTTCGTGAATTTCTGCAGTGCATCTTGTAGATGGTATACACTGCTGCTACTGAGCGTTGGTGGTGGAGGGAGTGGATGCTTGTGGATGTAGTGCCAATCAAGTGGGCTGCTTTGTCCTGGATGGTGTCAAGCTTCCTGAGTGTTGTTGGGGCTGCATTCATCCAGGCAAGTGGGGAGTATTCCATCACACTCCTGACTCGTGCCTTGTACATGGTGGGCAGGCTTTGAGGAGTCAGGACGTGAGTTACTCGCTGCAGTATTCCCAGCTTCTGGCCTGCCCTTGTAACCACTCTGTTAATGCGGTGAGACTGGTTGAGTTTCTGGTCAATGGTAACCCCCAGAATGTTGATAGTGGGGGATTCAGTGATGGGAACAGCATTGAATGTCAAGGGGCGGTTGTTCGATTGTCTCTTATTGGTGATAGTCATAGCCTGGCATTTGTTTGGTGTGAATGTTACTTGCCAATTGTCAGCCCAAGCCTGGATATCATCCAGATCTTGTTGCATGTGAACATGGACTGCCACAATGGTGCTGAACATTGTGCAAGCATTGGCGAATATCCCCACTTCTGACCTTATGATGGAGGGAATGTCATTGATGAAGCAGCTGAAGATGGTTGGGCCGAGGACACTATCCTGAGGAACTCCTGCAGAGATGTCCTAGAGCTGGGATGATTGACCTCCCACAACCACCACCATCTTCCTGTGTGTCAAGTTTGATTCCAACCACCGGAGCGTTTGCTCCCGATTCCCATTGATTCCAATTTAGCTAGGGCTCCTTGATGCCACACTCGGTCGAATGCAGCCTTGATATCAAGGGCTGTCACTCTCCCCTCACCTCTGGAATTCAGCTGTTTTGTCCATGTTTGAACCAAGGCTGTAATGAGATCAGAAGCTGAGTGACCCTGGCGGAACCCAAACTGGGCGTCACTGAGCAGGTTATTGCTGAGCAGGTGCTGCTTGATAGCGCTGTTAGTGACACCTTCCATCACTTTACTGATGATCGAGAGGGGACTGATGGGGCGGTATTGAACGGGTTGGATTTGTCCTGCTTTTTGTGTACAGGACGTACTTGGGCAATTTTCCACATTGTTGGGTAGATGCCAGTGTTGTAACTGCACTGGAACAGCTTGGCTAAGGGACCGGCAAGTTCTGAAGCACAAGCCTTCAGTACTATTGCTGGAATGTTGTCAGGGCCGGTAGCCTTTGAAGTATCCAGTGTCTCCAACCATTTTGTGATATCACGTGGAGTGAATCAAATTGGCTGAAGACTGGTGTCTGTAATGCTGGGGACCACTGGAGGAGTCTGAGATGGAACATCCACTCAGCACTTCAGGCTGAAAATTGCTGTGAATGCTTCAGCCTTATCTTTTGCACTGATGTGCTGGGCTCTTCCATCATTAACGATAGGGATATGTGTGGAACCTCCTCCTCCAGTGAGTTGTTTAATTGTCCACCACCATTCATGACTGGATGTGGCAGGACTGCAGAGCTTAGATCTGATCCATTGGTTGTGGGATCGCTTAGCTCTGTCTATCACTTGCTGCTTTCGCTGTTTGGTGTGCAAGTAGTCCTGTTTGGTGGCTTCACCAGGTCGATACCTCATCTTCAGGTATGCCTGGTGCTGCTCCTGGCATGCCCTCCTGCCCTCTCCATTGAACCAGAGTTGATCCCCTGGCTTGATGGTAATGGTTGAGTGGGGGATATGCCGGGCTGTGAGGTTACAGATTATGCTGGAGTACAATTCTTCTGCTGTTGATGGCCGACAGCGCCTCATGGATGCCCAGTCTTAAGTTGCTAGAACTTTACGAAGTCTGTCTCATTTAGCGCGGTGATAGTGCCACACAACACAATGCAGGTTGTTCTCACCTTGAAGGTGGAATTTCGTCTCCACAAGGACTGTGTGCGGTGGTCATTCTTACCAATACTGTCATGGACAGATGCAACTGTAGCTGGCAGATTGGTAAGGATAAGGTCAAGTATGTTTTCCCCTCTTGTTTGTTCCCTCACCACCTGCCACAGACCCAGTCTAGCAGCTATGTCCTGTCGGACCCGACCAGCTCGATCATAGTACTGCTGCCAAGCCGCTCTTGGTGGTGGACAATGAAATCCCCCACCGAGAGTACATTTTGTGACCTTTCCATCCTCAGTGCTTCCACTAAGTGTTGTTCAACACGGAGGAGAGACTGATTCATCAGCTGAGGGAGGACAGTATGTGATAATCAGCAGGAGGTTTCCTTGCCCATGTTTAAATTGAAGCCAAGAGACTTCATGGGGTCCAGAGTCAATGTTGAGGACTCCGAGAGCAACTCCCTCCTGACTCTATAACACTGTGCCGCCCCCTTTGCTGGATCTGTCCTGCAGGTGGGACAGGACATATCCAGGGAGGTGATGGCAGTGTCTTGAACATTGTCTGTAAGGTATGATTCTGTGAGTATGACTATGTCAGGCTGTTGCTTGACTAGTCTATGAGACAGCTCTCCCAATTTTTGCACTAACCCCCCGATGTTAGTGAGGAGGACTTTGCAGGGTCAACAGGGCTGTTTCTGCTGTTGTTTTTTCCGGTGCCTAGGTCGATGCCAGGTGATCCGTCCAGTTTCATTTCTTAAATTTTTTTAGTGATTGGTACATCTGAGTGGCTTGCCTGGCCATTTCAGAGGGCAGTTGAGAGTCAACCCCATTGTTGTGGGTCTGGAGTCACATGTAGGCCAGACCAGGTGCGGGTGGCAGATTTCGTCCCCTGAAGGACATTAGTAAACCAGATGCGTTTTTCTGATAATCGGCAATAATTTCATGATGATTAGTAGATTCTTAAAGCCAGACTTTTTGTTTTGAATTCCAATTCCACCATCTGCTGTGGTGGGATTCGATCTCGGGTCCCCAGAACATCAGCTGAGTTTCTGGATTAATAGTCTAGTGATAATACAAATAGGCCAACACCTACCCTATAATGGAACATAAGTTGGGCATGAACTCATGAGAGTGCTACCCCTAATAAACTACAGTCACGATTATCCACGGTTAGCCTGGTTTATCTGATTTGGTTAACAAGCAGGGGGCTGGATGAACACAGCAGGTCAAGCAGCTTCATAGCAGCGCCCTGCTTGTCATCTCGGATTCTCCAGCATCTGCAGTACCTTTTATATCTGATTTGGTTAATCTGGTTTGTAATTAAGCCTACCATTGCACCTCCTCTTCTATCAAAGTTGAAGCCCATTGATAAGCCCAGAGTGGATCCTTGATATCCTAGCTCAGTAATTGTGATGTCTTTTCACAGGTAACTTAGGGAAGAGATCCTTAATACAAGCATGAAAAACCTTTCCAGTACCTACAGTGAGTCACACAAGATAAAGCCTCTGTTACGAGACAGAATGGGGCTGATGGGAGTGAAACTTAGAGCATGGTGGCATCCTCTCTGGAAAGGAGGAGCTCTTGAAATTGCAAGTGGAAATGAACCCTCACCACAGACACTGATTCGTCCATAGGGGGTTTGATACATTTGAGTATATTGCTAGGTAATTTCAGAGACCAATTCAGAGTCAACCACATTGGTGTGGATCTGGAATAACATACTGATGGAAACAGATCATAATGACAGAGCGCCTGTCCAAAAGGATATTAATGAACTTTTTGTTTTTGCAAAAATCTGACACCTTCATGGTCAATCATACTGAAGCCAATTTTTTATTAACAGATTTTTCAAAAATACAAATCCTCAAACAGCTCACAATGTAATTAAAACTCACTCTCCAGATTAGTTATAACTTAAATCACTGCACTATTGTGCACACAATCCAAACTGCAAAAGTAAAGATGTGAAGAAGGTTATCAAAGATTACAAACGGATCTTGATCAATTGGGCCAATGGCAAGGTGAATGGCAAACTCTAGGGTGGAGAAGTCCAAGACTATGGAACATATTTTTTAAGGTGAGAGGAGACAGATTTAAAAGGGACCTGAGGAGCAACTTTTTCACACACAGGATGGTTCATATGTGAAATGAGCTGCCACAGGAAGTGGTAGGTGCAGGTACAGTTACAACATTTGAAAGATAGTTGGAAAGGTACATGAATAGGAAAGGTTTAGAAGGACATGAGCCAAATGCAGGCAAGTGGTACTAGTTTAATTGTGAAATGGGGTAGGCATGGACAAGTTGGACAGAAGGGTCTGTTTTTGTGTTTTATGACTTTATCAGCTACAACAGGTCAAATACTCAATTGGTAAACTTTCCATAGAGAATAGCACCAAAAGAAAAGGTGGCTCAGTGGTTGCCACTGCTGCATCACAGTGCTAGGGACTTGAGTTCAATTCCAGCATCTATTCACTGTCTGAATTGAGTTTGCATGTTGTCCCTGTGTCTGTGTGGGTTTTCTCCAGATGCTCCAGTTTCCTCCCAAAGTCCAAAGACATGCAGGCTAGGTGGGTTGACCATGGTAAAATTACCCGGTTGTATCCAGGGATAAGTGGGTTAGGCATTGTCGAAACCTCACGTGGGGTTATGGGGTCTAGGTGGGATGCTTTTTGGAGGGTCAGTGCAGAGCTGATGGGCCGAATGGTTCTCCACTGTTGGTATTCTATTTAAGGAGGAATTTCTTTGCTTAGAGGGCTGGGAATTCTCTATGTTAGAGAGCTGTGCATACCTTATCTCTGAGTATTGAAGGTTATGTGAATATTAGTTATGATTACATTGAATGATGGATCAGACAGATCAAAAGGACTGAATACTCCCTGCCTACATCTTAGGAAAATTGGAACAATAAGAAAGAGGTATGTGTCAATGAGTAGAGTGAGGCATAGTGTTCAGGGGTACAGAGTTGGGAGGTAGTGGCATAGAGCTGTCAGCAAGGTGCTGAGAGCTGGAATGTTCTTTTCATAATCTATCATTGAGCGACAGTTCCTGAAATGTATTCTGAACACATGGCAGGGGGTTTATAAATTCATCACTTGATACTGAATGTGACAGCAATGTTAGTGCAAGTGAAAACCAGGCACCATAAACAAAATCACACACACAAAAAAAACATTGCTTATAAAAATGTCTCTTAGGTCTCTGTTGTGTAATTGTTGTACTAAATTCATAAATTGTCTAAAGAATGACTTTGATATCATGTACTACCCCGAAGTAATTTTTCCCCAAACTAATGATGGATTTCAGACTATCTCCAGCAAGAACGAAAGTACCTGAAGCTGTGAATGATGGCAATCATAAAGAAACACCCCCTCCCCCTTTTAACTCCCCAGCCCCTCCCCTGACAGTGGAAATCAGACAGGCTGGGTGTTTCTGTTAAAAAAAATCCCTCTGTCTTCCTGAAGGCATCTATTTGGCAAGTTCCGATGATAGCATTGAACCTGATGGGCCAGTTTAGTGAAAGGCCTGGGTGAAGGGGGGAAATGGGGACAAAGAGGAGATCTGAGCACAGGAGGAGAGGGAGTTTGGGGAGGGCTGGGCAGTGCGGTAGGGGCAGTGAATGGACTCTGATTTGGGAAATGGATGGGAAAGGTCAGTCAAGGGGGAGTAGGGCCTGAGCAGGGGAATGAGGTATGTCAGAGCAGGAGAACAGAAGTGGTTTCTCTGTTGATCGAAGTTCCCAGGGTCGGTATTATCATTCAGGAGTGGTCAGTGGGGATGAGTTTCACTATTTTGTTTACATTCTCATTGTTCAGCAGTGATGTCTCCTCCAGGACATGGAAGATTCTACCTACCTTGAACTGAGAATATTCCTACTTCCACAATTGCATCCCAAAACCTGCCCCCAACCCTCAATTTAGGCAGGGTTTTCAGTGATTTTTTTTTCCATCTGTAGCTTGCTGCTTCCTTTGTTTAGAATGCATGTAGTAGATCTAATTTACAGGTAGGCCTGTTGCTGCTCCTGATATGCTCTTCCAAACTCATTGAACTAGGGCTGATCCTTTGGCCTGATGACAATTGTAGAGTGGGGGACATGCCATGGGGTTACAGATTGTGCTTAAATACAATTCTGGTACGGCTGATGGTTTCAGTACCTCTGGATATCCAGATTTGAGCTGCTAGATCTGTTTTGAAGCTGTCTTATGAGGCACAGAAGTAATATCATATGATATTACACCATGTGATAGTGGGACTTTGTCTCCACAGTATTCCATCTTATCAATACCGTCATGGATATAGTGCGTCTGTGATAGGTACACCTATATGGAAGAGATTAAGTCGGTTTTCCCTGGAGGCTCAGTCTGAGATATGACCTTTAAAACCTGAATAATGTTACTAGGTTGTTCTCAACATGAAGTTGGGATGTCTGTTAATGCCATGAGAGATTGGGTGATGTGTATAATCTAAGTAGATTGTTCTGTCTACTGATGGAACCCAAACGAAACTGTGTTGTAAACTTGCAATTTTATTTTTCAATATTTCACTAGAGAGAATGTATTCTGTAGAAAGAAATTGTTACCTCTGGGTAAATCAAAGTTTATAATCTGGTACAGGATTTGAAAAAAAACTTCTAAACAGTTTGAGCTATCCTTAGTGATCATTAGCATTATCTAAAAGCAATTAGCCTGCAGCCTTGTAACTGAGTCCCAGATGAAATTGTTGAAGAAACATAAAGGTGTAATGCTGCATCGTAACTGAAATAAACTGTCACTATAGCAACATCAATTCAGCCAACCAAAACTCAGTTGTGTTAACTATCTATATTCTGGTTAATGACAATTCCACGACTGGGAATTACTCCTCAGATTCCCTAGATCTATTGCAGTAACTTTAAGATAAGAATGTCACATTTCCCTTTCTTCTTAGCTGCTAATTTCTCTGAAACAACCTTTTCTTATGGAATTTAACATTTGGTTGGACCTTAAAGGTACAACATAAACCGTACAGAAGCTGACACTCCAGTGCTTTTATTGAGGGAGCCCTGGCAGCTGAAAGTGCTATCTTTTGGTTCAGATGTTAAAGTGAGGGTCCAGCTCTCTTCTCAGTTGAATGTAAAATATCCTATTTATTTAAAAATAAACACAGGCCAACTACCTGAGGTTTTGAAAGGCAGCTTGAAATAGCAGATTTCCTTTACCCTTGATGTCATTTCAGTTTGTATGTGTTGAGGTATAGGCTGGAACATTATGAGTTAGCTCTCTGTCATTCTGTGTAGTAGAGTGTCAAACCAAGTGCTTCCAGCTAGTTTGTTCTTCATGTATAGGAGTCCTGGGGACCAAGTAAATATATTTTATCAAGTGCTGGTTGATATCTATTCCTCTGGTTTATCTGTTGGGCCGTTTTGCTTTCTGTAATGGTAATGCATTTCTTATTTTACAAATAGCAAAAAGCACTTTTGGTTTGCAACAAGATTTATGTTTCTTTGTTGTGACCCTGGCTCTTTAATACTCCCTATGTGTTGCATGTGAATACAAACAGTTGGTGCCAATTGCATTTCAATGCAGAAAATCTCAGCTGGAGAAGATTGTGTTTCAGACAAATGGCCATGAGTAGGAGGAAGAGCATCAATAGTAAAGAAAGAATGCAGCCAATTATAGCCTGACCAGTCAATGCCAGGTCCTGGTGGTTGAGTAAATATACAACAATTCTGACACGTTTAATTGGAAGACGATGCGTCTTATCTTGCTGGAAAAGTAAGATGAGTGTCAGCAATGTATGTCATCATTAAAAAATCTGGAACATTCATGAATAAAGAACTATATTATGAGTTGCAAATCTTCAGAACCTGTTTGTATCGATTTACTTTGATACGCGATTTAATTTGTTCCTCCAGCTGCTGTTAGTTTTAAAGGGATGATACTTTTACACATTAATTGCCAATTAAATTTGCCACAGCACATTCAGGCTGATTAATAGCATGAGTTCCTTTTGGCAATGTGATAACTCTAAACGCAAATGTCACTCAAGCTTCCTGCCCTCAAAAGTGAACAATTTAAGATGTTCAGTCTCATTCCTGTAGGTAGTAAATAACTGTTAGAGATGTTTAAAATGTGAATTTTTAAAACATATTTTCCCTTTCTATCTTTGTGTTATTTTTCTCTTATCCAACATTTCATGTTATGTATCATGCTGTACCTGCTTGGATTTAACTGGCCAGTTTTCTCTAAAAGACTTTTCTCCTTCCTTTGAATGGTGGTGCAGTAGTGAAAAGCTGCACTTTCTGAGGCACTGTCTTTTGGATGGAACCATGAACCAAGGTCTCAGTCACCATCTCAGGTGGGTGTAAAAGGTGACATGGCACTATGTCAGTGAAGAGCAGGAGAATTCACCTTGGTCACCCAGGCCAATATTGATCTCCCAAAAGCCAGTAAAACAGATTTTCTGCTCCTTATCAAATTTGGGTTTTCCATACTACAGCAGTGACTACACTTCAAAACGTACATAATTGACTGCAGTGATTGGGGATGTTCTAAAGGGGTGAAAGCTACAACAAGCGAATATTTCTTATTTTCCCTGTTCAAAATCTTCCACCTGATCCCAGCCCTATTTCATTACTTAGGGCTATATCCTGTGCCTGAGTTTGTAGGGGACCCAACCATGTTTCTTCTTTGTCATAAGTCTCTTTTGCCGCCAAGCAGAAACATTTTGGTGAAGTGCTGCAGGTTTAAAAAGCAGAGACTTAACAGCATGAGAAACAGTTTCAGAGATAGTAGGAACTGCCAATGCTGGAGAATCTGAGATAACAAAGCATACAGCTGGATGAACACAGCAGGCCAAGCAACATCAGAGGAGCAGGAAAGCTGACGTTTTGGGTCGAGACCCTTCTTCAGAAAAAGG
>JAHRHZ010000077.1:25614968-25628257 GCA_024137785.1 Ginglymostoma cirratum | reverse complement strand
TCTATCCGCCTCCCCCCTCTCTCCCTATTTATTTCAGAACCCTCTTCCCCTCCCCCATTTCTGATGAAGGGTTTAGGCCCGAAACGTCAAGTTTTCCTGCTCCTATGATGCTGCTTGACCTGCTGTGTTCATCCAGCCCCATGCTTGTTATCTCGGATTCTCCAGCATCTGCAGTACCTTTTATCTCTTATCCTGAATCCTTAGTTCTTTTGATGCTACAGAGGTCAACCTTTGTAAATAAAAAAAAAACCCTGCAAATATTGGACATCTGCAATGAAGGCATTTGATCAGCAATTACTGATTTGCCCTCACCTGAAAAAAGAGAGGTAGGTTATGTTGTGAGTAGAAATTTCTGCTGTAAATTGACTAAAGCCCTTTCTGAAATACATCAACCAATATTTTCCATTTCCAAGTATGGATTTCTATACTGTGTATTTCCAGGATTTTTAGTTACCTCTGGTTCACTAATCCTTTAGGGAAATAAACCTGCTGTCGTTATCCAGTGTTGGCCTATGTATGACTCCAGTCCCACACTGACATGGTTAACTCTTCAATCTCTTGTAAAACAGCTTATTAAGGTATTCAGTTGTTTCAAAACAGTTATTAGAATGCAAACTCTAATGTTTAAGTATGCATTGAAAGTAAAATCATTACAACTTGCTTTTACCAAAGCAGCTTTAGTATAAATACCAGAGTACCTGACAGGGTAAACAGAAACTATTCCCTGGTGGGAGCATTGTAGAACGAGGGGACAATCTGAAAATTAAGGCCAGGCTGTCAGGGTGACATCTTAGCACAGAGTAATGGAAGTGTGGAAGTCTCTCCCATCGAAAGCTGCCTATGTTAACAATGAACTGATAAAAATCAAAACTGATTAATTTTATTAGCAAGGCCATTAACAGTTATGGAACAACAGTGGGTGGATGGAGTTAAGATGCAGATCAGCCTTGACATACCTGAATGGTGAAAATAAACCTAAGGAGCTAACAGGACTCTTCCTGTTTCCATGGTCTTATTGAGCAGATTGAAACCTACACATGATATCCACTTGGCAACATACTGGTGGTGTTCAGCAAAAGGGAAGCATCAACAAGCATCTGCAAAGTTCTATTCCCTGGGCAGCCATTTATGTTTAATGATCCGAGTGTCAAAAATTGGTTTATGAAGATCCCAGAAGATGCTACTGACTGTTTCAGCAATTTGTTTGGCTTGTTGCAAGTGGAATAATCCTGGTGAGTGGTGAGTGACTGCCTCCTAGTGCTGCTCTTCAACGTGACCAACCCTGCTTGCAGGCTTTGATATTATGACAGTGTCAAACTTGCGTAAAAAGCTATTTTGCATCAATCTGTGGTTCTACATGCAAGGTAAGGAGAATGTCATTTAAAAAATAAATCACACACATATTCAAAAGGAATGGTGGAGATATTGGTTTCCAAATAATTTAGATCAGAACCAAAATAGGTGTGATCAGCCAATGCTCTCTGTGCTGCACGACAAAGAATTCACAAAGTACAAACAGTTAATTTGGACTAACTATTCTACACTGATGTTTATGCTCCACACAAATCACCTCCATCTCACCCTATCAGCTAATCCTTCTAATCCATTCACTATTAACAACTGATCTAGTTACCCCCTAAATGTATCTATACTCTTCACTTCAATGATTCCACATTATTAGTCCCTCACTAGTATAGTTAACACTAAGCTTTCCTCTGACATGGTGCAGCCAGCAGTTATTGGGATAAATAGGAATGGACAATAATTGTCAGCCTTGCAAACACCCCCAGAATTAATACAGCAAAGTAGGGAAAGTTGTCACTAGTATTGAGGGTTCTTTATACACACAGCAGCGTCACAATGTAAGTGGCATCAATATTCTTGTATTTTCAAAGTAAAATTGGTGATACAAAGACCTCTATTCATCCAAACCAGCTCCTTCTGTGGTTTCAGTGAAACATCACAACCAAATTCTTAGAGATTTCACAGGCCACACCTACGCCAAAGAAGTTCCTATGTCAGATTTATTAGTGACTCTTAAATTTATGGCACCCCTATCTTACATCTACCTAACACCCCTATCTTACATCTACCTAACACCCCTGCAAGATTGAAAAGTAAATCTGTATACCTAGATTCTTTTTCTGCTAAATGAACTTCTACTTTTCAAAGAATAATGTTACTCCCATAATTGCATTCCTAGTAATATATTAGATTGTCGATTGCAAGAGGGCCTGGAGCTTTCTAAAAGCTTGTCAGAATGCTGACTTTATCAGGTAGGGCTGTTCGTGATTAAGAATTTGTGGACACTGATGTAATGAAGGTGTTTCCACCCATTAAAACACTTGCACTGTAATGTATAAACAGCAGCTTGTAAAGTTCGGGTTTCAACTTATTACCAGGTGGACTGGAATCAGAGGCGAGCGAACTGATGATTGCACATCTGGCTCATCTGTGCAAATGATGCAGGCATGCCTGACTCTAAATTTGAGATCTCATCAGCCTCTCCTTAAGAACTTGGCTCTGATGTTGCATTGAAACCACAGAAGCAGATGGTTTGGAAGACTGGAGGTCAAGAAGTCAACCTCTCACCAATTTTACTTTGAAAATACAAGAGCATGGATACTGACAGGCTGCAGTGCAGGTAAAGGAACCTTAACACCACGGTCAGTATTAACTACCTTTCTGTATTCATTTCTATTCTTTCAGAATGGCTGGCTGGGCTATTTGAGAAGAAAGCTATGAGCTAACCATACTAGTGAAGGAATGAAGACATACACAAGACTCAGACCAAATATGAAGAGCAGGTTTCCTTCCCTAAAAGGACCATAGTTACCAGTAGGAATTTTATGGCAATTAGCTAGTCTGACACCCAGCCTAGGTGATTCACGCTGGCATATAGTCACACAAGTGAAATTTACAAAGTTGTTAAATGAGATGAAAAACCAGTGATCAGATTTTGGGGATATTGAAGAGGAATTCATGGCTTCAGAAAACTGTCAGCTGTTGTTCAGTTGATGGCCTGGGACCCTTGGTGCCTAAATAAAGTAATGAAAAAAGCATATAAGAACTTGGCTTAATATCTCATCCAAAGGACAATACCTGTAACCATGCAGCGTCCCTCAATATTCCATCAATTAATAAACCTAGATTATAACTTTACAAAACACAAGCTTTGCTTTGAGGCAACAAAATTTGAGTCAAATTTGCTGAAATGAAAAATTCAGTATTTGAGAAATTAAAACTCAAAGGGGGCTGTGAACATTTTCATAATTTTGTATTGGGTTAAATTACATCACATTGTGTTCGAGGTATATATGTACATAAGGTAATATTGTATTGGGTTTGCAGAGGTACAGTTCACACCATCTACATTTAAAATATATAACTGCTTTATTGTCCAAGAATACTAATGGTTAATTGTCAGCGTCAAAGTTGCTGGCTATGATGTCACCAACTCTAATCTCAACAAGACGCACCGAGTCAGGAACATACATAAACAGATAAAATCCCATGAATAAAAACAAAATGCTGGAAACCTGTAACAGATCAGTCATCCATCAAAAGCCTTAGATCTTTCACTCTCCACAGATGCTGATACATCTGCAGACAGTGGTTCCAACATCTGCTGTTTTTATTTTCGATTTCCCAGTCTGCAGTTATTTTGGTTATGTAACAACTCATTCAAGGATCTTCAGTGTATTTAAATCCTTCTGATCCCCTTGGTCTGGGGTTACACTTTGCGTTAAACACCAACTGTGGCTTGAATAAAACGAGATGCACGTCGTTGTATGATAAGCTGTTTTGTATAGTTTATTTGCAATCATTGACATAGTTATATAGCAGACCATGGTCAAAGCACTACCCCATTATACCAGTCATCATGTATACCAAGAATATCAACGTCTTACAAACACACCCACTATAAACAGTGGGGACTGTTTACGTCCATACACCAGTAAAACACAGCATTTTGTTGCAGTTCAGGTGACAATGAGCTGACAGTGCCCTGCGTCTGTGACAGGGAATGCTCTGCTGTTCTCTTTCATTGCTCCCTTCATCCTTTGTGTAAATCAAGGTCCTTTTGATGCATGTCATGTGGAGAGGAGTTCAAGAAAACCAGCCGATAAATCTCCAGATCTGTATGAAGGTTGCACACCACATATCCAGATCAGCACTTATTTCACTGGTGCTTCCCAATGTTCATTGGTACAAGAAAACCATGCTTTGGCACAGCAGCATTTCAAAACCAGCTTTTCAGCACAAACTGAATTATTATGCTTAGATTTCAAAGTATGAAGCCATTTTTAACTAGGCACCACCAAGTGGTGTCATTAATGTAGCACAATCTGCTACATCTGTGCAGGAATCCGTTCAAATAGAAAGTAGTAATAATTCTGGGACAAATAGGACTATATGAACAGGTAACATCATGTGTTTTGTAACTCTTATGGGAAGTTAATCTAAACTGCAACTATTAACAAACTCCTTTACATGGCATCCTAAAACCCTTTGACCTATTGCATTGATTTCACTCAGAGATGTCTGCATTCACTTTAATAATAAACAAGTTTTTTCTTGTCAAAACAAACAGCCTCTCATTAGTGGCTTGAAAACCCAGCACAGGATCATTGGTTTCCAAGCTGGCAACCTGTTGCTTGGCAACCTGCCCTACATGCCTAGCTTCCTTCCGGTTGTAAAGGACGGATTGAACAGGTGTGGGCTGGCGGTAAATGAAGACTCGACGGTAACATTCACACAGAGCAGCATAAGAATAGTTTGGAGCACATGTTGAAAATTTCTTCTCACGTTTAGATGCTTGAACATAGCCTAGAACAAGACGAGGTTTACTGCTTATTAACTTGAACACTGTTTAGAAAAAAGCCTTATGTTTAAATAGTGTCTCTCACATTCTAAACCATTTCACTGCCAACAGAAGTATAACCATCATCGTAATGTAAGAAACATGGCAATCAGTTCGCACACAGTAAAATCACATGATAATAGTCAAATGATTTTGGTG
Organism: Ginglymostoma cirratum; assembly: GCA_024137785.1. NCBI lineage: Eukaryota > Metazoa > Chordata > Chondrichthyes > Orectolobiformes > Ginglymostomatidae > Ginglymostoma > Ginglymostoma cirratum. The sequence continues at coordinate 25,623,234 of JAHRHZ010000077.1, read as the reverse complement.
TGATGTTGATGGATGGATAAACACTGGCCAAAATGGTGAGAACTCCTATGCTCCTTTTGGGAAGAGCGCAATGACATTTCTTATGCCCACCTTTTGAGGTCGGATAGGACCTGGTTTAAAGTCTCATGTGAAAGACAGCATATCTGACAGCATTGCAAAAATAGATCAGCATAGCTAGATCATGTGTTCAAGTCTCTGGAATGGGACTTGAACTCACAACCGTACACAGTATTGACATGGTATGTTTTTAAGCCAAGTGTAACAAGAAAAACAATAGTCCACATTGCAGACAACGAAGAGTAAAGGAAAACCAGTAGCAGTCACTGCACAATGCGAAGCTTGGATTTCTAGCAGGAAGGAAAGACTGAGGAAGTTAAGGAGTTTCACAAGGTTCTGATGAATCCTCTTATTTCAGACGACAGTGAATCTTTGGAACTGTTTGCCCTATAGGGCTGTGGAGGTTCAGTTACGGAGCATGTTCAAGACCGAGATTGATAGATTTCCACATATTAAATACATCACGAATGTGGGGATAGTTCAAGAACATGGGGCTGAAGTAAATGATCAGCTGTGATCTTACTGAATGGCAGAGTGGGCTGGAAGGAACAAATGGCTATTCCTTCTATTTCTTGTGTTCTTATGGGATTCTTATAAAGCAGGAGGCTGCATGGCAGTCCTGTATTTCAGCACAATGAGCATAACTGGAGGAGAAACAGCTTAAGGAGTACAATTTAACAGAAATTAGAATGGGAGAAGGAGAAGTACAGACAGATGATCAAACTAGTATCAGTAAAAAGGTGGTAAACAGCAAGGAAGAAAGCCTTAGTTTACAAGATGATATAGACGTGCTGGACAGATGGACAGAACAATAGCAAATGGACCAAGCACCATTGGTAATCAAAATCAGGTGATTAAAATATGATGTGCACATGCTAAAAATTTAAATCTTTAGCTGAGGACTTTTTTTGTTTTAAAAACGTCTCTTCAAAATGCATTCAGGAACCAGGGGAAAGAAACGATGTGGCAAGCAAAAGTTTGAAAACCAAATTTTTCTGGGGGGAAAACAATAGGATAGTTAGACAAAATAAAAAGTTAAAGGACATTAATATTGACTTAAGTGTATCACTGTGTAAGTTTGGCATTACAACAATGAAACAATCTCTGACATGGCGCTATAATAGTCATTCTTATTTCAACGTTAAAGTTGACAACCAGAAAAAGAAGAAAGCAGTGGCTCAGGGAGAAAGCACCTTCCTTACGGTGGCTATCAATCCAAGAGTTATTAATGCTAAAGGCTCTCTAATGTCAAGCAACTTCAAATGTGGTGCATCCCTCCATACTGATTTGAAATACCCCACTTGTATAGGGCATGAGGACCTCTCTCAAACACCACCCTTAGGAAGGGTCACCGGACCGGAAACATTAACTCTGTTTTCTCCTTCACAGATGCTGCCAGACCTGCTGAACTTTTCCAGCAGGTTTGTTTTTGTTCCAGCCTTACCACATTTACTGTTTGTAGCAACCTAATATGGAAAAATAACAATGCAATGCAATGCAATGCAATGCAAAACGTGAAAGAGGAAAAATAAGATGAACAATCAATTACAGCTTGTTAAAAGAAGTGAACACTTCAATGCACCAGATACTATCCAACAAACTAACTAGCAAAGGGTTCATATGCAGCATGATCACAGTTCTTGTCTTACCTAAAGCATTGAATGTCCCAATGTGCTCCCACATGTTGTCCTCTTTTTGGTGTGGTTGCCACAGAAGTGCATCAACATCATGACGTAGACAGAAGCACGGCATCTCAGCTGGATCCACCACCGCTGTGAACAGATACTGGTGACTGCTCAGGTTAACCTAAAGTCAAAATTTAAAACATGCTGAAACTTTTATAAACTGTCAGTGGCAAAGTTCTGCAATGACCAGGAGCTCTGTTGATCAAGTTTACAACACTGTATTTATTGAAAGACATGAACGTCCACACCTTACATCAATAACTTGTTAGTTATTACCTCATTAATCTGAGAAAAAAATATTTTACATCAATATTCATATTGAGGTATTCACATTGGTCTTGGAATAACTGGTTCCTCAGCAGTTTTTTGAATCTATTTTATATTGCCTTTGGAACTTACTAATTATTGCAAACCATTACAATTTAAATGCAAGGTTCATCTATCAATCACTTCCATAGCTAGCAAACTTCAGCCAGAGGCGTCGAGTGAGTAATCCATCTTGGTTTCCTCTAGAGATCCCACCATCACAAATGCCAATCTTCAGCCAGAAGGTATTGAGAGAAACAGCTGAAGACACTGGATACAGTAAAAAAAATACAAGCTGCTTCTGACAAAATCCCTGTTCTCCTACTGAAGATTGTGCTCCTGAATCAGCTGTGACTCTTACCGAGCTGTTCCAGTATGCGGACAACACTGGCAACATCGAAAATCGGTCAGGGATATCCTGTGCACAAAAAGCAAGACAAATCCAATACAACCAATTGCGGCCCATCAGAATATTCTCAATCATCACTGAATTAATGGCAAATGTTGTCAACATTGTGATCAAATGACACTGACCTAGCAACAATCTGCTTAATTATGTTCAATTTGGGTTCTCCCAAGATATCTCAGCTCCTGAAATCGGTACAACCTTGGTCCAATGAACGACAAACAAAAAAGCTCAACTAATGAGGACATGAAAGTGACTGTCCTGAGCAAAAGGGCAGCATCTGTCTATTGTATTAAGAAGCCCTAGCAAAATTAGAGTCTATCAGAGTCAGAGGGAAAACTACCCACTGCTTAGAGTCATACCTAGGACAAAGACAGATAGTCGTGATTGTAGGAGATCAATCATTTCAGTGTCAGGTCACTACTGCCGGAGTCTCTCAATTCGGTGTCACGGGCCCAATCATCGAAGGCTAATTCATCAATGACTTTCCCCTCCATCGTTAGGTCAGAAGTGTGGATGTTTGTTGATGACTGTGAATGTTTAATACCATTCACGACTTCTCAGATAGAGAAGCAGTCTGTGTCCATATCAAAAAATCTCAGAAATGTTACAGTGCAGAACGACAAGCTTTGCAACGAGCATTATGACATACTGCTCACTCACTTCTGCCTTTCTCCCTGTATTGTTGTACACTGTTTCTATTCAAATAATCATCTAATGACTTCTCAAACGTGTCAATTGAACCTGCCTCCAGGTACTGTGTCCCAGATCCTAAACATTTCATTGTGAAGTTTTTTTTCCTCACAGTGCCAGGTACCTGGGCTCAATTCTAGCTTTGGGTGACTATCCATGAGTCCGCATGGGTTTCCTCGCACAGTCCACAGATGTGCAGATTAGATGGATGCCATGCTAAACTGCTCTATAGTGTCCAGGGATGTGCAGGCTAAGTGAATTAGCCACGGTTATTGCTGGGTTACAGGAATAGGGTGGAGGGTGGGATGCTTTTCGGAGGATCGGTGCAAACTCAAGGACCGAATGGCCTCTTTCTGCACTGTAGGGATTCTATACCCTCATGCTCTTGATCCTTTTCAGAGGGGAACAGTTTTTCTCTATCTAATCTATCCAGACATCCCGTGATTTGAAGACTTCTATCAGCTCTCCTCTTGGCCTTCTTCTCTCCAAGGAGAACATCCAAACCTCTCCAATCTATCGTCTTAACTGAGTTTCTTATCCTTGCAACCAAGATAGTAAATCTCTTCTGCTCTCTAATACAGTTACATCCTTCAGTAATTGTGATGCTCAGATAACACTCCAGCTGAGGTCTAGCAAGTATCTTGTACAAGTTCCAAATAACCAATTGCTCTTGTACTCCAAACCCTGATTTTTAAATTCCAGGATACTGTATGTTATACTTCACCTGTCCTGCCACCTTCAATGATCTATGCACACTTACACACTCTGCTCCTGCACCCATTAATTATTGTACCTCATTGAAGGTAGCCCATTGTTCAACTTGAAAAATTCCAAAACACAGTTAAGGTATAACCCTAGTATCACCATTTCAGAGTAGTCAAATACAAGAAAGAATTTCCGACTCCATGACATCTAGAGGTTTGACTTTTCTGTTTGTTTCAGTTCCCAGTCTTGAGAATTTCATAACCTTTTCTTTGATTATTCACACAAAGGAGCTAAGAGATTTTCTCAGCTTCAAATAACCCTGTCAGAATTCTAACGGAACACTCCTGGCCTCAACCTTTCAAACTAAAACTGTTACACTGACGTTACCTTATTTCTTAACTGTGTTGAACTAACTCTTCTCTCTAGAGAAACTGTTCTTACATTTAGCTTCAATCAAGATGTCTACGAACTAAAACCAAAAACTTTCCAATCCATAGATTATTCCACTAAGAAAAAGGAAATCAATTCCCGATTCTTCTAAACTGAAAACAAGTTAATACTTTTCAATGTTTACTCTGCCCAATCATAAAACTGTGACTATATAAACAAATTCCCTTTATTGATCCTTATTTGAAATAAAAACCATGGCTCCAAAATTACAAAAGTTAATTTTTAAACACACTCCTACAGAGGACCTAAAACCTACACGTCACTAGTTCAAAATCCAAACTCTAAAACAAACAAAATACATATTATACATATATAAAGAAAAAAAATTCCCACATCTCAGATCACACAGTGCTGAACAGTTCAGTCAGCAGGGTAACAGTCAACTCACAGTCAGCACGTTATTACCATTTTGCATAGGATTGTCCTTCTCAGATTGTCGCTTAACTTGGGCCTGACTTGTCCCCACAGCGACCACACTACCCATGCTTGTTGTCAGGCAGAATGCAAAGCAGACTACATGATGCCATACCTACACCCTGACCTCCCACCCCATTCATTCCTCCATGCCTCCTTAAACTAAAGAGACAGTCATAAAACATAATCCTGTTAACTTCTTATACATTGCAACATTATAACCAGAGATGTAGCATTCCAGGATAATTATCAATGGATAATGCTACTTTCCAAATCTATGCTAATGATTTAGGTACAGAAATGTAATGCAAATTGGTGAAGCTTGTAGATGATATTAAATGAGAGACAACAAAGCAGCAAGTGACCTCTAATAGGAGTTAAATGAAATTTACAATGACATAAATCAATAGCATATGAAATCCAATAGAGGTAAGAGCTTTAAATGCAAAAAAAAAATCAAATAACAGAAATATAGTTTGGATAGTGTAGGTGAAGCAGATTGAGATATGGTTTAGTGAGACTGTTCACCAAAGGTGTTCAATCACTATTGAGCGATAATTAAAATGGGGAATGCTATGCTTAGCTATAGAGCTAGATCAATTAACGTGGAAAGTGTCATACTAATATCGTACAGGTCTTGAGTCAAATCACTCGTTGAGTAGTGTGTTCAGTTTCAATTGCAAAGACCTTGCAAACCATGGCATTAGTGCAGAAGGAGGCCAAGACGCTGATCTCCAGCAGCAAACAAACTACAGGAGCTGCCTTGAAAGAAAGTGATTAAGAGCATACATTACGGAATACAACGAAAAGGTCATGGATGTGGTTAATCTTTCCTCTGGCACTCGTACCACTGCAAATATTAATAGGGAAAGCACTGCAAATGTTGACTACTGAACTGCTGTAGAAGCTCTGCACAGGGTAAATCATTCTACTGTTAGGGTCTGCATCGGGCATTCAGGTGTACTATTTAGCAGGTTAGTGAGCTGAAACAATTGTGATCAAGTGACTGTTTTCTTGCCAGACTGACTTGAGGAATGTACTTCTCAAGTGATTTACAATTATTATTCCCAAAATTGGCTGTTTAAATCTTCAAGATACCAAACAGCATTTAATGGTTTCATCAATATTACTGTACTCTGATTTATGAAACTGAAATAAAACGCCAGTTAATCTGCCACAATCGTTATCTCATAAAACAGCAAAGTTAACATACTAAGTGACAAAAACACCTGTGCCTCACACAACAGCCCAGATTTTGCAGCAGTAATGTGGCTGAAACTGTTGAGTTCGCACTCCGTCTTCTGAAACATAACTACATTTTCTGGATTCCACAAATGCAGTTAAAATCCAGAAGTTGCTGTCAGTAATTGATTGCCTCTCCATAAGGTGCAGTACAATCAAACAGGTATCAATGAAGTGACAATGTATCCTTTCAAGTTATTAGTTACACTGTAAAACTCATCAAAAAAGTTATACCTTATTGAATGAGGAACAACTTGGTTTTCAAACAGTTAAATACTTCATTTTCCACCTTAGTCTTTGAATGTCAGAAGTTACACGACTCAAAGTTATTTTCCAACAGGTTTATTTGAAATCATAAGCTTTCAGAGTGCCGCTCCTTCATCAGGTGAAGCGCTCCGAAAGCTTGTGATTTCAAATAAACCCGTTGGAAAATAACCTCATGTCGTGTGACTTCAGATTTAATCCACCCCAGTCCAAAACTAGTACCTCCACATAATACTTCTGAATGTCCTAATTGTTTATTTTGCTTTTGCAATAAAATTTCTAAGATTTGTGAAGGTTGTGAAAATGAAGGTTATCACTATCTTTCTCCCTGGTTTACTGACTCTGAGCAATGCAACTGGCTGTTTATCTTACATGATGATGTCACTATTGCTAAGTATCTGGAAATTTCTTGAACTTGGCACTAAATTGAAGCTGATGTCATGGAAACGAAGTCTACTCTACAGAAATGGCTAAATCTTTGTAGGCAGCATTCTTCAAGGTCAAGGTGAGGGCAATCATTTCATTGCTGACAATAAAACCTCCATCACTGAACCAGATCACACATCGATTTTAAAAATTCAGCATAGCTGGATTACATGAACAACCTGTGTGGGAGATACTTAAATCTGACAGACTGACCAACCCTACCACCACATGCTGTTGTGATTGTGGAGGGCAATGGGAGTTGTCAGGAAAAGGTTGCTCAATTCGGAATACAGTAAAAGAAGGTGGCATTGAGATGGGTGAAGAAGGATCTTGAAGGGACATGGAGCACAGTGCAACTTTTTACATTGTTGGTTGGTGACACTGATAAGGTGGGATGAAGTAGGGAAAAGCAGAAAGTGAGAAGAAGGGGAAGATGGGGGAGGATCTTTCTGGAAGACTGAAAGGAGGAAAAAGGGTCAAGAACAGCAGGCAGTCTACCCTAGGAGTGCAAGGTGACTGAAGTTTGAAAAAGCCAGTGTTACAATGGACAATGGCACATAGACATTTAATCCATTGAAAAGATACAGATTGGATGGTGGATTGCCGATTCAGGTTCCTCAATTCCATCACATTTTTGAGTTCTAAAAAGTAAGTACACTGAGATATATTTCAAGCCTCTGTGTTTAAGTTGTAGAGAAAACAATTACAAAAATTAACTGTGACAAAATCCATTTTTAAATCTGAATAAGCCAAACAATGAAGCAATCAATGGATGTAAGACAGAATTCAGCCTAGAATCCATTCTATAGTTATTATAGTTTCAAAAATACATAACAGGAAGTGTGAATGATGGGAAACATTCTCAGTAACTTAGTTTTATTTTGAGAACAGTAATGCACTTTGTACAACTATTATTCACCTGCTAAGATGCAAACTATTCCAGTTCCACCCCAGACATATGAGCATCATATCTAGAAAGACAGAATCTGGAAAGAAAATATCTAGAAAGCACCTTTCACAAGCTCAAGACATTACAAAACTTGCTTTAAATTCAATAAAATACTTTTGAAATGTAGTCAGTCATAACATAGGAAATGTCTCAGTCAGTTGGTACACAAAGTTCCAAAAAACAACAATGAAATAAATGATCAAATAATGCTTTAGCAACATTCTTTGAGAGATCTATATTGAATGAGGATGGAGAGGAAGGCATAGCTGTTCTTCAAAATAGTGCAATGGGATCTCTTATATTCTTGAGAGAAACATTTGGCTTTGATTCAACATCTTGACATAGCACCTCACAAAGCAGCACTCAGTTACTTCACTGAAAGTATCACACTGGACTTTGTGCTCAAGTCTCTGCAGCAGGGCTTAAACCCACATCCTCTAACTCAGATGTCATTATGCTACCAACTGAGCCACAACTGACATCTTACACTAAATCAATCTGTATCTGTCTTCTCAGCTAAAGTGGCACCAATCAAATTCTGCTTAATGCTTTTATTAAGACAAGCCTCATTATTGACTAACCCTCATGAGTGAGGGAAACAATTATCAGTGGATTAGAGATAACAAGGTGTGGGGCTGGATGAACACAGCAGGCCAAGCAGCATCATAG
>JAHRHZ010000077.1:25597899-25614568 GCA_024137785.1 Ginglymostoma cirratum | reverse complement strand
CTCGGATTCTCCAGCATCTGCAGTACCTTTTATCTCTATACCAGTGGATTAGTACAGTTTGGAAGTGCAGTAAAAGGATCTAGATTATGAAACAAGTAATTTAGCAAAATTCTTCCCAATAAGTAACTTAATAAATTAACGAAAAATTCATTAAATTTCTAACATTTAAACTTCATGCATTGTTTAACATTGAGAATAGGTCAGATTTTAGGATCATTAGAAAGGTTTAAAAGTAATGGTTGTGACTAAGTGTAGGGAAACTAAAAACAGCCAAAAAGTAACGGTTCCTTAGGCATCACAAATTAATATTTTTGGTCTTGAGCAGTATAAAATATTTTCATTGTCACACTGTCATTTGTTTTCCAAATTTAAAGGCAAAATATATCAGTATAAAAGATTTTTTAACACAATCTGATAAAGAATGATTCAACAATCAAAGCATGGGACACAGTTTTTTATTCTTAGTTAGTAAGCTCTTTATTTGCACTTTACCCCAGGTTGAAAACGTTCTTTTTGTCTATCTGAATGATGTTCTACTGTAGAATCAGTATCAGTTCCTCAAGGCTGAGGGTATTGGTCATCTATACTTGGGAGAAGGAGCAGGCCAATAAGGGTCAAATGCATGTGCAGACGTAATCTAATTGATAATTAGATATTTCAGATGTAAAACAGAACAAAAACACCATACATGACTGCTCCCTCTAAGCTGTGCATGCATGCAACTGTACAGTAATTTGTATTGCAGAAGCTGTTCCCAGGCTGCTACCTGTAAGGTATCATACATGTGCAGCTGCGTAATAAATTTAAACGCTATTACACATTAAACTAAACAAGCTGCGTGCAACAAAGAAAATCTAGAGGAAACATTGCCATGAAAATAGCATCCCCACTGAGGGCTGTGGGGAATAGATCACGGCTGCTAGAAGTCAGTCAAGAATTATAGAGCAACTCTAACATTGAAAAAAAACACAATGTGAAACATTCTTCAAGTACTCCGGACAACTTAGCATACTAAAAATGAAGTATAAAATAAACAAGCGTTCTTACTAGTTTCTGATTTATTATTAACAAATTACAATTTTCTTTCAAAAACAAAGCACCTTTAAAAAAAGAAGAATGAACTACACTATGAACCTTCAATTCAAAAATGGTTACACAGATGGTCCCTGAGCAGCAATTTCACAGCATGAAAATGGGAGAAAGCAGCCAGGACTAATGTTAGCAAATAGATATCTCTACATTTCTAGATTCTCTTCAATTTAGTTTGTGGATGGAAAATCCAATGGAGAACAGCCTCAGAACTATACCTTCACGTGCTATTAAAAAGAAAGTAGTCCATGCAGGCACAATGTTTCAAAGCTAAATCTATTATCTGTCTTTTATAGATTTAACTACAATTTGCCTTTAGAGTCATATGACTTAAATTTCATTGTGCTTTTCAACAACAGTGAGCACGTAAATATTTTGAAGTAAGACATATCTGTGATCTAGAAGGAAAAAAATCAAATGAGTCCTAGCATGACATTAATTAATACACAATTGTGCTCATCTGTGAATTTAGAAATAGATAAAAGGATGGTCTTTTTTAGAAAAGTGTAGATTTAATGCAAAATGAAAACTACTGAATAATCAATAAGCAAAAAGATTACCTATATTACTGATACTCAATGGGGTAATTCCTTTGTTACTATCATTGAGTATGGAACTTCAGGAGGCAGAAATGGAAGATTAACCAGTAACACAGGGTAGTATTGTGTGTGAATTCACTGAATAGCAGACCACAGGAAGTATATGGTGCTTGTGCAGTCTCTCTGAATGATTACATTCCCCATTTCTTTCCCTCTAGTGCTGCACTTTATTTCCTTTGTATCTACAATTCCCTTGTGGAAGTTACTAATGAATTGAAACAATGAAAGTGTGCAGCTTCAACCTGACCACCTCAGAAAGGCTGCATGGATTTGTGAAATCATTGACCAGAAACAGATAGGCTTTTCAAATGGCTATGCAGTACTAGGTTTACAGTGAACTTCAAAGTACTCCTCCTTAAAACTAGTCAATTCTAGACTTATCACTTTGTTCTTAAGAAAAAAAAAATGGCACCTCGTATGCTGATTAACTAAATTATAATGGTAGTAGCACTTATACATTTGATTCGTGCCTACAAGGTATGGGTGTTCAAATAAACTATAATTCCTCAGAAGTTTCAGCTGCTGCATAAATTTGGTATCATACATCCAGAAGTGCTTCACTGAAGTGGAAATGCATTACAAACCAGCAAGGAATCTAGTTTAACAACTGACTCACTATGTTTCATCAATATATAAGTAGAGCAGTTTGCATATTCTAGATCACTTTTTCCTTTACGAGACAAAGCATTGATAGTATTGTCACACTGCTTCCATCAAGCATTCCTAAAATGCATATCACAATCTTATTTCAATTCCTATATAGTGATATTTCTATGGAATACGGATTTCATTGTGCTCCATCAATATAAACCTTCATCACTGTCAGAAAAAGTGATTAGCTTCCGTATAACATAAAATACGTGCATATATTGATTAGCTCCCAAGAACAGCTACATGCCAGGCAATTTGAATAGGGTGACAAATAATGCCATCCAACTTCTCAAAGCAAAAAAGAACTAAGTTTATGGTTTTCAATCTTCGGTATTTTTATCATACCGACAGATATTCAGGTATTGACAGGGATACTTCAGCTTGTTGCATTAAGCACCAATGGAATGAATTGTAAATAGGTTATCTCATAAAAGGAAGACTATTTTAACAATCTTAAAAACACAGTAATATCAAAGATTTTGTTCAATGTGCGGATGCTAACAATAAATGGAGTGTGTCCCACAAAAACTGGCATGTTATTTTCCTGATAAAACTTGAGTCTCTGTTGAATGCATGACTAAAGTCCCTGTGAATTGCAATTACAAATCCACTGAAAGGACATGGACAATCACAGGACTTGTCTTTTTACACTACTGGCTTACAACACTTGAATAAATCGCACATTATTGAATGAGATACAGCTGGATTTTTAACAGTGCATCAAGTTCACATCTACTGCTGGAAAAAACCTCCCCTGGACCCACAAACTAATTTCAAATTTGACTGTCTATTCTTTCCCCTTATGATTATTTTAAAAGGTTTATATTTTAGTTTCTACCTCAATCCCATATGTTCCAATCTTTCAACTTCCATAAGATAATATTAAAAAGTGATGTATAAAACTTGCAGGGACATGGAAATTGAGTAGGCCTCACAGGATTGCTGCACCTTCTTTGTTTTTGCAAACCAGGGAAGGCAATGGCCTAGTGGTATTATCGCTGGACTGTTAATCCAGAGACCTAGATAATGTTCTGGGGACCCAGATTCAAATCCTGCCATGGCAGGTAGTGGAAACTGAATTCAATAAATATCCTGAATTAAGAGTCTAATGATGGCCATGAATCCACTATCGATTGTTGGAAAAGCCCATATGATTCACTAATGTCCTTCAGGGAAGAAAACGGTCATCCTTATGTGGTCTGGCCTCCACTGACTCCAGATCCACCGCAATCTTGTTGACTCTGGGCAATGAAGAACAGGCGTTGAATGCTGCCCTAGCCAGCAAGGCTCTCATCGTGAATGAATATTAAAAAAACTATGGCATAATAAAAGGAAGATTCAAGTTAATTAATTTGACAGCAATGATGTCATTCGGCAATTGCTCCATTTATATTTCAAACACAAGAGGTCTGGAATATTTATCAATAAGTTCACTATAATACTTTTGAGAAAAAAAACCTTTAAAATATGGGTAATACTCCCTATTTAGTACTATTTTAATGGTGATTTGCTAGAATGCCACATGTTTTTGTGCCATCACAAATCATCTCTCAGGTTTTGCCCATTATTCATTATTGGCTTGCTTTGAGTCAGAAATGGAATAAGCATGTTTTCCACTGCTTCTTCCAAGAAATTTCAATAATCTCCCTCAGAGTCTCACCTTACAGTAAAGGAATGACCTGAATCAATATTTTTCTATTAATTTATGCCTGAATCATACATACCAATACTCATGAATTTCTGATAAAATTCAGCCCAATAGCTTGTTAAGTGAGGAACAGGAAAGAAAGCATCCTGAAAACAGGATGCAACTACCTGCCATCCTATTCCCAAGAGACTGCAACAATATTTTTGGTGAATACAAATCAAGCAGCAGCCCTGCTCCAATGCTTATTTGTATCCTTTTAACAATATTGCTAAACATTTTTGAACTGACCAGAATATAGCACACGCCACATGACCAATTGAGTTTCTGCAACTAATTTTCTGGATATTGAACAGACTTTCCCTTAGCTTCTTCCAAACCACATAGTACAAAAATTTATCCGTTAATCAGTGCTTAAAAAAAAATCAGATAACTATCATTTTATTGTTTGTAGGAGTTTGCTATATGTAAACTGCCACTTTTCCTTAATAGCAACAGTGTCTATACTTCAGGGCAAGGGTTGTAAGAGCCTCAGTTGGTAACAAACTCACCTGAGTCAGAAGGTTGCAGTTTTACGTCCTATTCCATTGACTTGAACACAACAGTCAAGGTTGACATACCCAGTGCAGTACCAAGGGAGTGCTGCACTGTTTGAGATGCCGTCTTGGAGATGAGACATTAAACCAAAGCTCCATCTATGTTCTCTCAGGTAAACGTAAAAGATTCCATTATTTCTAGTGGAAATAGTAGCCACTAGATGGTCATTATTTCTGAGTAAAGCAGGGGAATGCTCCTTGTCTGGTTGGTCAAAATTTATCCGTTAATCAGCGCTTAAAAAAAAGGATCAGATAACTATCACTTTATTGTTTGTAGGAGTTTGCTATATGTAAATTGCCACTTTTCCTTAATAGCAACAGTGTCTATACTTCAGAAGGTATTAAAGAGATGTAAAATGTGTTGGGACATTGAGGTCACAAATGTTAGTTAAGTTTCAGTATTTAATTTTCTTTCTCCAAGCTTGTTTGCAATCCAAAGTTTCTCTCACTGGATGCAGCCTGCCATCCCATGTTGTTTTCATACAATCCCTACAGTGTGGAAGTAGGCCATTCAGCCCATCGAGTCCACACTAACCCTCCAAAGAGGAATGCCCAGACCCACACCCCCTAACCTATCCCCGTAACTCTGCATTTCCCATGACTAATCCACACAGCCTGCACATCCCTGCACACTGGGCGATTTAGCATGGCCAATCCATCTAAGCTGCACAGCTTTGGACTGTGGGAGGAAATCAGAACACCGGAGGAAACCCATGCAGACACAGGGAAACGTGCAAACTCCACATAACCAGTCACCCGGGCTGGAGTCAATCCTGGGTCCCTGGCATTGCACTGTGATGCAGCAACGCTAGCCTCTGAGCCATCATGCTAAGGGCTGACTTTTGGTATACGCTAGGCTTCCCAATAAATAGTTCACTCACTAGATATACTTACACAGTAACTGGGTTGCAAATTGGGAGATTAATTGACCAAACTCAGCTGAAAACTGGCTTTTTAAAAAGAGTATTCCGGGGAATGTAACACAGCAGGTTTCAGCACATGTAAGAACAGAACAAAGAAATAACTGTTTGGAGCATGACTCAGCTGAAAATCTTGAACTTCAGTAATGTGGACTTAGTAGTCAATCACTGAAAAGGCCAACAAGAATGACCTCAAATGTAAAAAGGATGAGCTGCAAGAGGGATTACAGAATGTAAAACTTCAGTCTTGAAAGGCAATGATTAAAGGAGGATATCAAAGTGTATCAATTATTAAAACAGTAGCGTTTGTTCCAAATTTCCAAAGCTATAAAAATGTCTTTATTCAAACACTGCAAAGCAGATGCACAGACCACTGGTAATGTTCCCTTGCATCTGCTACCTTTGTTTTTCTAGGTGGTAGCAGTTGTAGCTCTGGAACATGTGGAAGGGGCCTTACTGAATTGTGACAATGTACCGTGTAAATGGCATACACTGCTGACACTGTGCTGGTAGTGGAGGGACTGAACGTAGAAGCTGGTGGTTCGGGTTACAAATCAAGGGGGCTGCTCGGTCCAGGATTTTGACTTTAATTTGTTGATGGAATGTGGGCCTTGCTGATTTAACCAGCAAAGGTACTTAATCTGGCTCATTAATGTCCTTTAGGAAAGGAACTCTGCCACCCTCATCTGGTCTGGCTGACATGAGAGTCCAGACCGGCAGCATTGTGGTTGGCTCTAAACTGTCCTCTGGGAAAGGAGAGATGGACAATAAACATTCGTTAAGCTAGCAATGCTCGCATTCCATCAACAAATTAAAATCAAAATCCAGGACAAAGCAGCCCTCCTGACTATCACTCAACCCACCACATCCTACATTCATTCCCTCCATTACCGACACAGTGGGAGAAGTGTATACCATTTATAAAATGCAGTATCATAACTCACCAAGGCTCCTTCCTCAACATGTTCCGCAATTACAACCTTGACCATCTAGAAATTAAACAGCAGCAGATGCATGGGAACACTACCAATTACAAGTTTTCATTCATGCCAGGCACCATCCTAACATGGCATTATACCTTCGCTCCTTCACAGTAGTGGGATCAAAATTCTGGAACTCCCTCGTTAGCAGCATTGTGGCTATACCTACAGCAGATAAACTTCAATAGTTCGAGAAAACAGCTCACAACCACCTTCTCGAGAGCAGTTAGGGATGGGTAATGAATGCCAGCCTAGCAACACCATCCACATATCTGACAAAAGAATAAATGTAAAAGAAAGGAAGAATTGCAAAGCTTTTTCGAGAAGGGGTTGGGGCTGAAGTTAAAGTTAAAATTGGCACATGTTTGGAAAGGTCTTTTTCCCGTCCCAAAATTTCTGATCAGGACAGGTTCTGTCTGCACTTGATACATGATTAACTAATGATAATTTCAAAGATCAAATATTAGCCACTCTGTAAAATTCATGCTTATTTATAAAAATAAAAACTCTAATGATAATAAAATAGAAGTAGTATGTCAACACCGGAACCACCATTTCAGTCATTTGTGTGAAACAAATCTACCATGGTAGCTACAACACTTGTCCATTTTTCTATTTTTTTAAAACCAAGGAATACTTCTTACCACATGGGTAGCTTTCAATGTGTTGGCATCAAATCGAGTTAAGCTGGCAGTATCATCAGGGAAGCGATCACACTCTTCTAACTCGCTGGCATTGCATGGTGGCTTGTCTTTTTCAGGATCTGCATTCTGTAAATGACATGACAGCACAAAATGCAAAGTATTTAGGCATCAGGGTCACCTTTATGCGCAACATAATCTTGTACTGTTTTATTTTCTCCCTCCTTTCCCAGTGCTGCTGACTCATGCTGGGAATAATTCTGCAAGCAATGCATCCAGTCTGTTCAGGTGTACTCATATCTATTTCAGACTGAAAAAGGATAGATCAGGGTACTTTCTAGACGGTAAGAAGTTAAATACAGTGGTGACGCCCAAACAGACTTCAGGGTTCAGGTGCATTGATCTTAAAAATGTCATGTACAGGTGCAGAAAATAATCAGGAGAGTTAATGGAATGCTGGCCTTTCTAGCTAGAGGACTGGAGTATAAGGCTGCAGTTCTTATGCTGCAGCTATACAAAACCTCAGTTAGACCCTATTTGGCTTACTGAGAGCAGGTCTGGGCATCATACCTTAGGAGGGAGGTGTTGGTCTCAGAGGGAGTACAATGTAGGTTTACAGGAATAATATCTGGACCTCAGGCGTCAAGTTACGATCAAAGACTACACAAATTAGGCTTGTTTTCTCCAGAATTTAGAAAGTTAAGGGGTGATCTAATCAAAGTTTGCAAGCTATTAACAAGAAAATACAGGGTTGATAAAGATAAATTATTTCCACTGGTTGAGGATTCTAGAATTAAGGGGCATAATCTGAAAATTAAGGCCAGGCCATTCAGGTAAGATCTTAGGACACATGTTTACACACAAAGGGTGGTAATGAACCCTGGCCAATGAAGATGAAGCCTATTTAAGTACTTTCTTTTATTCTTCTTGTACTTCAAAATGCACTGGATTGTGGCAACAGAACACTTTTCACTGTATCTGTGAAGTGTGACTAATAATAAATCATTCAATTATTCATATGTTTGGAACTCTCTACCATAAATGTCAGTGGATGCTTGATCAGTTGTTAATTCTAAACCGGAGATAGATAAATTTTTGTTTGCAAAGATATTAAGGGACATGGAGAGAAGACAGATAAAAGGAGTTAGGCCCCAGATCAGCCATGATCTGTGAATGGGGAAAAGGATTAAGGGACTGAATGGCCTATTGTTACTATATTCCAATAACTCACGAAGGAACACAACTTTCAACACGACAGACATCAAAACCCTATTTATCCTTAACGTGCATACATGCACTTCCCAACAGGGACAACCAGAATATGATCAGAAACTGGAACCACATCCGACATCATGTCTCTCTAACCAATGGTACTTTTTCCAAATTGACTCTGGTTGATTGACACACGTTGAGATAAGTACAGGGACTGAATGTGGTACCTTTCAGGAGTACATGACACCGTGTCACACTAGGATGTCCTCAGTTCTTTCACAGTGGAGTAGAATTTCATAAGTTCAAAGATACTTTGCAACTGTGACTTTATTTGAAAATTCAAATCAGGGCAGGACTTATACACTTGATGGTAAGGTCCTGGAGTGCAGGTTAATAGTTCCTTGAAAGTGAATTTGCAGGTAGTCAGGATAGTGAAGGCGGCGTTTGGTAAGCTTGCGTTTATTGATCACTGCATTGAATACAGGAGTTGGGATGACATGTACAGAACATTGGTCAGGCCACTTTTGGAATACGGTGTTCAATTCTGGTCTCCTTGCTATAGGAAAGATGTTGTGAAATTTGAAAGGGCTCTGAAAAGATTTAAGTATTTCGCCAGAGCTGGAGGGTTTGAGCGATAGGGACAGGCTGAATTGGCTGGAACTATTTTCCCTGGAGTACCAGGGGATGAGGGGTGACCTTATAGAACATAGAACAGTACAGCACAGTACAGGCCCTTCGGCCCATGCTGTTGTGTCGAACTTTTACCCTAATCTTAAGGTCTATATAACCTCCACCCCTACCTTATACTATCATCCATATGCCTATCTAATAGCCGCTTAAATGCCCCTAACGAGGCCAACTCTCACTACCCTCTCCAGCAATGCATTCAACCACTACCACTCTCTGAGTAAAGAACCTACCTCTGACGTCTTCCCGATATCTAACTCTACTCACTTTAAAACTGTGCTCCCTTGTAATAGCTACCTCCACCCGAGGAAAAAGACTCTGGCTGTCGACTCTATCTATACCTAGCTATAAGGTAGGTGAGCTTGCAGCATGGATAGGTACCTGGGACTTCGATGTTGTGGCCATTTCGGAGACGTGGATAGAGTAAGGTCAGCAATGGATGTTGCAGGTTCCAGGATTTAGATCTTTCATAAAGATCAGGGAAGGTGGTAAAATAGGGGGAAGTGTAGCTTTGTTAGTCAAGGACAGTATAACGGTGGCTGAAAGAACTTTTGACGAGGACTCGTTTACTGAGGTGGTATGGGCTGAGGTCAGAAACAGGAGAGGAGAGGTCACACTGCTGGGAGTTTTTTTTATAGGCCTCCGCAAAGTTCCAGGGATGTGGAGGAGAGGATCGGCAAAACGATTCTGGGCAGGAGTGAAAGGAACAAGGTGGTCATTATGGGAGACTTTAACTTCCCCAACATTGACTGGAAATGCTATAACTCTAGTACGTCGGATGGATCGGTTTTTGTCCAATGTGTGCAGGAGGGTTTCCTGATGCAGTATTTTGAAGGGCCGACAAGAGGGGAGGCCACACTGGATCTGGTACTTGGTAATGAACCAGGCCAGGTGTTTGATTTACTGGTAGGTGAGCACTTTGGAGAGAGTGACCATAATTCGGTTACGTTTAGTTTAGCGATGGAAAGGGATAGGAACATGCCACTGGGCAAGAGTTATAGATGGGGGAAAGGCAATTATAATGCAATTAGGCAAGACTTAGGAGGGATAGAATGGGGTAGCAAAATGCAGGGGATGGGGACAATCGAAATGTGGAGCTGGTTTAAGGAACAGATATTGCGTGTCCTTGATAGGTATGTCCCTGTCAGGCAGGGAGGAAGTGATAAGGTAAGGGAACCTTGGATTACAAAAGAAATTGTATCTCTTGTTAAGCGGAAGAGGGAGGCTTATGTGACGTTGAGACGAGATGGTTCAGATGAGGCGATGGAGAGTTACAGATTAGCTAGGAAGGATTTAAAGAGAGAGTTAAGAGGAACGAGGGGGGGACACGAACAGTCATTAGCAGGTAGAATTAAGGAGAACCCTAAAGCTTTCTATACGTATGTGGGGAATAAAAGGATGACTAGGGTAAGAATAGGGCCAGTCAAAGACAGAAGTGGGAAGTTGTGTGTGGACTCTGTGGAGATCGGAGAGGTGCTAAACAAGTATTTCTCATCTGTTTTCACTCAGGAAAAGGAGAATATTGCAGAGGAGAAGACTGAGATATGGACTATTAGACTTGAAAGGATTGAGGTTAGTAAGGAGGAGGTGTTATCAATCCGAGAAGGTGTGAAGGTAGATAAATCCCCTGGGCCGGATGGGATTTTTCCAAGGATTCTCTGGGAAGCTAGGGAGGAGATGGCGGAGCCTTTGGCCTTGATCTTTGAGTCTTCATTGGCTACAGGTTTAGTACCAGAGGACTGGAGGATTGCAAATGTTGTGCCCTTGTTCAAGGGCAGTAGAGATGACCCAGGTAATTATAGACCAGTGAGCCTTACATCTGTTGTAGGAAAGGTTTTGGAAAGGATTATAAGAGATAGGATTTATAATCATCTAGCAAGCAACAATTTGAGTGGAGATAGTCAACATGGATTTGTCAAGGGCTGGTCGTGTCTCACAAACCTCACTGAGTTTTTTGAGAAGGTGACCAAGCATGTGGATGAGGGTAGGGCAGTTGACGTGGTGTACATGGACTTCAGTAAAGCCTTTGATAAGATTCCACATGGTAGGCTATTGGAGAAAATGCGGAGGCACGGGATTGAGGGAGATTTAGCAGTTTGGATTAGAAACTGGCTTTCTGAAAGAAGCCAAAGAGTGGTGGTTGATGGAAAATATTCAGCCTGGAGTCCGGTTACTAGTGGTGTGCCACAAGGATCTGTTTTGGGATCACTGCTGTTTGTCATTTTTATAAATGACTTGGACGCAGGCATAGGTGGATGGGTTAGTAAGTTTGCAGATGACGCTAAAGTCGGTGGAGTGGTGGACAGTGTGGAAGAATGTTGCAGGTTGCAGGGAGACTTGGATAAACTGCAGAGTTGGGCTGAAAGGTGGCAAATGGAGTTCAATGCAGACAAATGTGAGGTGATGCACTTGGGGAAGAATAATACGAAGTCAGAATACTGGGTCAATAGAAAGATTCTTGGTAATGTGGATGTGCAGAGGGATCTTGGTGTCCAGGTACATAGATCCCTGAAAGTTGCCACCCAGGTTGATAGTGCTGTTAAGAAGGCACATGGTGTGTTAGGTTTCATTGGTAGAGGGTTTGAGTTCCGGAGCCGTGATGTCATGCTGCAACTGTCCAAAACGCTAGTGCGGCCTCACTTGGAATATTGCGTACAGTTCTGGTCGCCCCATTCCAGGAAGGATGTGGAAGCATTGGAAAAGGTGCAGAGGAGATTTACCAGGATGTTGCCTGGTCTGGAGCGAAGGTCTTATGAGGAAAGGCTGAGGGACTTGGGTCTGTTCTCATTGGAGAGAAGAAGGCTAAGAGGGGACTTAATAGAGACCTACAAAATGATCAGAGGATTAGATAGGGTGGACAGTGAGAGTCTTTTTCCTAGGATGATGACGTCGGCTAGTACGAGGGGGCATAGCTGCAAATTGAGGGGTGATAGATTTAAGACAGATGTCAGAGGCAGGTTCTTTACTCAGAGAGTGGTAAGGGCGTGGAATGCCCTGCCTGCCAATGTAGTTAACTCAGCCACATTAGGGGCATTTAAACAGTCCTTGGATAAGCATATGGATGGTGATGGGATAGTGTCGGGGGATGGGCTTAGATTAGTTCACAGGGCAGCGCAACATTGAGGGCCGAAGGGCCTGTTCTGCGCTGTATTGTTCTATGTTCTACCTCTGACCATTTCGTACACCTCTATCAAGTCACCTCTCATCCTTCGTCGTTCTAAAAACAAAAGCCCTAGTTCTCTCAACCTTTCCTTGTGAGGCCTTCTCTCCATTTCAGGCAACATCCTGGTAAATCTCCTCTGCACCTTTTGCAATGCCTCCACATCTTTCCTGTAATGAGGCGACCAGAACTGGACACAATACTCCAGATGTGGCTGAACCAGGCTTTTGTATAGCTGGAGCATAACTTCACGGCTCTTGAACTCAATCCCTGTATTAATGAAAGCTAACACGTCATATGCCTTCTTAACAACTTTATCCACCTGGGTGGCAGCTTTCAGGGAACTGTGGACATGAACCCCAAGATCACTCTGCTCCTCCACACTGCCAAGAATCTTTCCGTTAACCCTGTATTCTGCTTTCAAGATTGTCCTTGCAAAGTGAACTACCTCACACTTTTCAGGGTTACACTCCATCCGCCACTTCTCAGCCCAGCTCTGCATCCTATCAATGTCCCTTTGTAACCTAGAACAGCCCTCCGCACTATCCACAACTTAAACCACCTTTGTATCGTCCACAAACTTACTAATCCACCCCTTCATCCAAATCATTTACAAAAATCACAAATAGAAGAGGACCCAGAACAGATCCTTGTGCTACACCACTCGTAACTGAGCACCATGTTGAATATTTTCCGTCCACTACCACCCTTTGTCTAAGAGTCAGCCAATTCTGAATCCAATCTGGCACATTTCCCCCTATCCCATGCCTCCTTACCTTCTGCATGAGCCTACCATGGGGAACCTTATCAAATGCCTTACTTAAATCCATGTATACCACATCCACTGCTCTATCTTCATCCACGTGCTTGGTCACCTCTTCAAAGAATTCAACAAGTTTTGTGAGGCATGGTCTATCCCTCACAAATCCAAGCTGACTATCATGAATCAAACTGTGCCTTTCCAAGTGATCATAAATCCTTTCCAACAGAGCCCTTTCCAATAATTTGCCCACCACTGACGTAAGACGAACTGGCCTGTAATTTTCGGGGTTATCCCAATTCCCTTTTTTGAACAAGGGAATGACGTTTGCCTCTTTCCAACCTTCCGGCACTATACTCATGGACAGTGAGGTCAAAAAGATCATCGCCAAAAGCCCTGCGATCTCTTCCCTCGCTTCCTATAGAATCCTTGGATAAATCCCATCAGGCCCGGGGGACTTGTCTATCTTCAAATTCCTCAGAATTCCTAGTACATATTCCTTACTAACATCCACCTCCTCTAGTCTACCTGCCTGTTTCACACTGTCCTCTACAACTATGTCCCTCTCAGTTGTGAATACCGAAGAAAAGTATTCATTAAGGATCTGTCCCATCTCTTTCCGCTCCGCGCACAAATTCCCTTTACAATCCTTGATCGGGCCTACCCCTTCTCTGGTCATTCTCTTATTCCTCACATACATGTAAAAAGCCTTGGCGTTTTCCTTGATCCTATCCACCAAGGTTTTCTCATGCCCCCTTATAGCTCTCCTGAGCCCTTTCTTCGGGTCCTTCCTGGATAACTTGTATCCCTGTGGAGCCTTTTCCGTTCCTCGTTTCCTAAACCTTACATAAGCCTCCTTCTTCCTCTTAACCAGTCGTTCGACCTCTCGAGAACCAAGGCTTCCTTGCTCGACCGCATCTTCTCTGCCTGCTTGGGACAAACATATCGAGCACATGCAGTATGCATTCCTTAAACAATCTCCACGTTTGAATAGTGCTCTTCCCTGACAGCATCTGTTCCTAATTTATGTTAACCAGTTCTTGCCTAACTGAATTGTAATTACCCTTCCCCCAATTATAAACCTTGCCATGCTGTATGTACCTGTCCCTTTTCCATGACTAATGTAAAAGTAACAGAGTTATGATTGCTACTGCCAAAATGCTCTCCGACCAACAGGTCTAACACTTAGCCCAGTTCATTGCCAAACACCAAATCCAAAGTGGCCTCTCCTCATGTTGGTCTATCTATGTACTGTGTCAGGAATCCTTCCTGAACGCACTGGGCAAAATCCGCTCCATCTAAACTATTACAACTAAAAAGTTTCCAATCAATATTTGGAAAGTTGAAGTCACCCATGACTACAACCCTGTGATTTCTGCACCTTTCCAGTATCTGCCTCCCAATCCCGCTCCTCCACTTCTCTGCAACTATTAGGGGGTCTGTTAAAAAACCCCAAAGTGACTGCTCCTTTCTTGTTCCTGACCTCAATCCAAACTGACTCTGTCCACATATCATTCTCAAACTGCCTTTCAGTAGCTGCTATACTAGCCCTGACTAGCAATGCCACTCCCCCGCCTCTTTTACCACCCTCCCTATTTCTTTTAAAGCATCAAAATCCCCAAACTTCCAACAACCATTCCTGTCCCTGAATTACCCAAGTTTCTGTAATGGCCACAACATCGTAGTTCCAAATACTGACCCATGCTCTTAGTGCATCCGACTTATTTCTGATACTTCTAGCATTGAGGTATACACACCTCAAGCCATCTGTGTCCACAATTACGCTCCATTGACCGCATTTCTTTATTAACAACCTCAATCCCTGTTGTGTCTGTTGGAAGGCTGAATACCTCATCCTCTGAATTACAAATCTGGTTCCTTACCCCCGCCAATCTAGTTTAAACCATCCCGTACAGCTCGAGCAAACCTCCCTCTCAGGATATTTGTGCCCTTCCGGTTCAGGTGCAACCTGTCCTTACGGTACAGGTCCCACCTTCCCCAGAATGCGCTCCAATTATCCATATAATGGACGCCCTCCCTCCAGAACCAGCCCTGTTGCCACATGTTTAGCTGCACTCTCTCCTTATTTCTTACATCGTTATCATGTGGCACTGGTAGTAATCCAGAGATAACTACCCTGTTTGTGCTGGACTTCAGCTTCCAACCTAACTCCCTGTACTCACATTCTTAGTCCTTTTTCTACCTATGTCATTGGCACCGATGTGTACCATGACTGCTGGTTGCTCATGCTCCCCCTTAAGGATCTTGAACACACGATCTGAGGCATCACAGACCCTGGCACCCGGGAGGCGAGGGCTTACCTCGTGGAGTCGGTGGCCTCCATTTGTTACAGCGGCGGGATTCAAGAGAGAGCGAGGGGACTGCTGCTTTTCACTTTGAGGGACTTGCCTTGTGGAGTCGGCGGCGGGAGTTGGGAGAGAGTGGGTGGGGACTGCTGGGAAGGTTTAGTAGGAGCGGACATGGGACAGCTGAGTAAGTGAGATAATATATTTGGGTGGTTCCTTTACCTGAAACACTACTTAGGTCGTGTCTCCCACCCATCCTCCTCCTCGAACCAAAAAAAAAGGTTCTGAGTGCCGAATTGGTAAGTTTACTAGTTTTTTTTTCCCAATAGTCAGTTTGGAATTCAGAACAGTAGGAATGGATGTTAGGGCAGTTCCATGCTCCTCCCGTAGAATGTGGGAGGTAATGGTCACCACTAGTGTCCCTGCTGACTTCATCTGCGGGAAGTGGACCCAACTCCAGCTCCTCGAAAACCGCGTTAGGGAACTGGAGCTGGAGCTGGAGCTGGAGCTGGATGAACTTCCGATCATTCGGGAGGCCGAGGGGGTGATTGAGAGAGTTACAGGGAGGTAGTCACACCTCAGGTACAGGAAAAAGGTAGATGGGTTACAGTCAGGGGACGAAAAAGGAACAGGCAGACAGTGCAGGGATCCCCTGTGGTCGTTCCCCTCAATAACGGGTACACTGTTTTGGATACTGTTGGGGGGGGGGACTTACAAGGGGTAAGCCATGGGGTACTGGTCTCTGGCACAGAGCCTGTCCCCGTTGCTCAGAAGGGAAGGTGGGAGAGGAGGAGAGCATTAGTCATTGGGGACGCCCTAGTGAGGGGGACAGATAGGAGATTCTGTGGGAATGAGAGAGACTCGCGGTTGGTGTGTTGCCTCCCAGGTGCCAGGGTCCATGATGTCTCGGATCGTGTTTTCAGGATCCTTAAGGGGGAGGGGGAACACCCCTAAGTCATGTTCCACATAGGCACCAAAACATGGGTAGGAAAAGGGATGGGGATGCAAGGCAGAAATTCAAGGAGCTAGGATGGAAGCTTAGAGCGAGAACAAGCAGAGCTGTTATCCATGGTTTGTTACCCGTGTCACGTGCTAGCGAGGCGAGGAGTAGGGAGAGAGAGCAGTTGAACACGTGGCTACAGGGATGGTGCAGGAGGGAGGGATTCAAATACCTGGATATTTGGGGCTCATTCAAGAGATTCAACTTCTTCAGTAAACCACAGTTCCCTCGCTCGACCACTTCCTCCCTGCCTGACAGGTACATAACTTATCAAGGACACATAGTAGCTGTTCCTTAAACAAGCTCCACATTTCAATTGTGCCCAGCCCCTACAGTTTCCTTCCCCATCCTATGGATCCTAAATCTTGCCTAATCACCTCATAATTGCCTTTCCGCCAGCTATAACTCTTGCCCTGCCGTGTA
>JAHRHZ010000077.1:25538189-25597499 GCA_024137785.1 Ginglymostoma cirratum | reverse complement strand
TACACGGCAGGGCAAGAGTTATAGCTGGCGGAAAGGCAATTATGAGGCGATTAGGCAAGATTTAGGATCCATAGGATGGGGAAGGAAACTGTAGGGGCTGGGCACAATTGAAATGTGGAGCTTGTTTAAGGAACAGCTACTATGTGTCCTTGATAAGTTATGTACCTGTCAGGCAGGGAGGAAGTGGTCGAGCGAGGGAACTGTGGTTTACTGAAGAAGTTGAATCTCTTGTCAAGAGGAAGAAGGTTTATGTAAAGATGAGGAGTGAAGGCTCAGTTCGGGCGCTTGAGAGTTACAAGTTAGCCAGGAAGGACCTGAAGAGAGAGCTAAGAAGAGCCAGGAGGGGACATGAGAAGTCTTTGGCAGGTAGGATCAAGGAAAACCCTAAAGCATTCTATAGGTATGTCAAGAATAAACGAATGACTAGAGTAAGATGAGGGCCAGTCAAGGACAGTAGTCAGAAGTTGTACGTGGAGTCCGAAGAGTTAGGAGAGGCGCTAAATGAATATTTTTCATCAGTATTCACACATGAAAAAGACAATGTTGTCGAGGAGAATACTGAGATACAGACTATTAGAATAAATGGGATTGAGGTTCATAAGGAGGAGGCGTTAGCAATTCTGGAAAGTGTGAAAATAGATAAGTCCCCTGGGCCGGATGGGATTTATCCTAGGGTTCTCTGGGAAGCTTGGGATGAGATTGCAGAGCCTTTGGCTTTGATCTTTATATCATCATTGTCTACAGGAATAGTGCCAGAAGACTGGAGGATAGCAAATGTTGTCCCCTTGTTCAAGAAAGGGAGTAGAGACAACCCTGGTAATTAAGTGAGCCTTACTTCGGTTGTGGGTAAAGTGTTGGAAAGGATTATGAGAGATAGGATTTATAATCATCTGGAAAGGAATAATTTGATTAGGGATAGTCAACACAGTTTTGTGAAAGGTAGGTCGTGCCTCACAAACCTTATTGAGTTCTTTGAGAAGGTTTCCAAACAGGTGGTTGAGGGTAAAGCGGTTGATGTAGTATATATGGATTTCAGTAAAGCGTTTGATAAGGTTCCCCACAGTAGGCTATTGCAGAAAATACGGAGGCATGGGATTGAGGGTGATTTAGCGGTTTGGATCAGAAATTGGCTAGCTGGAAGAAGACAGAGGGTGGTGGTTGATGGGAAATGTTCATCCTGGAGTTCAGTTACTAGTGGTGTACCACAAGGATCTGTTTTGGGACCACTGCTGTTTGTTATTTTCATAAACGACCTGGACGAGGGCATAGAAGGATGGGTTAGTTAATTTGTGGATGACACTAAGTGGAGTTGTGGATAGTGCGGAAGGATGTTGCAGGTTACAGAGGGACATAGATAAGCTGCAGAGCTGGGCTGAGAGGGGTTAATGCGGAAAAGTGTGAGGTGATTCACTTTGGAAGGAGTAACAGGAATACAGAGTACTGGGCTAATGGTAAGATTCTTGGTAGTGTGGATGAGCAGAGAGACCTCTGTGTCCATGTGCATAGATCCCTGAAAGTTGCCACCCAGGTTAATAGGGTTGTGAGGAAGGCATACGGTGTGTTAGGTTTTATTGGTAGAGGGATTGAATTTCGGAGCCATGAGGTCATGTTGTAGCTGTACAAAACTCTGGTGCGGCTGCACTTGGAGTATTGCGTACCGTTCTGGTCACCGCATTATAGGAAGGATGTGGAAGCATTGGAAAAGGTGCAGAGGAGATTTACCAGGATGTTGTCTGGTATGGAGGGAAGGTCTTATGTGGATAGACTGAGGGACTTGAGGCTGTTTTCATTAGAGAGAAGGTGGTTAAAAGGTGACTTCATAGAGACATACAAGATGATCAGAGGATTAGATAGGGTGGACTTTGAGAGCCTTTTTCCTTGGATGGTGATGGCTAGCACAAGGGGATATAGCTTTAAATTGAGGGGTGATAGATATAGGACAGATGTCAGAGGTAGGTTCTTTACTCAGAGAGTAGTAAAGGCGTGGATTGCCCTGCCTGCAACAGTAGTAGACTCGCCAACTTTAAGGGCATTCAAATAGTCATTGGATAAACATATGGATGATAATGGAATAGTGTAGGTTAGATGGGCTTCAGGTCGGTGCAACATCGTGAGCCAAAGGGCCTGTACTGCGCTGTAATGTTCTATGTTCTATCTCATTCGCATCCAGAGAACCACCTGTCTGTGCCTCTTACTATTGAATCCCCCACAATTGCTCTCCTAATCTTCCCGCTTCCCTTCTGTGCGACAGGGCCAGGCTCAGAGACCTGTCAGCTATGGCTTTCCCCCGGTAGGTCGTCCCCCCCAACAGTATCCAAAACAGTATACTTATTATTGAGGGGAACGGCCACAGGGGATCCCTACACTGTGTGCCTATTCCCTTTCCCCTTCCTGACAGTCACCCAGCTACCTTTTTCCTGTACCTTGGGTGTGACCACCTCCCTGTAACTCCTCTCTATCACCCCCTCAGCCTCCCGAATGATCCGGAGTTCATCCAGCTCCAGCTCCAGTTCCCTAACACGGTTTGTGAGGAGCTGGAGCGGGGTGCATTTCTCGCAGGTAAAGTCAGAGGGGACACCAGCAGTGACCCTTACCTCCCACATCCTGCAAGAGGAGCATGCAACTGTCCTAGCTTCCATTCACTCTACTCTAGATTTCCAGAAGAGCAAAATAAAAAGCCTTACCGGCCCTCCACACAGTCTTTTTTTTTTTGGTTAGTGGAGGAGGATGGGTGGGAGACACTACAAGTGTAGTGTTTCGGGTTTGGCCAATGCCTGAATATATTAGTTCCTTCCTAGCTCGCGTCCTCACCACTCCCGCTGCTGAAAGCAAGGCGGCCACTGCTGCACGAGGTAAGATTTTATCGGGGGAAAAAAACCTTATCTTCCTGTCGGCACTCTGGCTCGCGGTCTCACTGCTCCAAACAAGGCGGCTGCTGCTGCACGAGGTAAATTTACAAAACCATACAGTGGCATGGATATGGTGAATAGTCAAGGTCTTTTCCCTCAGGTAGGAGAGTCAAAAACTAGAAGGCATAGGGTTAAGGTGAGAGGGGAAAACTTTAAAAGAGATCTTAAGCAGCATAGTTTTCATACAGAGGATGGTGCACGTATGGCATGAGCTGCCAGAGAAGGCAGCGAAGGATGGTACAATTACATCATTTAAAAAGGCATCCAGATGGGTACATGAATAGAAAGGGTCTAGGCCCGAAACGTCAAGCTTTCCTGCTCCTCTGATGCTGCTTGGCCTGCTGTGTTCATCTAGCTCCACACCTTGTTATACAGGACGGGAACATTTTGAAATTGCCCTTTCGAGTCTAAATCATTTATATAGTGAGCAACAGTGGCCCCAGCACTGATCCATGTAGAACATTATTTCACACTTGTCACTTCTATCTGTTTCAGCAATTATCTTTAAACCCTCTTCTGTTTTCTGGCCAGCTTGCTGCCCATTCTGCTACTTATCCCTGACTACTTTGACCTTAGTCATGTGCTTACTTTGCCTTTACATGATTAAAGGCCTTTTGAAAAACCCAAGTACATCACGCCTACTTTATGAGGCGATGGTCTAGTGGTATTATCACTGGACTGTTAGTCCAGAGACACGGATAATGTTCTGGGGACCCTGGTTCGAATCCCGCCACGGCAGAAGGTGGAATTTGAATTCAATAAATATCTGGAATCAAGAATCTAATGATGACCATGAATCCATTGTCAATTGTCAGAAAAGCCCATCTGGTTCATTAACGTCCTTTAGGGAAGGAAACTGCCATCCTCACCCGGTCTGGACTACATGTGACTCCAGACCCACAGCAATGTGGTTGGCTCTTCACTGCCCTCTGGGCAATTAGGGATGGGCAATAAATGCTGCCTAGCCAGCGATGCCCTCATCCCATGAATGAATAAAGAAAAAAAAAAATTCACTGTTACTCTAAGGAATTCAAGAAGCTTGGTGAAGCATAACTTTCCTTTTTGAATTGTGTGCCTACTACTCTTTGACATTTTAGGTTTCTAGGTGCTGTTGTAGTTGGAAACAATCTTTAAGGAAGAATCCCACTAGGAACTTTTACTTATTGACAGCTAAAATAAGATTAATTATGCAAACTGTTTTTGATAACACCCTGTCTCAGGCTTAGGCTACCCTTGAATTGCATCACAGGCTGAGGAACAGTAGAAGCAAACCCGAATTTTGTGGAACTGCACTGGTCAGGCTATATGTTCATTCTTGCGCTTTATTAGCTCCTGCTAAACACAGTTACCATGGAGCAATCGGAAAAAATGGCTATTTTTCATGAAGACAAATGCTATGTGTTACTTAAGTTACTGAGAAAGACTGTTTGCTAGCAAATGGTTTTCAGCTTGAATGCATATTAATTAATGATGAGATGAGTAAGGGACAAAGCTAGAGATAACAAGGTGTAGAGCTGGATGAACACAGCAGGTCAAGCAGCATTAGAGGAGCAGGAAGGCTGACGTTTTGGGCCTAGACCCTTCCTGCTCCTCTGATGCTGCTTGGCCTGCTGTGTTCATCCAGCTCTACACCTTGTTATCTCAGATTCTCCAGCATCTGCAGTTCCTACTATCCCTAAAGGACAAAGGTATTTGGATACTGGAGTAAAGAACTTCTGCTGCAATTATATAGAGCCTTGGTGAGACCCAACCTGGAGTGTTGTGTTTGGTTTTGGTCTTATCTAAAGGAAGGATATGCTTGTCATTGAAGGAGTGCATCAAAGGTTCATCAGCCTGATGCTTCAGAAGCAGAGATCTTGAGGAGAAGGGGCCTATATGGTCTAGAATTTAGAAGAATATGAGGTGATATTTTTGAAAAGTATGAGATTCTTACAGGGTTCAATGGAGTCATTTAAGGAAGGATATTTCCCCTGGCTGGCTGGGTGGGAAGCGGTCTAGTATGAGAGGATGCAATTTCAGATTAAAAGAATTAGCCGTTTTAAACTAGGATGAGACAGAATTCCTTCACTTAAAGGATGGTGCAATTTTGGAATTCTCTACCTAAGTAGATTATGGAAGCCCAGTCACTGAATATATGCTAGACTGATATATATATTTTGACATAAATATATCAAGGGATGTTGGCGTAATATAGGAAATGGCATTGAGGCAGAAGATCAAACATAGCCTAGTTGAACAGTGGAGCAAGCTTAAGGGAGTTGAATGACCTACTCCTGCTACTATGACCTCTGTCCTTTTGAGAGGCAATCACGAGCAATGTCAGGACATAACTTTGGATTGAGGTTGGATTTGCCCTGTTACTATGGAGTATCACTGCAAAGTAAAACCTCAACCTTTCATACCTCAAATCGTTTACTCCTGTCTCACAAGGCCATTATACATTAGAGCCGATAGAAAGAAATTCTTTCATAGGAAAGAATTACTTTTCACTGATCATGTTTTATGCCAACAATAAAAGTAAACAAAGCAGCCTTCATTGGCACTGTGCATTTACATTTTTTTTGTGTAGCGTTGGCTGTGGATTCATATATTGGCCCGAGTAAATAAAGCAAAAAGTTCCATTTAACAAGTGATGTTGATTTGTTTCAGGTGAGAGCAGTTCCATCACAGCCTACGAATTCATGTAGGGATTATTAATAGACTGCTAATGAGGTTCTGATAGCTCCATTTGTCCCACAAGATCTAAACCCATAAAAAGACAGCGTGCCCTTTCCTTTGACTTTCCCTCATTAGTAAATCAAACATGCACAAAGCCAACATTTAAGAAACTAGAAATGTGCAAATGTCAAGAGTCAAAACTAATGACAGCAGAGATTTTACTTCCAAAGCACTGTTGCAAACAGCACTATTTTGAAACCATGAGGATATAATGTCCTTCCTCACAAAAATAGAGTGTCTCATCATTTCATTCCATTAACTCGATCATTCAGATGGGAACTACAGAATCCTTTTAAAGAAATTTGCATACCAATTCTTCAGAGGCCAAGGTGAGCAAACACTCATTTATCTGAGAAGCCTGATCAGGATCCATGATGAATTCACCTCTTCTGTCACCAATGAGGAGTTGTGGCCATGTCACTCCTTTATTATTCTTGAATAAGATGATCTCCAAGCTATGGGGATTAAATAAACAAACATTATACTTCGTACACATACACACTCATAAGGAAGACTGTGGCAGGGTGGTAATGTTATTAGTAATTCAAAACCTCAGGCTAATACTCTCAGACACCCTTCACATCTTATCATGGCAAATGGTGAAATCTGAATTCAATTTAAAAAAAGGCTGGCCTAAAGGCAACAATGTAACCATTGTCAATTGTTGTAAAAATCCACCTCGTTCATTAATGACCTTTAAGGAAGGGAATCAGAGAATCATACAGTACAGAAATGATCCTTTGGCCCATTGAGTCCGCACTGACAAAAGTGATTGTAAATCTATACTAGCCCCATTTTCCAGCACTTGGTCCATAGCTTGAATGTTATGACATTTCAACTGATTGTCCATGTACTTTTTAAAAGGTTGAGGTTTCCCACTACAACTACCATGCCAGGAAGTGCATTCTAGATTCCCACTACTCTCAGGGTGAAAAGAATTTTTCTCAATTGCCACATAAATCTCCTGCCTTTCACCTCAAAATCATGCCCTGTTGTTACTTGCAGCTAATGGGAACAGTTTCTCTCTATCCACCTAGTCAGGCACCTCATAATCCTATACACCTCAATCAGGGACCTTCTCTGCTCCAAATAAAAGCCTAAGCCAATCCATCCTCTCTTCATAATTAAATTGCTCCACCCTAGCCAACATTCTCTGAATCTATTCTGTGACCTGCAATCCCATCCTTCCTATCATGCAGTGATCAGAACTGCACAAAATACTCCAGCTATGGCCCAAAGTTTTGTAAAACTCCAGTATAGCCTCTAAACTAAAACAGAAAACTGCACATGCTGGAAATTTGAAACAAAAACAGAAATTGCTGGAAAAGCTCAGCAGGTCTGGCAGCATCTGTGAAGGAAAAAACAGTTACCGTTTCAGGTCCGGTGACCCTTCCTCAGACCAGTTCGGAGGAAGAATCACCTGACCTGAAACGTTTACTTTTTTTTTCCTTCACAGATGCTGCCAAACCTGCTGAGCTTTTTCAGCAACTTTGTTCTTGTTCCTGAGTACTCCATTGTCTAGTTATTTCTTCCGAAGTGCATCACCTCACATTGATCAAGGTTAAATTTCTTCTGCGACTGAACTGCCCTATGATGCTGCTTGACCTGCTGTGTTCATCCAGCCCCATGCTTGTTATCTCGGATTCTCCAGCATCTGCAGTACCTTTTATCTCTGCCCATTTGACCAATCTACATTTTCCTGCAACCCAAGACCTTCTTCCTCACCTCAACCAATCTTTGTTATCTGCAAACTAACTTATCCATCCCACATTCTCATCTATATTATTTGTACATACCATGAACTACAAGGGACTCAGTATTAATCCCAGTGGTACACTACTGAACACAGGCTGCTGGTCACAGAAGCAATCTTCAACCACCGCCCTCTGTCTCTTACCATGAAGCCAATTTTGGATTAAACTTGTCAAGTTACTTTCAGTCACCCATGTGGATTTTGTTAAAGGCTTTGCTGAGATTCATATCAACTACATTAAAAGCATTAGTCTATTTATACCTAGTCAACTCTTTGAAAAATCCCACCAAATCTGTTAGGCATGACCTTCTTCCAACAAAGTCATGCTGACTATGATCAAACCTTTTCTCTCTAAGTGGAGATTAATTCTCTCCTTCAGAATATTCCCCAAAGTTTCCCCACCACTAATGAGTGTCTCACTGGTCTGTAATTCACTGGTTTACCTCTACCACCATTCTTGACAAGTGGAACCACATTAGCTGTCCTCCAGTCCTCTAGCACCTTCCCTGTAGCCAGATAGGAATTAAAAATTTGGGTCAGAGATACTAATTTCCTCACTTGTCTCCCACAGTAACCTAGGATGCAATTCATCCAAATCTAAGGATTTATCCACTTTTAAGCCCACAACAACCTCCTTACTCCCTATATCAAGCTGCTCAAAAACCTCACAATCCCTCTTTCCAAATTCTACCTAGATCCTCCTTCTCTAAAGTGAAGACAGATGTGAAATATGCGTTAACACCAACCAAGTGTCCTCCGGCTCCACGCACGCACTGCCTCCTTGGTCCCCAATGGGCCCTACTCTTTCTCTGGTTATCCTCTTACTCTCGATACACTTATACATTATCTCAGGATTCTATCTAATTTTATCTGCCAATGTTTTTCATGACCTCTCTTTGCTCTCCTGATTGCTTTCTTCCTCACCTAGTCTGGCATATAGAGTCACAGAATCATACAGAAACAGATCCTACTGTCCAACTTGTTGAGCAGACTAAGTTTCCCAAAATAAACTCGTTCCACTTGCCTATGTTTGGCCCCTATCCCTCTAAACCCTTCCTATGCATGCACCCAGCTGAATGACTTTTAAACGTTATAAACTGTACCTGCACCTACCACTTCCTCTGGCAGTTCATCCCACATATGAACCACCCTCTTGTGTGGAAAAGTAGCCCCTCAGGTCCCTTTTAAATCTTCCTCCTCTCACCTTTATATGCGCCCTGCAATAGACACTTAACTGCCCTGAGAAATGGCTCTACCAACCCACTCAGTTCAAGGGGGCAATTAAAGATGGTCAACAAATGCTAGCCCAGTCAACGACACCCACATCTCAGATAAAATTTTAGAAACAACACACTGATGACTATTTAATACAATAACTATTTAATACTTTCTGATTTGGATGTGGGCTTTTGCCCGTTTATTGGTTGGTTAGGTAAATTTCAGACAGCAGTGAAGGGAGATAGTGTCATTGTGGTAATGGAATCAGACAGCAATCCAGAGGCCTAAGCTAATGATCTAAGGACATAAGTTTAAATTCCACCATGGAAGGTGGTGGAATTTAACATTCAATTAATAAATTTAGAATACAAAGCTTGTTTCAGTGATGGTGACCAGGAAATGGTCTAGCCTACAAGTAACTACACGCCTACGGTAATACGGTCAACACTTCTGCCTGTGGAAGGCTAACAAATGCTGCTCTTGCCAGTAATGCCCACATCTCAAAAAGACTTTTAAAAAATCATCCACATTGCTGGAGTCTGTAGTCAGTGTAAGCGAGAGCTGTGAAGAATGGCAGATTTCCTTCACTAAAAGACATTAGTGAACCATATTGGTTATCACAGCAATCAATTATAACATCATGGTTACCACTACTAATGGTGAGCTTTCAATTCAAGATTTATTAATTGAATTTGAATTCCACTATTATGGCAGAATTTGAATGTGTCCCTCTGGATTACTTTGTGGGCACCTGGCATACTAGTCCAGTGAAGTAACGACATCTAACATCTCCTCATATACACAACTACATAATTCTAAAATTTTCAGAAATGGAGCCATTAATCAGATCAAAAATGTAAAGACTAGCATGAGACCAAAATTAATTATAATACGCACAACGTATAGCTATACTACTTGGTGGCAGAAAAATAAATGAAGTATACGGCTTACTGCAAACCAGGAATAGTGACTAGTGTGCAAAATTTAAAAAAAACACATACAAAGCAAATGCAACATACATTTATAGGATATAAGATTTTGAACCAAAAGTTGAATCAAATGACAAAAAGCAACGAATGTCACAGAAATTATAAAAAAAATTGCACACAAATCACTTCATAGTACAGAAACGCAAAGCCACCTATTTGTAAGTAAGAGCAGGTTATGTAATAAGATACAGTGATGAACAAAGCAAATTTTTTTTTAATGATCATCTTAAATCTTAATTTCTCTGATTCAGGTTTACACCAGAAGCAAAATATGAAGATTTCCATACACAGATACTAATCATTGGTGCCGGATGGGATCTATCCTAGGATTCTCTGGGTAGCTAGGGAGGAGATTGCAGAGACTTTGGCTTTGATCTTTATGTCTTCATTGTCTACAGGAATAGTGCCAGAAGACTGGAGGATAGCAAATGTTGTCCCCTTGTTCAAGAAGGGAGTAGAGACAACCCTGGTAATTATAGACCAGTGAGCCTTACTTCGGTTGTGGGTAAAGTGTGGGAAAGGATTATAAAGAGATAGGATTTATAATCATCTAGAAAGGAATAATTTGATTAGGGATAATCAACACGGTTTTGTGAAGGGTAGGTCGTGCCTCACAAACCTTATTGAGCTCTTTGAGAAGGTTTCCAAACAGGTGGTTGAGGGTAAAGCGGTTGATGTGGTGTATATGGATTTCAGTAAAGCGTTTGATAATACCCCATGGTAGGCTATTGCATAAAATTCGGAGGCAATGGATTGAGGGTGATTTAGCGGTTTGGATCAGAAATTGGCTAGCTGTAAGAAGACAGAGGGTGGTGGTTGATGGGAAATGTTCATCCTGGAGTTCAGTTACTAGTGGTGTACTGCAAGGATCTGTTTTGGGGCCACTGCTGTTTGTCATTTTTACAAATGACCTGGATGAGGGCATAGAAGGATGGGTTAGTGAATTTGCGGATGACACTAAAGTCGGTGGAGTTGTGGATAGTGCAGAAGGATGTTGCAGGTTACAGAGGGACATAGATAAGCTGCAGAGCTCGGCTGAAAGGTGGAAAATGGAGTTTAATGCAGAAAAGTGTGAGGTGATTCACTTTGGAAGGAGTAACAGGAATACAGAGTACTGGGCTAATGGTAAGATTCTTGGTAGTGTGGACGAGCAGAGAGATCTCTGTGTCCATGTGCATAGATCCCTGAAAGTTGTCACCCAAGTTAATAGGGTTGTTAAGGTGGCGTATGGTGTGTTAGGTTTTATTGGTAGGGGGAGTGAGTTTCGGAGCCGTGAGGTCATTTTTCAGCTGTACAAAACTCTGGTGCGGCCGCACTTGAAGTATTGCGTACAGTTCTGGTCACCGCATTATAGGAAGGATGTGGAAGCATTGGAAAGGGTGCAGAGGAGATTTACCAGGACGTTGCCTGGTATGGAGGGAAGGTCTTATGAGGAAAGGCTGAGGGACTTGAGGCTGTTTTCGTTCGAGAGAAGGTCAAGAGGTGACTTCATAGAGACATACAGGATGATCAGAGGATTAGATAGGGTGGACTGTGAGAGCCTTTTTCCTCAGATGGTGATGGCTAGCACGAGAGGACATAGCTTTAAATTGAGGGGTGATAGATATAGGACAGATGTCAGAGGTAGATTCTTTACTCAGAGAGTAGTAAGGGCGTGGAATGCCTTGCCTGCAACAGTAGTAGACTCGCCAACTTTAAGGGCATTTAAATGGTTGTTGGATAAACATATGGATGATAATGGAATAGTGTAGGTTAGATGGGCTTCAGATTGGTTTCACAGGTCGGCGCAACATCCAGGGCCAAAGGGCCTGTACTGCGCTGTAATGTTCTATGTTCTACATTCTATGTTCTAGTGCTGGCTGCAAAATCCTTAAAATTTAACTGAAATTAATTGTCTCCAAACTCTTGCTTCAATTTTGCCCAGGGTCTCAAACGTTTCCATTTTTGATTTTTAAGTGATTAGCAGCTTTACTCACTGAAACAGCTACTGTTTTTCCATCAGAACATTTGGTTCTTAAAGGTATTAACTAAAGTGTTACACAGGCTGTAATTTCACAGTCACACTCTGCATAACCCAGACTCATGCACTGCAGTAATTAGCCTATGTTTCTTCCACTCAGTAGAATCACTGTTTTCCACTGTATCAATAAACAAATATTCCAGAAGCTCTAGCAGAATTTCTTATCCATATTTTTGCAGCATACTAAAACAGTCAATTTCACCTTGAAGGCAGCAGTCCTACACCATCTTTAGCATCACAACTAAACATCCTTCACTCGGTTTGACAATATTAAAAATCAGGACCAAAGGCAGACTAAATCAAACTGCAGACCAAAAAAAATAAACTCCCCACATTTGAGACAAAAGAAACTGTAGATCTGAAATTGTAAAGCAAACACTGTACTACAGTTCAAAACCAATAAGGCAAATTTGAACAGGATCGAGTGAAGAACAAAATATAAATATTATCAAATAACTTGCCTTTTCTTATGGTTTGTACAGATAAACTTCTCTCATACCCTCAAAATTACCAAAACTTTGTGTGCATGAATCTCAATGTCACCATGCAAATCAATTCCAATCAACTTAGATAAGATTTTGAAGATGTGAAGTAATCTTCCACCGAAGTGACCTTGGCAGATGGCTTGAAAGTCTGCAATAAAGCAGCAGAGATGGGCATGGAGAAACACAGATTTGTAAAACTCCACATAACCGTATCACAGAACCCACCAGTGAGATATCACACTCAAAATAAATGTCCATTATCATCGCCGACCAAACTGAAAAACTGCTGCAGTTATGTCTAGGAATTTGATAACTGTACACAAACAAACCAAGCCATTTTTCTATTGTAACAAGCATGGGGCTGGATGAACACAGCAGGTCAAGCAGCATCATAGGAGCAGGAAAACTTGACGTTTCGGGCCTAAACCCTTCATCAGAAATGGGGGAGGGGAAGAGGGTTCTGAAATAAATAGGGAGAGAGGGGGAGGCGGATAGAGGATGGATAGAGGAGAGGATAGGTGGAGAGGAGGCAGACAAGTCGAAGAGGCGGGGATGGAGCCAGTAAAGGTGAGAGTAGGTAGGGGGGTAGGGAGGAGATAGGTCAGTCCAGGGAGGACGGACAGGTCAAGGGGGCGGGATGATGTTAGCAGATTCAACTCCCCCTCCCATTCCTCAGATGACATGTCCATCCTTGGCCTCCTACAATGCCACAGTGATGCCACCCGAAGGCTGCAGGAACAGCAAATCATATTCAGCCTGGGAACCCTGCAGCCCAATGGCATCAATGTGGATTTCACACGCTTCAAAATCTCCCCTCCCCCAACCGCATCCCAAAACCAGCCCAGCTCATCTCCACCTCCCTAACCGGTTTTTCCTCTCACCCCAAGCCACACCCCCATCTCCTATCTACTAACATCATCCCGCCCCCTTGACCTGTCCGTCCTCCCTGGACTGACCTATCTCCTCCCTACCCCCCCACCTACACTCACCTTTACTGGCTCCATCCCCGCCTCTTCGACTTGTCTGCCTCCTCTCCACCTATCCTCTCCTCTACCCATCCTCTATCCGCCTCCCCCTCTCTCCCTATTTATTTCAGAACCCTCTTCCCCTCCCCCATTTCTGATGAAGGGTCTAGGCCCGAAACGTCAAGTTTTCCTGCTCCTATGATGCTGCTTGACCTGCTGTGTTCATCCAGCCCCATGCTTGTTATCTCGGATTCTCCAGCATCTGCAGTACCTTTTATCTCTGATACATTTTTCTATTGTATCTGGTATAACTCCTGCTGGTAAAGTTCTCCTTGATTCCATGGGCTCACTTTTGCTTTGTTGTTTTATTGTGCTTTGTTGTCACACAATGAAAGGCAGCTACTCTTTGTCCTAGAACAGAGCACAGTACAGGCCCCTTGGCCCACGATGTTGTGCCGAACTTCTACCCAAAACCTAAGGTCTATTTAACCTCCACCGCTACCTTACACCAGCATTCATATGCCTATCTAATAGCCGCTTAAATGCCCCTAATGAGGTCGACTCCACTGCCCTCTCCAGCAATGCATTCCACGCCCCTACCACTCTCTGAGTAAAAGAATCTACCTCTGACATCTCCCTGATATCTACCTCCTTTCACTTTAAAACTGTGTCCCCTCGTAAAAGCTACCTCCACCGTAGGAAAAAGTCTCTGGCTGTCCACTCTATCTATATCTCTGATCATTTTGTACACCTCTATCAAGTCACTTCTCATC
This sequence comes from Ginglymostoma cirratum, assembly GCA_024137785.1. Classification (NCBI taxonomy): domain Eukaryota; kingdom Metazoa; phylum Chordata; class Chondrichthyes; order Orectolobiformes; family Ginglymostomatidae; genus Ginglymostoma; species Ginglymostoma cirratum. Next base: position 25,583,669 of record JAHRHZ010000077.1, on the reverse strand, counting down.
CTTCGTCATTCTAAAGAGAGAAGCCCTAGCTCTCTCAACCTTTCCTCGTAAGACCTTCCCTCCATTCCAGGCAACATCCTGGTAAATCTCTTCTGCACCTTTTCCAACACCTCCACATCTTTCCTGTAATGAGGTGATCAGAACTGGACACAATACTCCAGGTGTGGCTGAACCAGGCTTTTGTATAGCTGGAGCATAACTTCACGGCTCTTGAACTCAATCCCACTGCTAATGAAAGCTAATACACCATACGCCTTCTTAACAACTCTATCCACCTGGCAGCTCTCGGGGAACTGTGAACACCAACCCCAAGATCACTCTGCTCCTCCACACTGCCAAGAATCTTTCCGTTAACCCTGTATTCTGCTTTCAAGTTTGTCCTTGCAAAATGAATTACCTCACACTTTTCAGGGTTAAACTCCATCTGCCACTTCTCAGCCCAGCTCTGCATTCTATCAATGTCCCTTTGTAACCTAGAACAGCCCTGTCCACAACGTGACCCACCTTCGTATCGTCCGCGAACTTGCCTATCCACCCTTCCACTCCTTCATCCAAATCATTTACAAAAATCACAAATAGAAGAGGACCCAGAACAGATCCTTGTGCTACACCACTCGTAACTGAGCACCATGTTGAATATTTTCCATCCACTACCACCCTTTGTCTTCTAAGGGTCAGCCAATTCTAAATCCAATCTGCCACATTTCCCCCTATCCCGTGCCTCTTCACCTTCTGCATGAGCCTACCATGAGGAACCTTATCAAATGCCTTACTTAAATCCACGTATACCACATCCACTGCTCTACATTCATCCAGGTGTTTGGTCACCGCTTCAAAGAATACAATAAGGTTTGAGAGGCATGATCTACCCCTCACAAATCTGTGCTGACTATCACGAATCAAACTGTGCTTCTCCAAGTGATCATAAATCCTGTCTCTCAGAGCCCTTTCCAATAAACCTGCCCACCACTGACGTAAGACTAACTGGCCTGTAATATCCAGGGCTATACGTATTCCCTTTTTTGAATAAGGGAATGACGTTTGCCTCTTTCCAATCTTCTGGCACTATAGCCGTGGACAGTGAGGACAAAAAGATCATTGCCAAAGGCCCTGCGACCTCGTCCCTCGCTTCCCATAGAATCCTTGGATAAATCCCTTCAGGCCCGGAGGGCTTGTGTATCTTCAAATTCCTCAGAATTCCCAGCACATCATCTTTACTAACATCAACCTCCTCTAGCCTACCTGCCTGTTTCACAATGTCCTCCTCTACAACTTGGTCCCTCTCAGTTGTGAATACCGAAGAAAAGTATTCATTAAGGACCTCTCCTATCTCTTTAGGCTCTGTGCACAAATTCCCTTTACAATCCTTGATCGGCCCTGCCCTTTCTCTGGTCATTCTCTTGTTCTGCACAAACGTGTAAAAAGCCTTGCAGTTTTCCTTGATCCTATCCACCAAGGTTTTCTCATGCCCCCTTATAGCTCTCCTAAGCCCTTTCTTCAGCTCCTTTCTGGCTAACTTGTAGCCCTCTAGAGCCCTTTCCGTTCCTCGTTTCCTAAACCTTACATAAGCCTCCTTCTTCCTCTTAACCAGTTGTTCGACCTCTCTCGAGAACCATGGCTCCCTCACTCGACCGCATCTTCTCTGCCTGCTTGGGACAAACATATCAAGCACATGCAGTATGCATTCCTTAAACAACCTCCACATTTCTGTGGTGCTCTGCTTTGACAGCATCTGTTCCTAATTTATGTTACCCAGTTCTTGCCTAACTGAATTGTAATTACCCTTCCCCCAGTTATAAACTTTACCCTGCCGTATGTACCTATCCTTATCCATGACTATCATGAAAGAAACAGAGTTATGATCACTACCACCAAAATGCTCTCCTACCAACAGATCTACACTTGGCCCGGTTCGTTGCCAAGCACCAAATCCAAAGTGGCCTCTCCTGCCATTCAACTTTTGCATCTTTATCTGCATTGAGACAAATGAGGAATAATTGAGGCAGAACCTGAACTGAATAGTGGTGAGAAGGACTTCAGTGAGTGTCACTGTTTTACTAAATTGCTAAGGTGATCAAGTGGATTGGTTAGAATAATCTAATTATTTTGTGGTTGCAATATACCTGACAATTTTCCATATTTTGGCTACATACATAAGTGACGGGTACATTAGAAGGGTTGACTATGGGTTGGTGGGAGAGATGACTTAATTAAGGCACAAATATTATGGAGCCAGAGCACACAGCCTGTGGTTGTTCCATGCAGTTACCTATTATAGCAGGAACCTCGTGTGATGGCCAAGGAGGATCTTTCTCTTGGCACTTATGGTTAAACACTCAGTGGATTACGAACATTTTGAATTCACTACCCCAAAAGATTGTGTATGAAAACATTTAAGACTGAAATAGATGGATTTTTGGTCATCAAGGGAATCAGATGTGGAGAGTTAGCGAGAAAGTGAAGCTGAAGTCCAAAATTAGCCATCAGAATGAATGGCTGAACAAGTTTGGCAAGCCACAATCTTCTCCACTCCTATGACTTAGGTTTCAATGTAGCATAAATCTTGTTTCTTTTATTGGTAGACTAATTAACTACTGGAGACAGTTCTTATGCCTAGTTCTAACCATTTTCACAGGCCAACATAGAAATTGTGTTACTCAAACAACAAAACTTCAGGAATCTATAAGATGCATTTCATCCAAAATTCTTCAGGAGGGTCGGACTAAGTCAAAAATTCCATCTTAAGGATAAATGAATCCACTTTGGACTAAATTTATTTTGCTTTAAATGTACTTCTTGTTTGAGTCTTACTTTGCATTATCTTTGTAAGTAAAGCTATCCACTTCAAGCTGAACACAATGGGTCTGATAAATATGTAAAATACGTAATTATAGACAGGACAACATGCTGGTCATTTTGTGCAATCTATGGTACATTATAGTTGTTAGTCCTATGGTAGCCAATCTCAGACACAGCATGCGGTAAAGCTCACATGTTGAATGGTTAGTGAAAAATGTAAGCATAAGGTGAAAATAGTTGCATGAAAGCTCAAACTTCAACATTTTCTTGTTTTGAAGCAAAGGCCTTTCAATTCATCGAAATCGTGAATGCACACAATCTGCATCATCACGGATTCCTGTCAATTTATTAAACCTTAGGCGAGAAAGTAACCACTAGCAAAATTTCCAACACATTGGTGCTCTGGTACATTTCTCCTTGATCTGTCCCCAGCAAATCCAGATCATCAAACAAACATCACAATCTATATTAATATAACCAGATCACTCACATTTCCCATCACTGCATCAACCATGACGTTCCACAAAGCCTTTGATCACCCTTAGAATTAAAGTCATACAGCAGGGAAACAGACGCTTTGGTCCAACTCATCAATGCCGACCAAGTTATTTAATATATACAGCTTCAGTATCATAGAAGTAAATGGTTCCACGGCACTAATTTAAACAAGAGTAAACAGTCATATGTAATATTTATCTTTCAAACAATATCACGAAAGCTGATTATCTAATCATTTTTAAGTTGTTTTCTGTGGCACAACCATGTCCATGCTGGCTGCTACATTTCTACATTATACCCGCAATTATATTTCAGGAGGAACTCCCAGGCTGTAAAGCACATTGTAATGTGCGATGGCTGTGAAAATGTTATAGAAATTCAAGTCCAGACTTTATTTGTTGAGTGTTGAATTAGCATCAGAATTGGCTTTATTGTCACATGTACTCAAAAGTGTACAGTGAAAACTTCACAATGTCACTGCTTTGGCGCCACCTTACTTACAGGATACACAAGTACAGATTCTTGGGTGCTTGTTACAGAATTGAAAGAGTTAAAAAAGTCTAACATTGAAAAGAACAGGGTTGAGTCCAAAGTAATCAATGAAGCTTTTGGATAGAATTCTTTGACAAGGTTTACTGCTTAATTTGCACTTAGATTACAATTCTCCTTTGAAATACAGATTTATTTTCTGCGTACACAGTCAATCGTTGCGCAAAATAAACATGATTCTGGAAAACGATCCAGCCTCAAATGCAACAGAACTTAAAACAAAAAGCCAACTTCTCACGAGTCTGAACTGACTGATTTGGCCAAATTTTGATAGTCATATGCCAGACACAAAGATTATTGCTTTCCAGTTTCGCTAAAATTACATTTTATTGTTGAAGAGAAGGAACAGAAAACAACTAATAAAGATGTGTCAGCGATTTCAAGAATGTAAAGATTAATCATATGATCGATGTATAAATAAAATGGCCAAGAGGTGCTGAAGACTTATGTTGTCATCGAGGTTTTGAAACTGGAAATGAGGTGCAGAAAATGGGAGTAAGCTGGAAAATGAGGAGGTGCAATGATTCCTGGGTGTCCTTGCACACTAATTGCTGAAAGTAAGCAGCTGCAGCAAACATCGAAAAAAGCAAATGATATGCTGGCCTTCATATCAAAAGGATTAAAACACAGATGCAGAGATGTCTTTCTGCAATTGTACAGGGCCTTGGTTAGACTACACCTGGAGTACTGTGTACAGTTTTGGTGTCCTCGTCTGAGAAAGGATGTTCTGCCTTTGGAGAGAGTCCAACAAATACTTACCAGATTCCTTGTATGGGAGGACTGGCATATAAAGACAGGCTGCATCAATTAGGATTACATTCAGAGATTAGAAGAATGCAGGGAGACCTCTTGGAAGTCTATTAAATTCTAATAGGAATAGATACAGTATACACAGCAAGCATGCTCGCAATGACTGGGGAGTTCAGGACCAGGGGTCACAGTCCAAGGCTACGGGTCAGGACATTTAAGACTGATGAGGGAAAATTTCTTCACCCAGAGAGCAGTAAGCCTGTGGAACTCGCTACCACAGGAAGCAGTTTTAGATCAAAACATCGAATGTTTTCAAGAAGGAGACAGATATAGTTTTTAGGTCGAAAGGGATCAAAGGGTAAGGGGCAACAGCAAGAACTCAGTTGCATAATCAGTCATGATCATACTAAATCTAAGGACAGACACCAAGGGCCAAATAGCCTACTCCTATTCCGATTTTCTATGTTCCTTTCCTGAGGTAATTTATTCCCTAAACTCCTTTTTGTAGGAGGGGCTATACCTGCAATCCAGATTGAATTCAAGTTCAAACTGAATTCAAAAGCTTTTGAACTAAATAAAAGTATCCATCCTGGATTCTACTAAGCGGCTGGCTTAATATTTTCTCTCTCCCGTCACAAACTGACATCAACACTAGAGGAGTCCTTGCAGTCATCTGCTCTCTGACACATACTGATTTAAAGTCATAGTTCTGGAAAGACAGACTTAGATCATTTTTAAACTCCTTCACAAAAAAAACAACACTCATTAGTTTAAAATCCAAACTGTAAAATAAATATCAACACAATCTCACAGCTTTCATCACATGGCACATTACACTGCTTCCCCCAACCCTCCAATCAACCTGGAATACTTGCCTCACTCTTACCTTCCATTGGAGCTGTCAGAGAGCCTTGCTGTGCTGCAGGTCATTTAGAACATAGAACATAGAACAATACAGCGCAGAACAGGCCCTTCGGCCCTCGATGTTGCGCCGACCTGTGAACTAATCTAAGCCCATCCCCCTACACTATCCCATCATCATCCATATGCTTATCCAAGGACTGTTTAAATGCCCCTAATGTGGCTGAGTTAACTACATTGGCAGGCAGGGCATTCCACGCCCTTACCACTCTCTGAGCAAAGAACCTGCCTCTGACATCTGTCTTAAATCTATCACCCCTCAATTTGCAGCTATGCCCCCTCGTACTAGCCGACGTCATCATCCTAGGAAAAAGACTCTCACTGTCCACCCTATCTAATCCTCTGATCATTTTGTAGGTCTCTATTAAATCCCCTCTTAGCCTTCTTCTCTCCAATGAGAACAGACCCAAGTCCCTCAGCCTTTCCTCATAAGACCTTTGCTCCAGACCAGGCAACATCCTGGTAAATCTCCTCTGCATCTTTTCCAATGCTTCCACATCCTTCCTGGAATGGGGCGACCAGAACTGTACGCAATATTCCAAGTGAGGCCGCACTAGCGTTTTGGACAGTTGCAGCATGACATCACGGCTCCGGAACTCAAACCCTCTACCAATGAAACCTAACACACCGTATGCCTTCTTAACAGCACTATCAACCTGGGTGGCAACTTTCAGGGAGCTATGTACTTGGACACCAAGATCCCTCTGCACATCCACACTACCAAGAATCATTCCATTCACCCAGTATTCTGCCTTCCTATTATTCTTCCCAAAGTGAATCACCTCACATTTATCTGCATTGAACTCCATATGCCACCTTTCAGCCCAATTCTGCAGTTTATCCAAGTCTCCCTGCAACCTGCAACATTCTTCCACACTGTCCACCACTCCACCGACTTTAGCGTCATCTGCAAACTTACTAACCCATCCACCTATGCCTGCGTCCAAGTCATTTATAAAAATGACAAACAGCAGTGATCCCAAAACAGATCCTTGTGGCACACCACTAGTAACCGGACTCCAGGCTGAATATTTTCCATCAACCACCACCACTCTTTGGCTTCTTTCAGAAAGCCAGTTTCTAATCCAAACTGCTAAATCTCCCTCAATCCCATGCCTCTGCATTTTCTCCAATAGCCTACCATGTGGAACCTTATCAAAGGCTTTACTGAAGTCCATGTACACCACGTCAACTGCCCTACCCTCATCCACATGCTTGGTCACCTTCTCAAAAAACTCAGTGAGGTTTGTGAGACACGACCAGCCCTTGACAAATCCATGTTGACTATCTCCAATCAAATTGTTGCTTGCTAGATGATTATAAATCCTATCTCTTATAATCCCTTCCAAAACTTTTCCTACTACAGATGTAAGGCTCACTGGTCTATAATTACCTGGGTCATCTCTACTGCCCTTGAACAAAGGCACAACATTTGCAATCCTCCAGTCCTCTGGTACTAAACCTGTAGCCAATGAAGACTCAAAGATCAAGGCCAAAGGCTCCGCCATCTCCTCCCTAGCTTCCCAGAGAATCCTTGGAAAAATCCCATCCGGCCCAGGGGATTTATCTACCTTCACACCTTCTCGGATTGATAACACCTCCTCCTTACTAACCTCAATCCTTTCAAGTCTAATAGCCCATATCTCAGTCTTCTCCTCTGCAATATTCTCCTTTTCCTGAGTGAAAACAGATGAGAAATACTTGTTTAGCACCTCTCCGATCTCCACAGAGTCCACACACAACTTCCCACTTCTGTCTTTGACTGGCCCTATTCTTACCCTAGTCATCCTTTTATTCCCCATGTATAGAAAGCTTTAGGGTTCTCCTTAATTCTACCTGCTAATGACTGTTCGTGTCCCCTCCTTGCTCTTCTTAACTCTCTCTTTAAATCCTTCCTAGCTAATCTGTAACTCTCCATCGCCTCATCTGAACCATCTCGTCTCAACGTCACATAAGCCTCCCTCTTCCGCTTAACAAGAGATACAATTTCTTTTGTAAACCACAGTTCCCTTACCTTATCACTTCCTCCCTGCCTGACAGGGACATACCTATCAAGGACACGCAATATCTGTTCCTTAAACCAGCTCCACATTTCAATTGTCCCCATCCCTTGCATTTTGCTACCCCATTCTATCCCTCCTAAGTCTTGCCTAATTGCATTATAATTGCCTTTCCCCCATCTATAACTCTTGCCCAGTGGCATGTTCCTATCCCTTTCCATCGCTAAACTAAACATAACTGAATTATGGTCACTCTCTCCAAAGTGCTCACCTACCACCAAATCAAACACCTGGCCTGGTTCATTACCAAGTACCAGATCCAGTGTGGCCTCCCCTCTTGTCGGCCCTTCGACATACTGTGTCATGAAATCCTCCTGCACACATTGGACAAAAACTGATCCATCCGACGTACTAGAGTTATAGCATTTCCAGTCAATGTTGGGGAAGTTAAAGTCTCCCATAACGACCACCTTGTTCCTTTCACTCCTGCCCAGAATCGTTTTGCCGATCCTCTCCTCCACATCCCTGGAACTTTGCGGAGGCCTATAAAAAACTCCCAGCAGTGTGACCTCTCCTCTCCTGACCTCAACCCATACCACCTCAGTCGATGAGTCCTCGTCAAAAGTTCTTTCAGCCATCGTTATTTAAACCATAGAACAGTGCAAACTGACAGGCACAAAAAGGCGGTAAGGGCCGTGGGTATAACGAAGACTTTCTTTGCTGATGGATTCAAAATTCCTGCAGAGGTACGTAGCAGGAGGCCTCCATCCAGGAATCTTCAGCGCACAAGACGTCTAAGGGTACATGGGTAATTTCTAACCTTATCAGGGTGGGAAACTGAAATTCCAACCCTGATTGGAATTGCTGGGCAATAACGTTTTAAAAATTAATCTATTATAATAGACAATGCAGCAGCTTAGTTGACAGATTCTACCAGCATGGTTCACTACATCAGATGCTCTGTCGTTTTCATCTGCTTTAGACAATCTTACACAGCCACCCTTAGTAATACAATTGTCTTGCATATGAAACTCACCATTACCGCACTAGAAATGTTCATACTTTAATTTGTGGTTCGTGGCCAGCACTAGTGTTTCAAACTGCAAAATTAGGTGTATTAATTTAAATGACATTACTCAAAAGAGCTGTCACAGGCAGTAGTCTTTAATTTCTGATGCAAGAGTTTATGGCTCATTATACAACAATTGTACAGATAACTGTTTTAGATGTTCTCAAAATTACAGATTAAGGAAAACAAATTAAAGTCAAATCAAATGGTGAACAAACTGCACTTGGCCTGTCGCACAGGAATTATTAGTATACAACATTGTAGTTTTCTTGAAAGTGAACAACTTATTCCCAAACTCCTGCAACATAGAATATATTCCTTTTGAATACTGGTGATAGTTTATCATCCTCACACGGGATGCCATCAGACATCTGTTTGCGGCCTCCTTAGATTGTTGATTTCTAACCTCCATTAAACCGAAGTAATAATTTATCAGTTGTCACATCCAGGGGGCATACAAATTTGAAGTCACATCTCTGAATTTTCAACCTTATACAAAAATAGCCTTCCTTTGTACAGAATTATGCACTTAACAACAGAATTCTCAAACTGGAATGAGTCTGCACAAATTCCAAAATAGGGTGCATCTGTAAAAATTTCTTTTACTTGCACCGATGAAGATGAGCAGAGGTAATGCTTTCACCTGTTAGTCCCCCTCAACAATATTCCTCAAAAACAAATCAATGTATTTCTATGGAACTCTGTAATACAGTTAGGAAAGAGCACAAGAAAGAATCAAAATGCTTTATTTTGGTGAAGATGCAGTTCAGAATCCTAGAGATTTTTTTTAAAAGAATCTGTTAACATTGGAAGTCAGGGCATACTAACTTCTTTCTAACTTCTGTTGATTGTTGGGGATCATCTCAGCTACTATGGTGACATTTGTGCAGGTTGTTGGATGTGAATTAGCCTACAGACTCTCAGTGAAATAGAAGTTCTTAATAATAAAAGGCTTTTTTAAAGCTACAAAGCAATAACTAGGCAGGAGAGAAGCTGAAAGGATGAACTGTATAACTGTAAGATGTATTATCTTGCATAGTAGAGGTATTCATGTACAAAGTGCCCTCCATTTGTTGAAGGCTGTTTTTGAGAGAGTATCAAAAGAAATACATTGTTTTCCCAAACTCTTGGGCAGGAAAACCATCTACAGATGGGAGCGATGGAGCAAAGATATTGATCTTGCTACTGAATTAACAACCTAAAACAATCATTTTTCGATGATATAAAAAGTCAGCTTTGGATTTTGACCAATACTAAATCACACTGTTACAACTGTAGTGAAAACAGACAATGTTCAACTTTCATCATTTGATTTCAATACCCGAGACACTGATGGACAAAAATAAAAGGTTTCTTTAAAAAAGGATACGACTGACTTAAAATGGCTGCTGTGATCATTTGACAATTCCAGAAAACCCACAAAAAAAATACAAAACCACTGTACTGGAATTATCATTTTAATCAAGGGGCACTCAGACTGTGACAGGCAGACACACGAAAAACTATGTCTACTGGCATTTATAGTTTGAGTTAAAGTTTTAAAATACATAAAGTTATACAGTTTGAAATTCACAACGTCATTCACATATTACTAGAAAGTCAAAACGTTTCACGTATGACACAAGAAGAAGAAATGACTAAGGGTGCCGTCCCCTTATAAACAATACCCTAAACCCAATTGCGATTAAAAAAGTACATAAATGTGTATGTTTCCATTTGGGATTTGGATTTTAAAACAGAGGTAGATAGATCAGTTCTGATGAAAGTGCCATCCCCTATTCCCAATTCCTTCGCCTCCGCCGCATCTGCTCCCAGGATGAAACATTCCACTCCCGTACATCTCAGGTGTCCTCATTCTTCAAGGACCGCAACTTCGCCCCCACAGTGGTCGAGAACGCCCTCGACCGTGTCTCCCGCATTTCCTGGAACACATCCCTCACGCCCCGTCCCCGCAATAACAACCAAAACAGAATCCCCCTCGTCCTCACATACCACCCACCAACCTTCGGATCCAACGCATCATCCTGTGACACCTCCGCCATCTGCAATCCGACCCCACCACCAAAGACATTTTTCCCTCCCCACCCTTGTCTGCTTTCCGGAGGGACCACTCCCTCCGCGACTCCCTTGTCCGCTCCACACTCCCCTCCAGTCCCACCACACCCGGCACTTTTCCCTGCAACCGCAGGAAGTGCTACACCTGCCCCCACACCACCTCCCTCACCCCAATCCCAGGCCCCAAGAAGACTTTCCACATCAGGCAGATGTTCACCTGCACATCTGCCAATGTGGTATACTGCATTCGCTGTACCCGTTGTGGCCTCCTCTACATCGGGGAAACCAAGCGGAGGCTTGGGGACCGATTTGTAGAACACCAGCACTCAGTTCGCAACAAACAACTGCACCTCCCAGTCGCAAACCATTTCAACTCCCCCTCCCATTCCTCAGACGACATGTCCATCCTGGGCCTCCTGCAATGCCACAACGATGCCACCCGAAGGCTGCAGGAACAGCAAATCATATTCAGCTTGGGAACCCTGCAGCCCAATGGTATCAATGTGGATTTCACAAGCTTCAAAATCTCCCCTCCCCCAACCGCATCCCAAAACCAGCCCAGATCGTCCCCGCCTCCCTAACCTGTTCTTCCTCTCACCTATCCCCTCCTCCCACCTCAAGCCGCACCTCCATCTCCTATCTACTAACCTCATCCCACCCCCTTGACCTGTCAGTCCTCCCTGGACTGACCCATCTCCTCCCTAACTCCCCCACCTACACTCACCTTCACTGGCTCCATCCCCGCCTCTTTGACCTGTCTGTCTCCTCTCCACCTATCCTCTCCTCTATCCATCTTCTATCCGCCTCCCCCTCTCTCCCTATTTATTTCAGAACCCTCTTCCCCTCCTCCATTTCTGATGAAGGGTCTAGGCCCGAAACGTCAAGCTTTCCTGCTCCTATGATGCTGCTTGGCCTGCTGTGTTCCTCCAGCTCCACACCTTGTCATCACAGTTCTGATTTAGTCAGTTCTGTGAAGGTATTTTATTAAAAGTGTCAATTGGAACAATGGCCTGAATACTTAATCGCAAGGCTGCATAGAAGGATTGGATTTTATCTTGGAAAATAACCTGCTGGGTTTAGAAATATTGGCTTCACCGGCAGCAGTGGAACAACTAAACGTAGTAAAAGCAAGTAAAGTGCTACAGAAGTATCATCTTGGATTGTTTGCTCATTATGTTGTGGCTAGATCACATGCCCAGCCAATTAACTGGAAACAGGCAGAGTCCATGTAAAATGGAGATAATTTGAAAATTTGGTTATCAGGCATTCTCAAAATCCTCAATTAATTTAAATAAACATATTGGTAGAGGATGAGGTTAGGATGTTTAGCCCATTTTCTTTAATTAAAATGCAACAAATCGATTCTGAATTAAGAGAACTGTATCAAACAGCCTTGGAAATTGATTCAAAAAGAACATGCATTGTTATTTAGACAATTATTAATGAGGAAATGGAGACTACCTCAAATACCGAATAATGAGGAAAGAACACTAGTTCATCAGGTGGTAGTCCCATCTCAGTATTATAACAAACATTTGTAAGTAGTTCTTCAAATTCTAATGGCAGGTCACTTATGAAACTGGAAAACAAAGGCTGAAGTACTAAGTCATTTTAATTGGCCAAGATTACACAAATATGTACTTACATTTTGTCAGATACACCAGACAACTATTAATTAAAACTCACTTCTAATTCTGATAATTTTCAACTTTTGAAAAACTGCTTAGTAGGGTTTTGACCTATGTAGAATTTTTACATTCCCTGACTTTGAGAACTGTATTGACTCATTTCAAAAACTGATCTGTTTGAAGGTTTATTGGGAAATTCTACTGACTTATAGAACCATATAAACATCATTTTTGATAAGGCCAATCAGTATTACAAACAAAGTCATGCCGCTGGGCTGCTTGGGGCGGTACGGTGGCTCAGTCTTTAGCACTGCTGCCTCACAGCAGGGAACCAGGTTTGATTCCACCCTCAGGCGACTGTCTGTGTGGAGTCTGCACATTCTCCCCATGTCTGCGCGAGTTTCCTCCGGGTGCTCCGGTTTCCTCCCACAGTCCAAAGATGTGCAGGTTAGGTGGGTTGGCCATGCTAAATTGCTCGTAGTGCTCAGGGATGTGTAGATTGGGTGAGATGCTCTGAGGGTCGGTGTGCACTTGTCAGGTTGAAGGGCCTGTTTCCATGCTGTAGGGATTCTATGAATGAATCCACCATAGACTTGCAATGATTAACCAGCCAAGCTACTGAAATTTTTTACAACTGTATTGTCTACACTGTTTGACCCAGGCTTGGCTGAAAACGACTAAATCTTTCACACCACTTAAATGAACTGTTTGATTGGTTACAAAGAGCTAATTTGGTCATGTCTGGCTGAAAGTAAATTTTTCAAAATAACAGTGACTTAATAGGGGCCACACTGTAGGACACGGTCAAATGGCACTGAGGGAAACTAAAATAAGGGCAAATTTGGACCTTGACATGCCTAAGACAAAATGTGAAACTCTGTAGTCTATTGGCATGAGTGAATTTTATCTGAAGTTCAACATTTCAGCATTTTATTGAAGTAAGGCAGAAAAATTTGCATGAGTAAAAGAATGTCAGAATAACTCTACCAGTTAAAACTCTAACCCTCTTATGAAACTCTCCATACATACATACAGTCAGATACAGGCACATAAACATTGCTGATAAGAGTGGAGGGAAAAGCTGGCAAGATAGTTCAATGATCCCTGTCTACTGGGTTCGTCAAGATTATCTAACTGCTTGTCAGGACGAGACTGCTGCTCTTCAATCCCTTTTCTCCAGGTACTTTTCACTTCCTCCGAAGAGGTACAGAGTGACGGATTCATGAATTATAAAGTCTCTGACTATTCGGTTAAAAGTAACAGTTTACAGCAGTTAGGGAAAATAAACTGACTTCAGGCATTTTCTCATGCTAACAGAAATACCACCTCCCGTTCTGGAGGTCTAACAGTTTCTAGGAATATTGTTCATACTCTCAAGCTGTTTAGTTCCCAAGGAACCAATCACCTGGCTGTTGGCAGGCAGATGGCCTTTGTCGTCACAGCTGGTCACGACTGCACAGTCCAATCAAATCTCACTTTGTACAGGATCCATGCCAACCCATCTGCAACTAACCTCCCCCATTGCTTTAACAAAGTAGCAGGATAAACGCCACTTCAAATAAGTTTTAGAAACTTTCTTTTAAAAGGTGCAACAATACCTTCTGCAACCTTCATTTTAAAAACAGTCCTTTACCCATTTCAATCCACAATCAAAAATACAAAAAAATTAAAGAAAACAAGTAATAAACAAAAATGTAGCAAAAGTGAATGCATGTTGATGGAAACATTCTGTTTAATAAAATGTAGTGAATAGCAATTCATCAGCAAAATGGCTAACAATTCTGACAATATTAAATATTTCACAATTCAGGCCATCGAGGAGGAGAGTTGGGGCATCGTGTTGAGGTTGTACAGGATGTTGGTGCAGCCTCTACTGGAGTACTGTGCGCAATTCTGGTCAGCAGGCTACAGGAAGAATATTATTAAATTGTAAAGGTTCACAAAAGATTCACTAGAATGCTGCCAGAAATGGAGGGTTTGAGTTATAAAAATAAGCCTTATACGCTGGGACTTTTTTGACTGCAGCGTAGGAGGTTGAGGGGTGACCTTATAGATGTTTATAAAATCATGAAGGGCATAGATAAAGTGACTAGCGGGGGCCTTTTGACCTCCCCAACAATAGGGAAAACTAGGGTTTTTGTAAGGATGAGAGGAGAAAGTTTTTAAAAAAGGGCATGAGGGGCAACTTCTTCTTTCAAACAAGACTGGTTCGTGTGCAGAACGAACTGCCAGAGGAAGTGGTGGATGGAGGCACAGTTGTAACATTTAAAAGACATTTGGATAAGTATGTGCATAGAAAAAAACTGAGCGATATGGGCCAATCTCAGGCAAGTGAGACTACTTTAGTTTGGGAACATGGTCAGTATGTTTGGACTAGTTGCTATGGACCATTTGGACTGAAGGTTCTGTTTCCATGCTGTATAACTCTATATGGACTTTACACTGCTTTAAAAAAAAGTTCTTCCTGACACTGTTGATTCTTTTCCTAGTTCACCTTAAGTTTGTGTCCTCTGATTCTTGATCCTACCCTGTACAGACTGTTCATGATTTTCAATGTTGCTTTCAAATTTTCTCTCAATCTTTTTTTCTTCAATGTATCTGGAGTTCCTTATCCTTGGAACCATTCCCTCAAATCGGATCCACACTTTTGCTATTGGCTTCATATCTTTCATAAAGTGTGGTGCCCAGAAGTGGATGCAACACGAAACGATCTTATAAGCGAAGCAAAACGAATAATCCAAATTTGGAACCAAGAACCAATATCATTTAGAACTACAAAGTGTTCTGGATAGATTTATAAACATAAAAATAAAAGTGAAGTATTGAATAAGAGTGAAAGTTTTAGGATAAAATTCAGCAAACAATAAACATTTTAACGTCTAAAGCCAGATACAGTTATTTCCTTTAACTTATCCCATGTATTTTGCTGACTCGTGGGTCTATTCATATGAACCCTCCCACAACAAACTAAAAATTAAAGTTCAAAATGCTTTCCAAAAATTATCTGCATTCATCCCTCACCAATTGCATGTAAGATATTTAACTGCATACAGCAAAATCAGAAGTTAAACTTCAAATTAATCTTGAACGTTAAGGTGACTTGAAGCTGTGAAATTATTTTGTTTACTGCACTGTGAAATATATTGCTAAGCAAAACCCATTATCCCACATCTATCTCCTTGTCACAAGCTATAAAGTGATATTTTCTACACAAGGTTTTTCCATTTTAGATGTCCTGGTCCATTTAATGACAGTGTGTGCTGAAAGGCAAAACAAATCACACACTTGCTGGAGATTTGAGTTTGGGAGGGGTTAGGGTTATAAAGGAGGGCCCTTATAATGTCACAGAAATTTTCAGGGTGTACATCTTGTTGCTTTTCAGTTTCTCCTAAACTAAGTTCACGTAGGAAGGCTCAAGGTCAGGTCTCAATCCTGGAGATGAACTGAGTCCTCAACCAGCTGCTGAGTTCAACCAGAAGCAGTCGGGACTACAACACATGGGCAAACAGCCAGGTGAAGCTTGGGGGACATGCCTCCAATCTGGTGGGAGCGGGTGTCCCACCAGATTGTGCATCACCACCCAATGAAGGAAACTATACACGCCAAAGGCTGCACCTTCAAGCGGATAGCTCTCTGCCTTCACACTGACCAACTCTATCCTCATAAGGGCCTGCCCTCCAGAGCTGAAACAATGATCCTCCTGGGTGTGCTGCAACATTCTGAGTAGCCTGTAGCTCTCTGAAGTGAGAAATTCCTGCAAGAACCAGATATCCTGATGAAAGGATGGGATTTAATCCTGGTCTGTAAATGGTTGCAGTGTGGTTGTCACCAAAGAGTCAGGGACAGGCCTAATGCCAAGATCAGTGTGTTCTGGTCAAGATTATTAGTAAATAATAGTAATATTAAAGTGATTATTTAACCTTTCTGATGGTGAACCATGTTAGATCCAAAGAGGATCTTCTCCCCCATTTGCCACCTGAAGAGAGAACAAGGGGGTGAAAATTTTCACAACAAATTCAAAAGGTATATGCTTCAGACAAGTATTCCAACCAAGAAACTGGCTTCTATCACAGCTGATAATGCATGAACCATACTGGACATAAATGTAAATTTTGTTGCATTTTGCAGAAATCATATCTTTGGTCAAATACCACTACATAATCCAAGAATAAGCATTAGTAGTAAAGTTATGAACTTTTCTCATGTAATAAACGTTGAGTTTGTACACATGGATTTGAACAAAAGCCCTTCAGCACTGCTCGTTTAAATCCTTATTTGATGAACTCTATGCTGCCTATGGTGAACTAATCCTCCTGACTGATTAGGTAGTTAAGATTTGAGAAAGGAATAAGGTGTGCAGTGACCTGTCAGATAATACGTGGTTGCTCGACTTCAGTTTTCTTACAGACGTCAAAACCGAATGAGCTGAACTGTAAACTGCAGGAAAAGGACAGACTTAGCACAATATTAGCAGTGCTGAGAACGCATCTGAAGAAGGTAGCAAGGAATTCAACAGGAGTTTCAGGAATTCAATGTGTTGAAACAAATCATTGTGTTTGTCTCAAATCTAATCTTCCAAATGAACAGTGTGGTTAGCTACCAAATTCTATCAGGTGTTTACTCACAAAGTAGCAGAGATATGGAGATAATTACCTTGTGCAAAATGATATTGGACTGAAAATCACATTAGGTGATAGTGATTTTGTGAACTCAAACAGAAAAAAATACGTGTAACGTTTCCATGCTTTTAAAGTGAAAGCTTGCTTTGGCTTCACATACCTCTGTGAGGCAGCATTCTGCCATTTGAAGATAATCTAGTCCAAGTGTCATACCGCTTCACAGATAGCCATTTGATGGACTGCATACAACTAGCAGCCTCAAACTAAATCCATTGGCAGATAATGTACCATTACAGGTGTCATTCCGAGACTTGGCGAGTAGAAGACAAAACAAAATTTATACACAGGTAGTTTCATATAACACTAAAAATTAAACTGTTTGTATTTTATTTTCTTCAGGGTAAATTCTGTGTTGCACTTTATTCAAAAAGTGATCTGTACTTAAAAAGGTTGAAGATCACTTATCATCAAAATGCAATGCAGAAAGCCAAGATTTCCTTCAATAGCACCTTCCAAACCAGGACCTCTGCTATCTGAATGGACGAAGGCAGTATATGCATGGGAGCACCATCAATTGCAAAATCCTTTCAAATCCACACACCATCTTGAACAGACTGTTGAGTCAAAAATCTTGGAGGCGTCTTATTGATAGTGCTGAGTGCACCTAAACACATGGACTGCAAAGGTGCAAGGCAGCGTACACTACCCCTCCTTAAGGGGGATTAGTAATGGGCAATAAATGTTAGTTCAGCCAGCAATCTACATGAGTGAGCCGAATGTTCAATTATTGGCCCGAAGTCTTGGACAGGAACGCCTTGGATTAGGTCTCATATAGAATTGATACCTGGGTATAATTTGAGTGCTTTTGTTAACACTTTTACAAAGGTTTTCTTCATGTTTGCAGGTACTTACTTTCCTTTTTCTGCACTAATAATAAGATATGAATGTTTTTACTAAGACGAATACGAAGCTTGAGAAGGTCATGGTGAGCTGCCTTCTAGAATATACCCGAGTGGCTTGTTAAGCCATTTCAGAGAACAGGTAATATCGATCACATTGCTGAGGATCTGTGGTAAAAGATAGGCTAGACTTGGTAAGGACAGCAGATTTCTTGCATTTAACACCACAAACAAATCAGTTGGAATTTTGACAACAGTTGTTAATTGTACATCATTATTGATTCTCATTATTATTCCAGGTTTGTTTATTTACCTGAATTTAAATTCCCCAGGTGCAATTGGTCCAGGTCTCTGCATTACTAATTCAGCAACAAAACCACTATGTTAACACACCCCTTGTAAGAAATGGGACCTTATTCTAAAAAGCACAATTTATTAAAGTTAGAAACAGTTCATAAAAAGGGATTTACATATCACAAGGTCAGCTCAGCAGAGAAACTGTTTTCATTCGCTCTTAGGAAATACACAACAGTCTTTGGAAATATCAACAGAAAAAGCTCAATTGGTCTGGCAGCATCAGTGCAGAGAAATCAGAATTAACCTTTCAGATCCGTCCTGTTCTGTTCTGAGCAAGGATCGCTGGACCCAAAACTTAAACTCTGATTTCTCTGCACAGGCGCTGGCAGGCCTGCTAAACTTTTTCAGTTTGTTTCTGATTTACAGCACCTGCAGTTCTCTTGGTTTTTACTGTGAAATATCAATGTCTCTTGGCTCAAGTTTCCATGTTGACATCCCTAAGTTGTAGGATGATGTGTCCTGTGTTTCCTTCTCTACGGAAGCATTGAGAAAGGTCTAGCAAATGGCATTCAGATTAACAAACTAAAAAAAGTGGCCTCAAGCTGGGAGAGGGAAAGCAAAAGAGGTTACCATCTTGACACCTTGAACACCAGTCCTCTAACTCATTAGAAGATTTCAAACAAATGATTGATTTGGTATAAATTAACAGCCCCTAGGAATAAAGTATGTTTAAATGACTTCTTCAGGTGGCAGGACTTGTCAGATAGCTAGCTACCTTAGATGGAAGATGGGCCAGGAAAGATGGAGGAAGACCAAGGGATTTTATTCTTTTATCAGTTTTGGTTTGAAACTGGGAACTGAGTGGAAAATGACCTTTGGATTATGGGCAGCAGATTGTGTCAAAAAAAAAAAAAAAAAGCTGTGGTTTGTTTGAGAGACCATGCCTGGCTTAATTATAGGTTGGATCTTGATCTAAAGGTTCTACAGACTCTTCGACACAGGGAAGAGCAGTACGTTTAAGCAGATAGCAGATGCTGGCCAGGACCTAAGAACTGGTTGAGCAAGTCTGGGAGAGACCTTATACTCCAGCAGATGGGTAGATTTTGAATGGCAACTGGTACCTCATGGAGAGATGGTCAATTTGACATGGACAGGTTAGAGTTTTGAATTAGGTTTTGGACTGTGTTCCAGGAGCAAGAGTTGGCTGTTGATGTGAGAGCATGAAAATCTAAACACTCCCTGTCTAATCTCCCATTATCTGCCATTGAAAGTTCAGAGAATAGAAATTAAGTTAGAAGTATTACTTCCCCTCAAGAGCTGAAAAGGTGGCCCTGATTGATTCTTAATTGATATCTTCAGAAAAATCAATCATCTATGCCTTGTGAACAATGCATCATGAAAACCACTCAAGCAATCTAGCTAGTCTTATTTATCCCTTAACTGTGTTTGTTTTCTCATCTGTTTTTTTGTGTGAATCAGGGTGAGGGAGCAAGTGGGGGTTTAAACATAGATAGCACATCAATTACTTTGTTTAATTTTGCTCTGCTAAGGTTACTGTATTGTTAATAAATTGCAAAGTCTTTTGTTTAAACTACAAACTGATGTCAACAATAAATATTTGCAAAGTCTATGATTGGTTATTCAAAAGTCTGATTAGGAACCTGCTGGAGTCAATTTTGAGGATCTTAGGTTTTAATTTTACTGTGTTGCAAATACAGAAGTAAAAAGGCTGATGTGATTGATAGTCTGTCTCCATACAGTAATAGTGCCAACTGTCCATTTGTTTCCTGTTGTGTGAACCACACAACTGTCTTAGATTGTATATTTTCCTGTCTATTTATCATGTATCATATCTAAACTATTATCGTATCATATCTAAACCATTCTTAATAATCATAAAGCAACCACCTTAAATACATGTACAATGAGTTGACTGCCTCCCTTATGTATCTGTAGCCCATGAATCCAAACTGTTATATCCTGAAGTACTTTTATTTCCTTCTGGGGAAGTGCTTAGTGCAGGGGAATCTATTTGTAACCACATACTCTAAAAAGGAGTCTTGGGATAAGGTCTATTCTAATTGGATAACTGTACTCCTGGTTTCTATTGCTTGATAGCTAACACAATTAGGCCGATGATGACATGGAACTAAATATGGTTGATCTTTCAAAGAGCTAGCACAGGCATAACAAGCTTCCTTCTGTGGAGAGGTATCTATACAGCAATGACAGATGTTATTTAGTGCACTGTCTCAATCAGCTTTTACTTACCTGCATTTTCCTCATCTCACTGCATATTTCTCTTTATGATTCCCTTTGAAAGTTATTATTGAATGTGCTTGCACCACACTTTCAGGAAATAGATTTTCAATCACAATAACATATTGCATAAAATAATTCTCATCTGCACCTGCTTCTTATTTAGCAATCATCTTAAATCTGTGGCCTCTTAAGGAAAATCGGTTAAGGAAAGTCCCAAAGCCTTTTATTCATATATAAAGAGCGAGAGGGTAACTAGAGAAAGGATTGGCCCACTTAAGGACAAAAAAGAAAAGTTATGCGTTGAGTCAGAGAAAATGGGTGACATTCTTAACGAGCACTTTGCATCGGTATTCACCGAGGAGAGGGACATGACGGACGTTGAGGTTAGGGATAGATGTTTGATTACTCTAGGTCAAGTCGGCATAAGGAGGGAGGAAGTGTTGGGTATTCTAAAAGGCATTAAAGGTGGACAAGTCCCCAGGTCCTGATGAGATCTATCCCAGGTTATTGTGGGAAGTGAGAGAGGAAATAGCGGGGGCCTTAACAGATATCTTTGCAGCATCCTTAAACACGGGTGGGGTCCCGGAGGACTGGAGAATTGCTAATATTGTCCCCTTGTTTAAGGGTTGCAGGGATAATCCAGGTAATTATCGACCGGTGAGCCTGACGTCAGTGGTAGGGAAGCTGCTGGAGAAGATACTGAGGGATAGGATCTATTCCCATTTGGAAGAAAATGGGCTTATCAGTGATAGACAACATGGTTTTGTGCAGGGAAGGTCATGTCTTACCAACTTAATAGAATTCTTTGAGGACGTGACAAAGTTGATTGATGAGGGAAAGGCTGTAGATGTCATATACATGGACTTCAGTAGGGCGTTTGATAAGGATCCCCATGGCAGGCTGATGGAGAAAGTGAAGTCGCATGGGGTCCAGGGTGTGCTAGCTAGATGGATAAAAAAACTGGCTAGGCAACAGGAGACAGAGTAGTAGTGGAAGGGGGCTTCTCAAATTGGAGACCTGCGACCAGTGGTGTTCCACAGGGATCTGTGCTGGGACCACTGTTGTTTGTGATATACGTAAATGATTTAGAGGAAGGTATAGGTGGTCTGATTAGCAAGTTTGCAGATGACACGAAGATTGGTGGAGTAGCAGATAGTGAAGGGGACTGTCGGAGATTACAGCAGAATATAGATAGATTAGAGAGTTGGGCAGATAAATGGCAGATGGAGTTCAATCCGGGCAAATGCGAGGTGATACATCTTGGAAGATCTAATTCAAGAGCAAATTACACAGTAAATGGAAAAGTCCTGGGGAAAATTGACGTACAGAGAGATCTGGGTGTTCAGATCCATTATTCCGTGAAGGTGGCAATGCAGGTCAATAGAGTGGTCAAGAAGGCATACGGTATGCTTTCCTTCATCGGACGGAGTATTGAGTACAAGAGTTGGCAGGTCATGTTACAGTTGTATAAGACTTTGGTTCAGCCACATTTAGAGTACTGCGTACAGTTCTGGTTGTCACATTACCAAAAGGATGTGGATGCTTTGGAGAGGGTGCAGAGGAGGTTCACCAAGATGTTGCCTGGTATGGAGGGCGCTAGCTATGAAGAAAGGTTGAGTAGATTAGGATTATTTTCATTAGAAAGACGGAGATTGAGGGGGGGACCTGATTGAGGTCTACAAAATCATGAGGGGTATAGACAAGGTGGATAGCAAGAAGCTTTTTCTCCAGAGTGGGGGACTCAATCACTAGAGGTCATGAGTTCAAAGTGAGAGGGTAGAAGTTTAAGGGAGATATGCGTGGAAAGTTCTTTACGCAGAGGGTGGTGGGTGCCTGGAACACGTTGCCAGCGGAAGTGGTAGACGCAGACACGTTAGTGTCTTTTAAGATGTATCTGGACAGGTACACGGATGGGCAAGGAGCAAAGGGACACAGACCCTTAGAAAATAGATGACAGGTTTAGACAGGGGATCTCGATCGGCGCAGGCTTGGAGGGCTGAAGGGCCTGTTCCTGTGCTGTAATTTTCTTTGTTCTTTGTTTACTGACCTTCCTGCCAATGGAAACAGTTTACTCCTAGCTACTCTATCAAAACACCTCATGGCCCATTTCTTCCAGTTACTATCACAGTATGTTGTAATCATGAAGATAGAGAATGGGGAAAGTACTTGCCTATTGTCATTAATTGTCCACTTGCTGAGGCCATGGTCAACTGAAGAGTACAAACTGCCCTCTATGATAGCAGCTTCTCCTTTCCTTCCGACTTGCAAATGACCTGGTGACAACTGGAAGTCTATGTTCTGTTTTGTGGTGTTATCTGGTAGTTGAATGTTTACTGTCAGATCTTCATCTGTCTGCTGCCAATGATATACCGGTTCTGTGAAATTAAAATCCATTTCTCACCATTACTAACCAAAACGAAACAACCAGCTACCTCCCGTATCTTCTCCCCGCTCACACAACCACATAATCTTTTTTGGTGGGCTACTGTAGAGGAAAATAAAGGTAGCAAGTGTTTCATGAATCTAATATTTTAGGACACTAAAATGTCACTCTCTTGAGCAATGCTCCACATAAATGATACATACGCGCACACTTTTTTTTACTCTAAGCTTTTCTCCAATTACAGAAGACAGCCGAGAGAACATTGCGGAATTTGAATTCATATGGGTTGGGTCAGCCCAAATTGCAACAGAAATAAATTCTAGAGAAAACACTGATTATCCTCCTTTACAACACTAATATTCTTCACTAGTGCAACAATTTTATTTTAATCTGAACATTTGAAAGCATGCAAGGTGCTTAATGTCAATTGAAGCTTTATAGGAAACCTTTTCTCATGATTCATTTCCTAGAAGGTTGTGTCCATTTTAAAACTTCATTAAAGATTATAGTTTTTGTTTCAAAAAAAAAGTAAAATCATTTCAGCAACTTATTATGGAATTAATGTAAACAATCTACTCTGCTTATATCTTTAAATATTACAGAGAATATATTAGATAAACAGATTAACTATCACAAGGGAACAATTCCTGGTTCAGTTGCATCCAGTGTTATAACCAAAAATTTAAGCTATTTACAGAAAAAAAAATCCAGACAAATTACTGTAAACTATTTATGACACATTAATTGTAGTAGTTTTGACAAGCTAGTGGATATAACAAAGGCCATAACCAAATAAACGACCACCTCAAAAAGGCCATCAAATATATAGTGAAATCGGGATAAAGGTCAGTAACCCTTAACGTTAACTCTCTTCTGCTCTCCAGAAACATCATCTGACCCAAGCAATTATGGCACATTTATTTCTTTTAGATATCCAGCATTTACAGTGTTTTACCTTTCATTAGGTATTTTATGTATCTTAATACAAGCAAAAGTAGACTGCAAACTTTGAAATGGTCATCCATTAATATGTTCTTGACAGTTTTTTTTTAGAAACTGCATACACAAATATTATATACGTTACTACACTACCCCAGAATTGTGACATTGAAGAAACTCATGTTTGAAATGTTCTAAAGAATATTTTGGAAAAAAACAACTTGCTTCCCTCAAAAGGCTCAGTGGGCTTTCAAAATGAGAGACGCAGTTACTGTAGGTATGAGCTAAGGCCTACCTGAAGTTTGCTCATGTCAGTGATCACAGTCTATGAAATTCTCCAAACCACACTGTTAAAGGATTAAGAGAGGAGAACTGTCAGCATTTTCAACTATACAGAAATCACCTTTTAAACTGTATTTAAGACATTCAGGCAGCGTTTGACTGAGTGTGATGCCAAACAGCCCAAGGAAAACTCAGTCAAGGTGAAACCTCTCCACTGTTGGGAGTCACAGCTCAAACAATGCAATTCGCTAATAATCTTAGCTCCTGGCTGCATGACTTTCTCAGGATAACCCCCAAGCCTAACTAGGAGAGACAAATAAACTGATCTCATTCTCACAAATCTGCTGCTGCAGATACATCTGTCCATGACAGTATTGGCAGGAATGACTGTCCTTGTGGAAACAAAGTTCCGTCTTCACTTCCAGGATACTATCCACCATACTGTGTGGCAGCACCACCACTGCGCTAAATAGCAGACATGAAACTACAGCAGTGTAACTGTACCCAAACACACTCTGCAATATTATGTCTCTGCTTTTCCCCCACTCTGCCATCCACTCGTGAATGGTGGTGGACAATTAAGTAACTCTGGGCACAGTGGCTCCGCCGATATCCCTACCTTGAATGAAAAGAGAGCCCAGCACATTAGAACAAAGATAAAGTTGAATCATGTGCAACAATTCAGCCAGATGGTGTTGACTGGATGATCCATCTCAGCCTCCTCCAGAAATTCCCAGCATCACAGATGCCAGTCTTCAATTTGATTCATTCCACACAGTATCAGGAAATGACTGAAAACACTGCTGTTCCAGTACAGCTACAACAGTGGCATCCATCCAGCAATGTGGAAGGAGGGTCTAGGCCCAAAACGTCAGCCTTCCTGCTCCTCTCATGCTGCTTGGCCTGCTGTGTTCATGCAGCTCTATACCTTGTTATCTCATTCTCCAGCATCTGCAGTTCCTACTATTTCTAATGTGGAAAACTGCCCAGATATGCCTTGTACACAAAAAAAATAGAATGAATCCAACCTAGCCAATTACCACCACATCAATTTACTCTTGATCATCAGTAAAGCGACGAAAGGTACATCAGTGTTACCAAGCATTACTTGTGTATTAATAATCTGCTTACTGTTGCTCAGTTGGATTCTGCCAGGATCACTCAGCTTCTGACCTCACTACAGCTTTGGACAAAAGAGCTGAACGCCAGCGTTGAGAGGAGAGTGACTGCACTTGATATCAAAGCAATATTTGAATGAAGGGGTGATAAAATGTGGAGCTGGAGAGGTGCACAGCAGGTCAGACAGCATCTGAGCAGGAAATTCGATGTTTTGGGTCAGGATCCTTCATCGGGTCAGGAACAAATATGGCTCAAGGAGTCCTGGCAAAATTAAAGACAATGGGAATTGGAGGAAAGCTCTTCACTGATTGGATTCACACCTGGCACAAATGAAGATGACTGTGGTTTGAGGTCAGTGATTAAGATCCAGGACATCACTGCAGGGTTGTGCCCTAAGCCAACCTTCTTCAGCTGCTTCATCGATGACCTTCCATCAATCATAAGGTCAGAAGTGGGGATCCTGGCGATGATTGCACAATGGTCAGCACTATTTTTAACTCCTCGGATACATGGCAAAATACAGCAAGACCTGGACAATACCCAGGATTGGGCTGACAAAGACTCTGTAACTGGAGCTAAAGAAGTGTCAAGGTAGGAATGCTCAAGGAACAATCAAGATATTGGAGTTATTTAACACTGAAGAATTTTCAATCTAACGTTCAAACACATCAGATTTTAACCAGAGAATCAGGGTTAAGGGTTGTGAATGGTCTTCACTTACACCGTCTTGTTCCAATGTTGCATGTAATTCTCTTAAATACAACCCAAAACGGTTCTTTGTATTATTACCTGTCTCTGGGGTATCACACTGAAATCAAGCCCTGCTACTCCTGGAGTGGTCATAAAAGTTAAATATTCCCAATTTACCTGTCTTTTAGACCCAGGTTGACAAGTACAAACCAAGTTTCTCTACTTGACAAGGATGACTATTTATTAAAAATAAAACAGATTTCAACTACAGGTAAGCAATTAGGAATAGTCAATCTATAACTCTACAGGTTAAAACTGCAACTCTCTTATGAAACTTCCCCTACACTTACAGGCAGACATACAAATAAAGCATGGGTGCTATGGACGGTGAAAAAGACTGGAAGGCAGTTTAATGGCCGCTGTCAAGAGGGTTCTGATATGGTTTTTGTGGCTGATCCTCAATCTTTCTGCTCCAGATGTTTTCACTTGCTTACAGGAGGTCCAGAATAACTGGTTCACAACTTAAGTTCCTGACTTAGTACAATGAGGAAAAGTAAACTCTTTTTCTTCAGGCTTGAGGGGTCTTTAACTGCAGAGAAATGGAAAGCATGCATTCTCTTACTGGAGGTCCAACAGGTTCTGACCAACCATTCATTCCCACAAGCTATTCATCCATCTGACTGCCAATTACAGTTGTTGAAACACAGAAGACAACTGGACAACATTCCACAATGTAATCAACTACTTGCCTGCCAGGTAGATTTCATTTTGTACATATTTTCTGATTCCACCTTATCGACAACTAAACCAGCCCAGTGTTCTGACAAAGGGTCATACTGGACTTGAAATATCAACTCTGTTTCTTTCTCCACAGATGTTGCCAGGCCTAAGTTTCTCCAGCATTCTCTGTAAATCTTCGTCCACTGCCTGAAAAAACCTGCTGTGTAAACAGCACTGACAATGAATGTCAGTAACCTGCTTTTTAAAAAGTGCAGTAATCCATTCCCATCTCAGTGCATGATCAAAAAAATGCAAGAAGAAAGTCAGTCTTTACATTATAATTTTATCCTCCACATAGCTACTGATATATTTGTGCATTCCTTCTATAGCCGCACTAGAATTTGCTGCTGCAGTAAATAGGCTAATAGAACATTACAGCGCAGTCCAGGCCCTTCAGCCCTCTATGTTGCGCCGCCTGTGAAACCATTCTGAAGCCCATCTAACCTACACTATTCCATTATCATCCATATGTTTATCCAATGACCATTTAAATGCCCTTAAAGTTGGCGAGTCCACAACTGCTGCAGGCAAGGCATTCCACGCCCTTACTACTCTCTGAGTAAAGAATCTACCTCTGACATCTATCCTATATCTATCACCCCTCAATTTAAAGCTATGTCCCCTCATGCTAGCCGTCACCATCCGAGGAAAAAGGCTCTCAAAGTCCACCCTATCCAATCGTCTGATTATCTTGTATCTCTCTATTGTCACCTCTTAACCTTCTTCTCTCTAACGAAAACAGCCTCAAGTCCCTCAGCCTTTCCTCATAAGACCTTCCTTCCATACCAGGCAACATCCTGGTAAATCTCCTCTGCACCCTTTCCAATGCTTCCACATCCTTCTTATAATGCGATGACCAGAACTGTACGCAATACTCCAAGTGCGGCCGCACCACAGTTTAGTACAGCTGCAACATGACCTCACGGCTCCGAAACTCAATCCCCCTACCAATAAAATCTAACACACCGTACACCTTCTTAACAACCCGATCAACCTGGGTGGCAACTTTCAGGGATCTATGCACATGGACACAGAGACCTCTCTGCTCATTCACACTACCAAGAATCTTACCATTAGCCCTGTACTCTGTATTCCTGTTACTCCTTCCAAAGTGAATCACCTCACACTTTTCCACATTAAACTCCATTTGCCACCTCTCAGCCCCGCTCTGCAGCTTATCTATGTCCCTCTGTAACCTGCAACATTCTTCCGCACTATCCACAACTCCACCGACTTTCGTGTCATCCGCAAATTTACTAACCCATCCTTCTACGCCCTCATTCAGGTCATTTATTAAAATGACAAACAGCAGTGGCCCCAAAACAGATCCTTGCAGTACACCACTAGTAACTGGTGTACTAATGGTACACATAAACTAATGTTTATGAAAAATTCTTAAAGCTCAGCAAAGCAGCTGTCCTTTGTAACTCTCTGCTTAAACTATCCCTTATCCTCACCAAAGGTGAAACAAGACACGTTTTCCCAAGGCATAATAGGTGACAGTAAACAAATATCATGCACTCTGGTTTTATCCAAGCTGACAGGTGTAAACTATCTTCTTTACCATTACCAAAGTTTTTGCTCTCAATTGTAAAACTGTGCAGCACAGAGAAAGACCATACAGCCAATCAACTCTACCTGGTCTGTTTCAAAGGACACAATTTGTCCCACTCTCCTTCTGTACCCCTTTTTCCCCTGCTTTGGGTACTTCCCTAATTCATTTTTGAAAGCTACTGCTGGATCTGTAGCCACCAATTTTAAATCCTAACTACTTATTATGTAAACACAGCATTTCACCTATTGCCTCATGTCTACAGGTACTTGATAGTACTGAATGAGTGCTGATCAAAGAGACCAGCTGTTGAAGAATTTTGTCTTGCGACATCAGGATTGACAAGAATATCAAATTTCAAAGTATGTTGATCGGGTGGCAAGCAGACTCTGATTAGTTAAGGTATTTTCATTGAGAATGCACTAGGGAACAGTTAGCCCTAAGCTGCTATTTAATTTTTAAAAATAGCCAAGCTGGTTCTGATTGATTAAGATATGCCATGGGGAAGTACACAGGAGAACTGTGTCCCCCAAGTTTTTGTTTAATTATGTAGGCATTGTGCTTTTATAAATGTTTCTCTCTTGCAGAAGTCTGGGTCATGCATATGAATATACGTACCTTAAAGCAAGCTTAAGTGAGCCACTCTGCAAGTCCAACTGATTATCTTAAATTGTTAGTGCAACTTCTGACACACTTGGAATTATTGAACAAATGCTTTCTAAGCATGGCATCACATCTAACATCAGACACTCTGCTGAGAGTTTTGCAAGTTGGTGGAGTACGGTCAGCACTCTGGCCACTGCTGAAGGGACGTGTCACTTGATATGACCCACCAGTCTTTCAGACACATGGTTGACAGACCTGGCACCACACTGGCATTGAAATTCTAACATGCTACATTACTTATTTGAAGGGTAGACAGAACTGTCTAAAAAAAACATTTTAGTAGCATCTGGCTCGTGGAGAATATCACCCGTGTTCTTACTGCATAACAGCAGCATGAAATTGTTACATTCAAATGTTGCTCAAATTTCTTTCCCAGGTTAGTTTGAGGGAGACTGGGCATTTTTTGGGGGAAAAAAAACCTGGCAGCCTTGGACCCATGAGGTTTTACAATTTACAGCAAGCTACCCCAATGAGAACACACCAATCATCTCATTGAATGTCATATTGTATTCTGACATCTCTTCTGATAAGTGCAAGATGCAAAGCTTCAACAGTATGTCTCTATTATTAAAACTGTAACTTTTATCAAGGTCATTCTTTCCTACCGAAAGAACTACTGTTAAAAGTCTGTATAAATAACTGAAAAATCCTTCACAGGAAAACGTATGATGCAAATCAATGGCAAAAATAATTACAACTGCAACTGAAGTTATTGGCTTTAGCACATGTTCTCAAAACTTCAATTTCTTTTTCGAATTTCTGGCATTGATATATGGCTGCCTTCAAGCCAACCATTAGTGGTTTCTCCTTCAGCTTAGTCTTGCAGTTTAAACACCATTAACTATTTCTCCAACATCTTTTTTGAAATGTCTTGGTAACCTGGGATACTAATGGATGTTGGTTTCTTTTTTTCCTTAATCACAGGATGCATTAATCATTCTGCAGATGAAGGCACACAAAGAAAAGGAAAAAACATCAAAGACCAAATTAACACAATGTGTTTAGTGCATTTAGAATCATTTTTCTTTATAATTTCCACATGAACCTTGCAGACATCCTTCAAGAAATGACAATTTTGTTTAAGCAGTGTTGGCACAGTTGACAAGAGAAGCAGTTAATTTCAGAAGGTGATGGTGAGCTGTCTTCTTGAAATGAGTGCGGTCCAGATGTACTTACAGCCATATGAAAAGGAGTTCCAGGATGTTAGCCTAGCGACAATTAAGCAACATAACGTATTTCAAAATCAATGTGATGTGTCATTTGGAGGGGAACTTGTAGAGGATGATTTTCCCATAAACTTTCTGCCCTTGTCCTTCAAGATGTTAAAGGCTGCAGGTTTTGGAATACTGTCAAGAAAATCTTGGTGCGTTATTGCAGTGGACTTCATAGGTAGTGCACATCGCAGCCACTACGTTCTGGTGAAGGGAGTAGATCCTTACTATGGTGGACTGGTTGGCAACCAAGCAGAAAATTGAGGAATGTAAACTGAAGTGACATTTCGAACCAACATTCACAGAGAAAAGTTTCCTTCAGTCAAATAAGGTTTGAAATTAAACCTAAACATTTATAACATTTGTTAGAAAACAATAAATTAAGGAAATGTGAAACAAAGAAAATGTGGACAAGGTGTAGCAATAGAAAGAGGAAAAAGGTTAAAGAATTACTGCACTCTGTTTCAATATGACAAAGAGAATAAGTCTTAATTTGTTCCATATTAAAATGCTTAAGCAAGTACAGCAAACTTTGTTTTAACTGGCATCTTACAAGCCAGTACACTTGATAAGTCAGCAAAAATTATATATTTGAAATGGATGTTTACTGTATTATCACAATCTCTGTGACAACCAAGTAGTCAGTTGAGGGTGAGAGTGAAAGGTTCTCTGTCTTAAGTAAAATTTATTAGCAAACTTGCATTATTACTGAAGTGATTTCTACTCTAAAAGAAAAACAGTGATGTGTATACCCCAAGCATTACATTTCTATTACCTGTGTGTTTTTACATTGATTATGTGGATCCCTTGATCAACTAGAATATTTGATCAACTGGCACACTCTTGGTCCCATAAGTGCCAATTAATAAAAAGGTTTGCTGTAATGGACTTAGGATATGTTTAAGATACAAGAATGTTTTTACTTTTAAAAAGGTATACTAGTAGGACTCCATCTTGTCCCATTCTCTGGATATATAGATACTGCAGCTAAGGCAAGAGTGCAGACCCACTCTATAATGTATCCACTGCAAGTTGGATTAGAGGACAGAACAGTCTGATACCAATCCTTCCTTGATTTTTTAAATCCCATTCCATCTGCTCTAAAGACCTGGGACCATAACCAATGTTTCTTTATAAATGAGCAGGTCAGATCAACATGTCAATTACATCTTTAAAAAAGTTATAAAGAGATTTCAAACACTTACAACTAAACATATTATTGATAACATGACAAATGTGCTAAAGAAGGATGGTTTTAGTTTGCAATTGGCGAGACTTCAAAAATATTGACAGATGTCAAATGAAGTTCCATTAACACTGTCAAATAGTAGGACAACCTAAACTGCTAATGAACATGAACCAAACCACAACAGGCTATAATTTTCAATAACCTTTCTGAAATGGCTGATTTAGAAAATCGCACATAATTCAGTGTTCAGCTATTAACATGAAATCCAGTTTTGAAGCATCCTTGACTATTTTGAATTTAGTCTTTGAATATTAAATAGCTTGTATATGGACATTTCATTAGTGTACAATTTGTCAGACTTACACTTTGCACAAATTATGGCCTTTATCATTCAGAGTTATATGCTCTATGGTTCAGCTAAAATCGTAAATCCAAGAGGACATCATATCCTGCTGATATGAAAAGCTCACAATTTAATCTCAAATTTTCTTTCAACATTCAAAAGAATATGTCATCCTTGCTGTCAATGTTCCCCATTATCTTGAACTGCACAGATTTTATGTTGCGATGTATGTAAAGCTGCAGTGATAATCCTATGGGAAACTCATGTGAAGCAGAACAGGCATCAACAACAATTTGGGGAAACAACAAAAAAGGAAACTGGTGCTGGTTCATCGATTACAGTAGATGCATTCAAGGATCTGCAATGCTATTAGTTAAACTACTAATCTTGTAAAGACTGTATTCTGCACAGGATATAAAGGCTGGCTCTGATATGTTGTACTTGGAGGTAACTTTCTTCGCTGTCCACTACACCTCCAATTTTGGTGTCATCTGCAACCTTACTAACCATACCTCTTATGTTCACATACAAATCATTTATATAAATGACGAAAGCAGTGGTCCCAGCATGAATCCCTGTGGCACACTGCTGGTCACAGGCCTCCAGTCTGAAAAGCAACCTTCTACCACAACCCTCTCTTCTGCTTTTGAGTCAGTTTCGTATCCAAATGGCTGATTCTCCCTGTGTTCCATGTGATCTAGCCCTGCTAACCAGTCTACCATGAGGAACCTTCTCAAATGCCTTACTGAAGTCCATATAGATCATGTCCACTGCTCTGCCCTCATCAATCCTCTTTGTCACTTCAAAAAAATTCAAGTTAGTGAGACACGATTTCCCACACACAAAACCATGTTGACAATTCCTAATTAGTCCTGGCCCTTCCAAATATGCGCAAGTTCTGTCCCTCAGGATTCCCTCCAACAGCTTTCCCACCACTGATGTCAGGCTCACCAGTCTATAGTTCCCTGGCTTTTCCTTACCACCTTTCTTAAACAGTGGCACCACATTATCCAACCTCCAGTCTTCTGGCACCTCACCTGTGGCTATCGATGATATGAATATCGCAGCAAGGGGCTCAGCAATCACTTCCATAGCTTCCCACAGAGTTCTAGGGTACACCTGATCAGGGGCGGATTTATCCACCTTTGTGCATTTTAAGACATCTAGCACCACATTCCCTATCTTCCATATCCTTCTCCACAGTAAACACGGATGCAAAATACTTGCTTAATATCTCGCCCATCTTCCTATTGTTCCACACAGAGGCAGCCTTCTCTTCCTGTTCTCTTCTTCTAATTCTATCAGCATATCCATCTTTTCTTTCTCACTTGTATTATCCAGTTTTCCCTTTAAATATATCCATGTTTCAACTTAGCCACTCCTGTTGTAGAAAATTTGGCATTCTAAACACTTGTTTCTCTTGAATAAAAACCAAAAGAACTGCGGATGCCGTGAATCAGGAGCAAAAACAAAGTTGCTGGAAAAGCTCAGCAGGTCTGGCAGCATCTGTGAAGAAAAAAAAACAGAGTTAACGTTAACTCAGTTCTGAGGAAGTGTCACCGGACCTGAAACGTTAATTCTGTTTTTTCCTTCACAGACGCTACCAAACCTGCTGAGCTTCTCCAGCAACTTCATTTTTGCACTTGTTTCTCCTGAATTGCTCATTAAATTTGGTGGTGGCTATCTTACATTTGCAGACCCTAGTTTTGAAATCATTTACCCAAGATTTAAACTTTACAGTGTTTTAAAGTTTATAAGGAAGCTCAGACTGCATTAGGCTTTTAATCGCTCTAAACAATGCCAATGCAAATAAAACAACCTTCAACAAATGCCAGACAGTACTTCCACGCAGATATTGCATGATTTGGACTGTTTCAATGAGTAGATCCACAACGAATGTTTACTGAGACTGAGTTGAGGAAATATTTTTGAAGTAAAATCTCATGATGAATTTTTGTTCCATGAAATTAGTTTTCTTGCAAAGACACATTCACAACAATAAATTGTGGTGCATCCTTTTGTTCCCCATGAATCCGAAGGCAAGGACGTAAAAAGTAATTTTGATGGGAGGGATCATATTTCTATGAAATACCAAAGACGAATACGCCCCAGGCATAAAACATCGGATTGGAATTTCACACTTCAGAGCACTAGCTTATTGTCTTAGCTCACATTGGAAGAATGTGAAGTTCAGGTTAGACTGCATTCCTTGAGGAACAAGCTGCAATGGGTGACAACAAGGTGTGTAGCTGGATGAACACAGCAGGCATCTGCAGTACCTATTATCTCTGATGCAATGGGTGACAGCAGTCTTTCTCCTTAAGCTACGTGTTCCTGCAGTAATATAATTCTTCCTGTAACGTATCATTGTCCATTAGATGGGCCAATGGGCCGAGGAGTGGCAGATGGAGTTTCATTTGGATAAATGTGAGGTGCTGCATTTTGGAAAGGCAAATCAGGGCAGGACTTATACACTTATTGGTAAGGTCCTGGGGAGTGTTGCTGAACGAAGAGACCTTGGAGTGCGGGTTCATAGGTCCTTGAAAGTGGAGTCCCTGGTAGATAGGATTGTGAAGGCAGCGTTTGGTACGCTTGTCTTTACTGGTCAGTGCATTGAGTATACGATTTGGGAGGTCACGTTGCAGCTGTACAGGGCATTGGTTACACCACTTTTAGAAT
The DNA here is from genome assembly GCA_024137785.1 of Ginglymostoma cirratum. Lineage (NCBI taxonomy): Eukaryota > Metazoa > Chordata > Chondrichthyes > Orectolobiformes > Ginglymostomatidae > Ginglymostoma > Ginglymostoma cirratum. The sequence continues at coordinate 25,549,490 of JAHRHZ010000077.1, read as the reverse complement.
ACTGTGTGCAATTCTGGTCTCCCGGCTATAGGAAGGATGTTGTGAAACTCAAAAGGGTTCAGAAAAGATTTACAAGGATTTTGTCAGGGTTGGAGGATTGGAGCTATAGGGAGAGCTTGGCCTATTTTCCCTTGAGTGTCAGAGGCTGAGGGGTGATGTTATAGAGGTTTATAAAATCATGAGGGGCAGGGGTAGGTAAATAGACAAGATCTTTTCCCCAGGATGGGTGAGTCCAAAGCTAGAGGACATCGGTTTAAGGTGAGAGTAAAAAGATTTAAAAAGGGATGTAAGAAGCAAACTTTTCACATTGAGGGTGGTGAATGTATGCAATGAGCTGCCGGAGGCAGTGGTGGAGGCTGAGACAATTACAACATTTCAAAGGCATCTGGATGGGTACATGAACAGAAAGGGTTGAGAGATATGGGCCAAATTCTGGCAAATGGGACTAGATTAATTTAGGATATCTGGTTGGCATGGGCGAGTTGGATTGAAGGGTCTGCTTCCATGCTGTACAGTTCTATGACTCTAGGTTCACGCAACATAAATGAGTTTACAGACCAGTGTGAGGTTATGGTCTGTTTCTGTGTTGGAATATCTACAATTGTACGCAGGAAACCAGAAATATAGAAAACAAAAAAAAAAAAGTACCAGTAAAATGAAAGAAAAGGTATCATTAACAATTTACCTCACTACTTCGTAGATACTGACTAAACTGCTGTATATGTTCTTCAGTTTTGATTTTTCAAATATTATATTCTGAAAATGGAGAATGAGAGGTCCCACTGGCATGAAATCTAACCTTTTCTCTGGTTGGTGTCCATTTTCTCCACTTTCTGCTCCTCTACAGATTTTCCATCAATCTGGACAAACTTGAAAGGTTTGCCAGAAGCTATCATCAGGCCAGTGCCATCCTGCTCTACAGCTGCATAGTGTGGAGCTAGTTTTCCATGTAGAGTTCGGTGCCTTGAAACTTCATATTTGTTGCCCTCTGCAAGCAAAACAAAGAATAAAGGCACATAATACACAAGAAGAAAGAATAACACTCCCTGCTTTTTACAGGACACAAGTGAGAAAATCCATTGCCCACTGAACTTGCAGAAATTTTCTCACCTCCCCTCCTGCATGCAATAATTCAGGAAGGTGTTTCTACAAGCATCCTCTGGACCCTTGCTGAAGGGGCCATTCTTCAATTATGATCCCAGCAGATTCAGGTACTTCAGCCAACTTCAATCTTACCCTCATTTCAACTTCAACTGTGTTCAGAAATTAAGTTACGTCAATCAGAAAAGGAACCCTCACTTTGTTTCTTTCCCTATCCCACCCCAGGACACAGGAACCAAGTGTGGCTAATCAATGCCCTGTCTTAGGCCAGCTTTACTGCCACAAACAAGGAACTTCCTACATAAGCAAAAATATTAAGAATGCTGGAAAACTGAAATAGAAGCAGAAAATGTTGGAGAAACGCAACAGTTCTGCCAGCATTTGTGGAAAGAAAAACAAAAGAGTTAATGTGTCAAGTCCAAAGTCCCTTCTGCGAAAAAGAACTTCATTTCGGCCGTTACACCATTAGGTCACTTATGAGTCCAGCATTTGGGGCATTTTGCTCAAAATGTTCTTGACCATTTCAGTGGAGAATTCATCTCTCAATATAGTCCCTCATTTCAAGGCTACTCAATTAAATCACAGAAGCATCTGTCATCGAGATTTAATAAAATTGGCAGCAAGACTTAGTTGAAACAAGCTGGTGCTCAATATATTTATTTCAGAGGAGATAGAACACAAAGATCCAAAGCACATAGCCAAACGATGATACTGCATACAGCAAAATGAGCAGCATCATTCACAGAAGGATACAAACTTTGGCAACTTCCTCACTTGCCCACACAGTATTTTTCCCTTCTCTCCTAATGCAATGTTCATACCCCAGTCCACCACATAACACAGCCAAACACCATCCTTGCATGCACCAACCTGCTGCTGTAAACCTCTCAAACATCTTAATTACCTCAGGACCTGACTATTTTAATGTTCTCCTGGCTGGCTTCCCATCCTTCACCTGCAAGGAACTTAAACTCATATCAAACTCTGGTATTCTTGAGCCAACTTGCATTAAGTTCCACCTCCTGAGGACAGTGTGGTCACTGACCATCATTGATTCCTAGCTCAGCAAAGCCTTGGTTTTAAAATATTCATCTTTGTATGGCCTTTACCCTGCTCACTCTCTGTAACATTCGCCAACTCTACTACACTAAGAGCTCTGATGTTACTGTATCTGGCCTTTTCTGTGCTCCCTATTCCCTTTCCCCCAAGAAAAAGTGATACAAATTCCTGATATAAAGAAAAAAATTAAACAAGAGGTCTGCATTTGTTATGAATCAGGCACTATTCTACTAATAGTGTTTCATAAAACTGAAACATTGAACAAAGTTATTAAATTTGAATTGTCGGTTAATTTAAAATAATTAAATATACAACTCATTGAAAGTCCTTTGCTTATTTCACCTCCTAATTTAAATTCACCAATGCTCCTTAGATAACATGTTCCAAACGTATGACTACTATCCTCTAGAAGGACAAGAGCAGCTGATACATGGAAACAGCACCACCTCGTAAGTTCCCTTCCGAACCAATCATCCTGACTTGGAAATATATCGATATTCCTTCAGCTGGGTCAGATTCTGGAATTCCCCCTTCCGAGAACCATTTCTTCCAGGGCAATATGGTCAGGCCCAACCAACAAAGCCTACATCCCCCGAATCAACTTTTTAAAATTGACTAATTTTAAAATCCCAATACAAATTGAATCCTGAAGAGTAAAATTCAGTGTTCATTCAACTTCTTGATCAACATCAGGAGCTAGGAAGGACAATCCTCTCCACCCGATTGCAATGGAGGCTGAGCAATTTTGAAACATACCAAGACTGGTCATCAAGATAAAATGCATGGTCAAACACTTGAAGAAGTGGAACTTGAAAAAAAAAACAAACACAAAAAAAGGGTTATGCCATGGAAATGTAACGTCTTTAGAATCACAGAATCCCTACTGTGTGGAAGTAGGCTATTTGGCCCATCAAGTGTCCCACCCAGACGATTCCCCTACCCTGTCCCTTAAACCCAGCATTTCTCGCACCTAACCCACCTAGCCGGCACATCCCTGGTTATTTTGGGCGAGTTAGCATGGCTAACCCATCTAACCTGCACACTTTGGACTGTGGGAGGCAACCAGAGCACCACACAGACACAGGGAGAATCTGCAAACTCCACACAGACAGTCGCCAGAGGGTGGAATTGAATGTGGGTCCCATGCACTGTGAGACAGCAGTGTTAATCACTGAGCCACCTTCCTAATATTCTATTACTTCACCTACAGATTTGCTAAGCTGATGCATTCGAATTTTTGAGTGCACACTACAGGCAAACTTGAATTTTTTGAAGCGTGAAAATCAATTTGAATTAACAGTAGATGACATACTAGCTGCAAAATTTCCTACAATACCAGCTGCAAATTGTTTCTCGACTTCACAATTTTTGATGCTCCAGCCTGAATGTCATCTAGCATGTTGGTATTTAACATCTGTACCAACAGATGTTGATAGCATATAAATATGTGACAACAAAATCAATCCAACTCATAAAACCTTTATGTTTAAAAAGAAAAGGGCAAGCGCCCTGGAGTTATTCCAAGATACTGATCTAATCACAGGATTTAGATGGTTGTTGTAAACCACTCATGATTTGGTTCTTGAACATCTATACATAAATACCAGACTGCTAACCTGGAATGAAATACCTATTAAACTCAATAAAAAACTTATTATGAATAACAAGACCAAACAATTATGAGCAGAAATCTTAATCCCTAAAATTTAGTACAAACTATGGATGAAAGCATAGATAAATAATGTATACATCATTAGTTAAGTCACTCTGAATCCTTGGGTGCTTTATCAGAAATTATATTGAACCATTTTATTTTACGTCTGTGCGAAAGGCTTTGAAGTAGTCAATTCCTAACATTATAGCTCTGCCTCATTGCTTTTAATTTGTATTCAGCAATATCTTTGGACAATCATTTTCAGGACAGAAAACAGATGATAACTTGCCATTATTTGCACAGGTGATGGTCAGCCAATCTACAGCCGAGTGGAACCCACTTCCTCTGATGTTTGACTCATCCTTCTCTGTCTTGAGTAAGACAACATCTATCGAGTGGGTACTCTCTTTCAGGTAAGAATGGCTATGGACTATCACAAAGGGATCTCCAAGCTCTTGCTGGAACATTATCTGGAAGAGAAAGAGAATGGTCAGAAGATCAAAGGGTAGATTTAAATATTCTAAACCATTACAAGATGCATCACCAAGCTTGAAAAACCCTTCTTTGAAACTGAGCTGTTGCACAACAGCTTTCAAACTTCTTCACTGAGATCCTAACAATTGCATGAAGGTGGAAACATTAAAGATTTTGCTGAAGCTTTTGAATAATTTGCAATGATTTGAGATTTCAGACACAAAGTAATATCACAAACAGGTCAGAAGCTTTAAGGGCAGAAACACCGAGACTTTCTTTCCTTGCACACAGAATCACTTACAGATTTTGCAGGCACTGACTTCTAACCTCTGGAAGGACTAAAGTACCCTAAACAAGAGTTTCCAAAGTTGTAGTGTCTGCTGAAAAATCTTTGGGTAGTACACTTTGCAAATACTAGTTCCAAAAAAATACGCTTACAAATATGGAATCAACTCATGGAGAGTGTGGCACAGGCTCTGGGTAACATAATCCTCGAGATCAGAGTATCAGACTCACTCCTGGCCTTAATGTTGTGAAACACTCAAAGCAAAATAAACACCACAGTACACTATGAGCCAATTAGCCTGTTTCTGAATTATAGAATTTATGTAATTCTATGGCATGTCTGCAGACAAGTAGCAGTTTGAGCTTCTGTGTGAAAGCAACTTAAGTTTTCAAGGCTAGGATTTTATTTTAAATCAAAAAGCACTAAATGAACAAGGGATAGTAGGAACTGCAGATGCTGGAGAATCTGAGATAACAAGGTGTAGAGCTGGATGAACACAGCAAGCCAAGCAGCATCACAGAAGCAGGAAGGCTGACATTTCGGGCCTAGACCCTTTTTCTGAAGAAGGGTCTAGGCCCGAAACGTCAGCCTTCCTGCTCCTCTGATGCTGCTTGGCCTGCTGCGTTCATCCAGCTCTACACCTTGTTATCTCAAAGTAGTTGGAATACCTGCCACAAGTCACAATAGGAACAGTTCCCATTATTGTTCAGTGCCAAACTGCTTGAAAAGATTTTTCAAGTGAAAGGAATTCTGTTTATGACAATAAATTGTGATTATATAATCCCAGCATCATCATATACATTCAGTCCAACGAAAATCAGCAGGAAACCTCACAGAGATGGCACAACCAGATCTGACCTTGTATCCTAATTGTAATGGAATGTTGGGGAAATCTTGAATAGTTTTGTTTGATCAAATTCAGGGCATAGGTTTAAATAAAAGTCAAATGTGACAAATCCTACAGAGATGTTAATGCCTTTTTTCCTGCTCTCGCTCTCCCATTCAATAGCTGCAAAAGATTGTATCAGAGATAGCAGGAACTGCAGATGCTGGAGAATCCGAGATAACAAGGTGCAGAGCTGGATGAACACAGCAGGCCAAACAGCATCATAGGAGCAGGAAAGCTGTACGTTTCGGGCCTAGACCCTTCTTCAGAAATGGGGGAGGGGAAGGAGGTTCTGAAATAAATAGGGAGAGGTGGGAGGCGGATAGAAGATGGATAGAGGAGAGGAGAGGACAGGTGGAGAGGAGACAGACAGGTCAAACAGGCGGGGATGGAGCCAGTAAAGGTGAGTGTAGGTAGGGAGGGAGGGAGGAGATAGGTTAATCCAGGGAGGATGGACAGGTCAAGGGGGCGGGATGAGGTTAGTACGTAGGAAATGGGGGTGGGAGGAAGAACAGGTTCGGGAGGCGGGGACGAGCTGGGCTGGTTTTGGGATGCAGTAGGGGGGAGGGGAGATTTTGAAGCTTGTGAAATCCACATTGATACCATTGGGCTGCAGGGTTCCCAAGCTGAATAAGAGTTGCTGTTCCTGCAGCCTTCGGGTGGCATCGTTGTGGCATTGCAGGAGGCCCAGGACGGACACGTCGTTTGAGGAATGGGAGAGAGTTGAAATGATTCGCAACTGGGAGGTGCAGTTGTTTATTGCAAACCGAGCGCAGGTGTTCTGCAAAGCGGTCCCCAAGCCTCCGCTTGGTTTCCCCAATGTAGAGGAGGCCACAATGTGTACAGCGGATGCAGTATATCACATCAGCAGATGTGCAGGTGAACATCTGCTTGATGTGGAAAGTCTTCTTAGGGCCTGGGAGGGGGGTGAGGGAGGTGGGGGCAGGTGTAGCACTTCCTGCGGTTGCAGGGAAAAGTGCCGGGTGTGGTGGGACTGCAGGGGAGTGTGGAGCGGACAAGGGAGTTACGGAGAGAGTGGTTTCTCTGGAAAGCAGACAAGGGTGGGGAGGGAAAAATGTCTTTGGTGGTGGGGTCGGATTGCAGATGGCAGAAGTGTCGGAGGAGGAGGATGCGTTGGATCCGGAGGTTGGTGGGATGGTACATGAGGACGAGGGGGATTCTGTTTTGGTTGTTATTGCAGGGACGGGATGTGAGGGATGAGTTGCGGGAAATGCGGGAGACACAGTCGAGGGCGCTCTCGACCACCGTGGTGGGGGGAGGTTGCGATCCTTGAAGAACGAGGACATCTGAGATGTATGGGAGTGGAATGCCTCATCCTGGGAGCAGATGCGGTGGAGGCAAAGGAATTGGGAATAGGGGATGGCATTTTTTCAGGAAGGTGGGTGGGAGGAGGTGTATTCTAGGTAGCTGTGGGAGTCAATGAACTTGAAATGGATATCGGTTTCTAGGTGGTTACCTGAGATGGAGACAGAGAGGTCCAGGAAGGTGAGAGAGGTGTTAGAGATGGTCCAGGTGAACTTCAGGTTGGGGTGGAAGATGTTGGTGAAGTGGATGAACGGTTCGAGCTCCTCGAGGGAGCACGAGGTGGCGTCGATACAGTCATCAATGTAACGGAGGAAGAGGTGGGGTTTAGGGCCAGTGTAGGTACGGAAGAGGGATTGTTCCACGTAACCTACAAAGAGGCAGGCATAGCTTGGGCCCAGGCAGGTACCCATGGCCACCCCCTTTGTCTGTAGGAAGTGGGAGGAATTGAAAGAGAAGTTGTTGAGGGTGAGGACGAGTTTGGCTAAGCGGATAAGGGTGTCAGTGGAGGGGGACTGGTCAGGCCTGTGGGACAGGAAGAAGCGGAGGGCCTTTAGGCCATCTACATGGGGAATGCAGGTGTATAGGGACTGGACATCCATAGTAAAAATGAGGTGTTGAGGACCGGGGAATTGGAAGTTCTGGAGGAGGTGGAGGGCGTGGGTGGTGTCACAGACATAAGTAGGGAGTTCCTGGGCCAAGGGGGAGAAAATAGAGTCGAGATAGGTGGAGATAAGTTCGGTGGGACAGGAGCAGGCGGAGACAATGGGTCGACCAGGGCAGTCAGGTTTGTGGATTTTGGGAAGGAGATAGAAGCGGGCGGTGCAGGGTTGGGGAACAATGAGGTTGGAAGCTGTGGGTCGGAGGGTCACCTGAGGTGATGAGGTTGTGGATGGTTTGGGAGATGATGGTTTGGTGCTCGGGGGTGGGGTCATGATTCGGGGGCGGTCGGAGGTGATGTCGGAGAGTTGGCACCTAGCCTCAGCGATGTAGAGGTCAGTACAGCATACTACAACTGTGCCTCCCTTGTCCGCGGGTTTTATGGTGAGGTTGGGATTGGAGTGGAGGGCTGCATGTTCTGCGGGCGAGAGGTTGGAGTGGGTGACAGGGGTGGAGAGGTTGAGGCGATTAATGTCTCGACGGCAGTTGGAGATGAAGAGGTCGAGGGAGGGTAGGAGGCCATGGGGTGGTGTCCAGGAGTGGGGCTCATGTTGGAGGCGGGAGAAGAGGTCAGTAGAGGAAGGGTTAGGCTCACGGTTGAAGTAGTAAACGTGGAGGCGGAGGCAGCAGAAAAACTGCTCAACGTCCAGGCATGACCGGTATTCGTTGATATGTGGGTGGATGGGGACAAAGATGAGCCCTTTACTGAGGACTGACCATTCGTCCTCAGTAAGGGGGAGGTCTGGGGAAATGGTGAAGACTCGGCAGGGCTCAGTGCTGCTGTCTCCTCTGGAGCTGCTGCCTGTGGAGGCAGTGGGCGGAGCGATGTTGGCGTTGGCTGTGGGCGGAGTTGTGTCAGCGGTGGTGGGCGGAGTTGCAGTGTATCTCCTCCCTACCTCCCCACCTCCACTCACCTTTACTGGCTCCATCCCCACCTCTTTGACTTGTCTGTCTCCTCTCCACCTTCTATCCACCTCCCCCTCTCTTCCCCCTTCCCCTCCCCCATTTCTGATGAAGGGTCTAGGCCCGAAACGTCAAGCTTTCCTGCTCCTATGATGCTACAAAAGGTTGCTATGTTGCCTCCAATAGTACAAAAAGTTCATAAATATTCATAGCTCACCTGCTAAACTAACATTAACTTACCTCCCATTTCTCAATATTATTTGGTCCACGTTTGCTTGTTCTGAGAAGATAAAGCTTTCCTGTTCCATCTGACAGGGCTGCCCACGTAGGTGATGTAAAATGCATAGAAGCGCAGACTAAGGAATCACAAGATTTAATCTCTGGTGATAGGCGGAATACCTCCCGGGGTTTGCTTATTGCAGTATCCTTTGAATACAAACATGCATTTTAAAAATCAGGAGATAAATTAAGATTGAGTCACCCAAATTTTAAGAGAAAAAAGCTAAACTAAATTCATGCATCACATTTACTCCTTAGCACAAATATTCTGAAATGTCACTGAACGATAGGTAAGTGTGGAACTACAGTTCACTAATTAAAAAATTGATAAATGGCATGACAAAGAAAAAAACATAGGAATTGTAGACTAACAAAAAATGAAGGGCTATCTACTTCACCTTTTCCCACTATGATTGTCATTTGATGATCATAGTGGAGCTGTTGATTAATCACAACAATCAATCAATCTCCTAATGAAGCTACAACAGATCCAGACATCAGGTGAGGAAAACCTCCAATGGTGGAGACTACTTGCAAGTTGGAGTCAGGGTTATACAGGAGGGAAACAGACCCTTCAGCCCAACTCATCCAGGCCAACCAGGTTTCCTAAACTGAACTAGTCCTATTTGCCTGAATTTGGCCCATGTCCATCTAAACTTTTCCTATCCTTGTACCTGTTCAAGTGTCTTTTTAATGTTGTAGTTCTACTCACCTGTACCATATCTTCTGGCAACTTGTTCCATACATGCACTAGCCTCTGTGTGGAAAAAGTTGCCCGTCAGGTCTTAAATCTTTCCCCTCTCACCTTGAACCCATGTCCTCTAGTACTGGGACTTCCCTAACGCGGAGAAGAGACCGTGGCTATTCACCTGATCGATACCCCTCATGATTTTATAAACCTCTGTAATGTCACCCCACAACCTCATACATTACAGGGGAGAAAAACCCCAGCTTGTCCAGCATCTCCTCAAACCTTCCAATCTCAGTAACATCCTTGTAAGTCTTTTTTGCACCTTTTCCAATTTAATAACATTCTTCCAATAGCAGGGTGACCAGAATTGTACACAGTACTCAAATGTGGCTTTATCATTGTCTGGTACAGCCGTAATAGGACATCCCAATCCCTGTACTCAATGCTTTGACTGATGAAGCCAAGTGTGCCAAACTCCTCCTTCACCACCGTGTATACTGTGACACCACTTTCAAGGAACTATATACCTGCATGCCCCAGATGTCTCTGTTCAACTGCATTCCCCAGGGCCCTACCTGGTTTGTCTTACCAAAATGCAACACCTCGCACTTATCTAAATTAGATTCTATCTGCCATTTCTCGCCCATTGGCGCAGTTTGTCTTCTTCACTGTCCACTATATCACCAATTTTGACGTCATCCACAAACCTAATAAACAATGTCTCCTATATTCTCATCCAAATCATTTCTATAAATGGATTTAATGCTTTTAGCATAACAAAGTTGCATATCTCCCAGATTATCCTAGGATCTCTAGGAATTAATCGTCAAGACATATATATGAAAAAATATAGGGATCCTTTCTTGGTTCCTACAGCCAGACTCAGAACTTATAGTCGAGTCTACTTGCCCAGGGTGTAAAACAGCTTTTAGTATGTCCAAGCTCCACTAAAACTACTCAACAGATAGAGCTAGCTCTCAAGTGCATAGGATATGGGTATCATAGCTGCCATTCGTAACTGATTATCAGGCATCCAATGGAGGATGTGTGGAGAAAGGTTGAAGACATTGGGTAATGTATAAAACTTCATCTTTATAGCCTGTGTTAGTGAATAGTCTACATATATACTGCTTGTACAGGTCTGGACTAATCGCATTGCGACAAGCCTTGGACACGTAAATCATCCAACTCTGCCGGTTTGAAATTTTTGTGGGAAAGTAAAGAACATAAAAAGGGGAAACTCAAAATTATCCATCCAGGTTTTGCGTGTAGTCAATATTCCAAAGTTTGAAGACCAAAATAAATGTGTTGCGTGTGCAATGAAGTATTGAATTGCTGGTAATTCTTAACTATTGTAATCTTATCCTGCAAACTAATAAGAAAAATGCAAACGTGGAAACAGGAAATCATGATGATGTTAGGGAGACTACAAGGTAGGAGAAACAAAGTCAAACATTAAACACATTTGAAAAGTATAATGATGTCAAAAGACAAAGTTAAGAACATACTATCCGAGTGCACACAGTGCAACAAATGTTAATCAGACTTGTTCCCAGGAGAACGTTTGGTTTATTCACTTGTGGGACATGGGCGCTCACTGAGCCAGTATTTTACTGCTCATCCCTAGTTGCCCTTGAGGTGGTGGTAATAAGCTGCCTTCTCGAACCAGGTATACCAACAATGCAGTTATGGAGTTCCAGATTGTGCCCCAATAACACTGATGGAATGACAATATATTCCCTCATCCCGATTCCAGGCCCCAAGAAGACTTTCCACATCAGGCAGAGGTTCACCTGCACATCTGCCAATGTGGTATACTGCATCCGCTGTACCCGTTGTGGCTTCCTCTACATCGAGGAAACCAAGCAGAGGCTTGGGGACCGCTTTGCAGAACACCTGCGCTCAGTTCGCAACAAACAACTGCACCTCCCAGTCGCGAACCATTTCAACTCCCCCTCCCATTCCTCAGATGACATGTCCATCCT
>JAHRHZ010000077.1:25505305-25531438 GCA_024137785.1 Ginglymostoma cirratum | reverse complement strand
AAGGAGAAGATGGATAAAAGGAGAAGATGGATAAAAGGAGAAGATGGGTGGAGAGGAGACAGAAGTCAAAGAGGCAGGGAGGGAGCCAGTGAAGGTGAGTGTAGGTGGGGAGGTAGGGAGGAGATAGGCCAGTCCATGAAGGACGGACAGGTCAAGTGGGGCGGGATGAGGTTAATAGATAGGAGATGGGGGTGGGGCTTGAGGTGGGAGGAGGGGATAGGTGAGAGGAAGAACAGGTTAGGGAGGCGGGGACGAGCTGGGCTGGTTTTGGGATGCGGTTGGGGGAGGGGAGATTTTGAAGTTTGTGAAATCCACATTGATACCATTGGGCTGCAGGGTTCCCAGGCTGAATATGATTTGCTGTTCCTGCAGCCTTCGGGTGGCATCATTGTGGCATTGCAGGAGGCCCAGGATGGACATGTCGTCTGAGGAATGGGAGGGGGAGTTGAAATGGTTCGCGACTGGGAGGTGCAATTGTTTGTTGCGAACTGAGCGCAGGGGTTCTGCAAAGCGGTCCCCAAGCCTCTGCTTGGTTTCCCTGATGTAGAGGAGGTCACAACGAGTACAGCGGATGCAGTATACCACATTGGCAGATGTATACCCATGTTTGCTGACAATATATAGCTAGGTGTAAACATATGCTGCAGCGGGGACATAAAGGGTGCAAAGAGATCTAGACAGGTTGAGCGAGTCAGCAAAGTGATAGCAGATGGACAATAGTATGGGAAAGTGTAAGATTATTTGCTTCGAAATTAAAAATACTAAAGCAGATTTTTTAGACAAAGACATGAAACTTCTAACCGTTGATGTTCTGAACAATGTGTACAGTCACATAAGGAACAAAATAGTTAGCACACAGGTATAGCAAGTAATTAGGAAAGCAAACTGCAAGTTGGCCTTTACTGCAAGGCAACTGAAGTACAAGAATAATGAAGTCTTACTACCAATGCATACAACTATAGTAAGACCACACCAGAATTATTGTATGCAGATCTGGTCTCAACATTTAAGAAAGAGTGTATCTGTACTGGAAGTACTACAAATATTCACTACATTTGTTTCTAAAGCAACGGGGACACTCCCACTACACCAGAAAAGCCTCTCACTAAGGAAGGTGGGGAGCTTGTGGGGATGCACAGTTCAGGCCAATGATCACCACAATGGTTGAATGGAATGGCAGGTTTAAGGGACCCTATGTTCTAGACTTGCTCCTTTGTTTTGTTTATGAACCGCAGGCGCATAATTTCCCAAGGAAGAAAGCAAACAATGTTAAAAATGGAAAATCACTGAAGTTTTATACCAAATCTCTTTCAACAATTCCCTCTAATTCAAATTCAATTCTTTCCAGGATACTGTTCCTACCGAAAGTGCAGATACTTGAACTGGCAGTTTCCATTAAGGTGGTAAAGGTTTAATTTCACAATCCTTCAAAAGTTCACAACATTTATCATTTTAAGTTGTTAAACAGAGATACAATAAGACAAACTTACCAAAGTGATGTCCAGATGCATGACCCTCTCATGCTGATCAATATAATAGACACTGTCTTGATACCATCTGTCACAGTGCAGATAGTTATACATTCCAAAAACACACATATGGTCCAGGGTGTACTGATCCTCGCGAAGTTTCACTTCAGCAACAGCTAAACAGAAACACATCAAAGGCATGATCAGAATAACCATCAGAACTCAGACAATATTTTCCTCCCACACAAGAAAATTCATTTCATTTCTAGCTAGTTGCTAAGCTGAATCAGAATCATTCAGCCCAACAAAATGCATTGGCATATGAAAATAAAAATCAATACCTTTGAGACATAAAAATCAGTACAATTAGTCGACATGCGCACCTCAGGGTCCTGAAAGGTGATACATCAATTCATTTCTTTCTTTCTTTCTATGCTTGCAGATAGGTTACAGCAAGCATTAGTATGTATTGTGCTTATACAGCAGGGTTTTCTTAAAGCAAATAAATAGAAGCCGACTTTTAAAGCAAAGCTTATTGCCAGCAGGCTGTGTTAAAAGTAAGACAATTTGGACATATTTAAAACTTTAGCTTGATACTTTCTTGCTGTATTCCAAGTACGCAGATTTTATAATATGATCCAAAATTACACTTAAAGCAAAGAAGTCTTGGTTTATTTACTTAGATAGAAGTTACTGACAAGAATCGCAAAAATGTTAATGTGATGTTTTGCAACTATGTTTCAGGACTTCACCCACTTTGTTTTAAATTTACCAGTCACGTGCAGACATTACCTAAAATCCTTACAATATTCATTTATAAGATGCTCCACGTTTCCTTGAATTTAAGAGGCAAAATGTATCAAAAGTCTTACCTCGCGTGACTGCTGCCTTTCAGTTGTTTCAGCGGCGGGAGTCTGGGAGAAAGCGCGAGGGCAGCCTGGGAAAGTAAGCTTCCACCCAATAAATTTGGGAGTTAACTAATACCGAGACACTACACACGTAGTGTCTCCCACCCTTCCACCTCCTCTAACCTAATAATAACGACCAAGTGTGGTGAGCAGGTAAGCTATTTGCATTTTTTTCCTCATCTCTTTGTTATCTTTCGGGGTGGTCACCTAGACGCCAAATCCTCTGGGAGCAGGTCGGAAGGCAAAGCTGGAGTCTCTGTTTGAATATATAATGGAGTAAAACTTACTGGTGCAGAGAACACTGCGAAACTAAAAAACTAATTAATTTTTAAATAATTAACTAAGTAGAGATGGCAGGCCAGGTTATGTGTCGTAGCTGTATGATGTGGGAGCTAACTAATCCCATTGACAACGGCAATGACCACATCTGCAGCAAGTGTTGAGGAGCTCCAGCTCAAAATTAATGAGCTGGAATCCGAACTCCAAACACTACGGCACATCGGGGAGGGGCAGAAATACCTGGATGCTGTGTTCCAGGAGGCAGTCACACCTGGCAGATTAACTAATGTTAATTCGATCGATGGGCAGGGGCAGCAGTGTGTGACTGCGAGTGAGGCAGGTAGAGGGACCCTGCAGACAGGAACACAGGAGCCGCAACCCTTGACATTGTCCCACAGGTATGAGGCACTTGCTCCCTGCGTGGATGAGGAACAGGGCTGCAGGAAGGATAAGTCAACTGACCATGGCACCATGGTCCACGAGGCCATTCAAGGGAGGGGGGGAACAAAAAGACAGATTGCAGTTGTAGGAGATTCCATCATCAGGGGGATAGACAGTATCCTTTGCGAGCAGGATAGAGAATCCCGCATGGTGTGTTCCCTGTTGGTGCCAGGGTGCGAGACATCTCTGACCGGCTTGAGAGGATACTAGAGAGGGAGAGGGAGGGGGAGGATCCAGTTGTTGTGGTCCACATAGGTACCAACAACATAGGCAGGACTTGGAAAAAAAGACCTGTTTCAGGATTATGAAAAGCTATGCACAAAACTAAAAACAGGTGTTCAAGGGTCATAATCTCTGGATTGCTGCCCGAGCCACATGCAAATTAGCATAGGGAGGCGAGGATCAGGGAAATAAACACGTGGCTAAAACAGTAGTGTGGGAAAGAGGGTTTCCTTTTCTTGGGGCACTGGCATCAATTCTGGGACAGGAGGGATCTATACCACTGGGATAGACTTCACCTGAACAGGGCCGGGTCCAGTGTTCTGGCGAAAAGGCAAAATAGGGTGGTTAATAGGACTGTAAACTTGTAGGTGGGGGGAAGGGAGAAGTGAGCGTAGAGGGAGAATAGAACATAGAACAGTACAGCGCAGTACAGGCCCTTCGGCCCTCGATGTTGCGCCAACCTGTGAAACCAATCTGAAGCCCATGTAACCTACACTATTCCATTATCATCCATATGTTTATCCAATCACCATTTAAATGCCCTTAAAGTTGGCTATAATAACAATTAATGTAAGGCAAAGCAGCAGGTTAGCAGGTGACAAGGAAGCTTCAACTCCATTGAAAATTAGGAAAAAATTTAAAAGGAAGGAGAACTCAAGAGCTGTTAGTAATGGAGGTACTAAGACCCAAAAAGAAGGTGCAAAAACTGGCATAAGGGCACTTTATCTGAATGCTCGGAGCATTCAAAACAAGGTGGACGAGTTGACCGTGCAAATCATGGCAAATGGGTATGATTTAGTGGCCATTACAGAGACATGGTTACAGGATGGTCATGACTGGGAGTTAAATATCCAGGGGTATCAAACTGTTCAGAAGGACAGACAGGAATTTAAGGGAGGTGGTGTTGCTCTGATTTTTAAGGATGATATCAGGGCAGTAGTGAGAGATGATATAGGTTCTGCTGAACAAAACGTTGAATCCATTTGGGTGGAAATTAGGTAAAGCAGGGAGAAGTCGTCACTGACAGGTGTGGTTGATAGGCCACCAAATAATGACATCGTGGTGGGGTGGGCAATAAACATAGAAATAGCTAATGCATGTAAAAATGGTACAGCAATTATCATGGGGGATTTTAATCTACATATTGATTGGTCAAATCAGATTGGTCATAGCAGCCTTGAGGTGGTGTTCATAGAATGCATCCGTGATAATTTCCTTGAACAATATATAATGGAACCTACGAGGGAGAAAGCTATCCTGGATCTCGTCCTCTGTAATGAGACAGGAATAATTAATGATCTCACAGTTAGGGAATCTCTCAGAACGAGCGATCACAGTATGGTCGAATGTAAAATACAGATGGAGCGTGAGAGGGTTAAATCCAGTACCTATGTCCTGTGCTTACACAAAGGAGACTATGAAGGAATGAGGGAGGAGTTAGCTAAGGTAGAATGGGAACAAAAATTTTATGGTGGGTCAATTGAGGAACAATGGAGGACTTTCAAAACGATTTTTCACAGTGCTCAGCAGAAGTATATTCCAGTGATAAGGAAGTACTGTAGGAAAAGAGAGAGCCAGCCATGGATGTCTAAGGAAATAAAGGAAAGTATCAGACTGAAAAAAAATTACATACAAAAAAGCGAAGAGTAGTGGGAAACTAGTAGACTGGGAAACCTTTAAAGGCCAACAGAAAGCCACAAGAAAAGTTGTAAAGAAAAGTAAGATAGATTATGAGAGTAAACTAGCTCAGAATATAAAAACAGGCAGCAAAAGTTTCTATAAATATGTAAACCATAAAAGAGTGGCGAAGGTAAACATTGATTCTTTACAGGATGAGAAGGTCAATTTAATAACTGGGAATGAGGAAATAGCCGAGACATTAAACAGTTATTTCGTGTCGGTCTTCACAGTGGAAGACACAAATAACATGCCGAAAACTAATGGCAAGAAGGTTGTAGCAGGTGAGGACCTAGAAACTATCATTATCACTAAGGAAGCAGTGCTGGGCAAGCTAATGGGGCTAAAGGTAGACAAGTCTTCTGGCTCTGATGAAATGCATCCCAGGGTACTAAAAGAGGTGATGGGGGAAATAGCAATTGCACTAGTAATTATTTACCAAAATTCAGTGGACTCTGGGGTTGTTCCCACAGATTGGAAAACAGCCAATGTGATACCGCTGTTTTAAAAAAAGGAAGTAGACAAAAAGCAGGTAACAATAGGCCGGGTAGCTTAACTTCGGTAGTGGGGAAAATGCTTGAATCTATCAGTAAGGAAGAAATAGCAAGACATCTGGATATAAATTGTCCCATTGGGAACACCCAGCATAGGTTCAGGAAGGGTAGGTCATATTTAACTAATTTGGTGGAATTCTTTGAGGACATTACTTGCATGGTGGACAATGGGGAACCTGTGGATGTGGTGTATGTGGATTTCCAGAAGGCATTTGACAAGGTGCCACACCAAAGGCTGCTACATAAGATTAAGTTGCACGGTATTACAGGTAATGTATTGGCATGGATAGAGGATTGGTTGACCAGTAGAAAGCAAAGCGTAGGGGTAAATGGGCTTTTTTCTGGTTGGTGAACAGTGGCTAGTGGTATGCCTCAGGGATTAGTGTTGGGACCACAATTGTTTACAATTTACATAGATGATTTGGAGTTGGGGACTAAGTCTGGTGTTTCAAAATTTGCAGATGACACTAACGTGAGCGGCAGAGCACAGTGTGCAGAAGAGACTGAAAGTCTGCAGAGGGATATAGATAGTCTAAGTGAGTGGGCAAAGGTCTGGCAGATGGAGTACAATGTTGATAAGTGTGAGGTCATCCATTTTGGTAGGAATAACAGCAAGATGGACTATGTTTTAAATGATAAAAAAATTGTGTCACACTGCTGTGCAGAGGGACTTGGGTGTCCTTGTGCATGAATCGCTAAAAATAAGATTGCAGGTGCAGCAGGTAATTAAAATGGCAAGTGAAATTTTGTCTGCCATTACAGAGGAATGGAGTTTAAAAACAGCGAGGCTATGCTGCAGCTGTGTAGGGTCCTGGTGAGGCCACACCTGGAGTACTGTGTGCAGTTTTGGTCTCCTTACTTGAGAAGAGATATACTAGCACTGGAAGGGGTGCAGAGGAGATTCATTTGGTTGATTCCAGAGTTGAGACTGTTGGATTATGAGGAGAGACTGAGTAGGCTGGGATTATACTCATTGGAATTCAGAAGAATGAGGGGAGATCTTATAGAAACATATAAGATTATGAAGGGAATAGGTAAGGTGGAGGCAGGGAGGTTGTTTCCGCCAGCAGGTGAAACTAGGACTAGAGGGCAGCGCCTCAAAATAAAGGGAAGCAGATGTAGGACTGAGGTCAGGAGGAACGTCTGCACCCAAAGGGTTGTGAATCTGTAGAATTCCCTGCCCAGTGAAGCGGTTGAAGCTACCTCGCTGAATATTTTTAAGGTAAGGCTAGATAAATTTTTGAACAGTAAAGGAATTAAGGGTTATGGTGAGTGGGCGGGTAAGTGAAGCTGAGTCTCAAAAAGATCAGCCATGATCCTATTAAATGGCGGGGCAGGCTCGAGGGGCCTACTTCTACTCCTTTTCCTAGTTCTTATGTCCTTATGTTATTAGTATGAACCTTAGAAATGAGATGTCACTATTCAATTATAACACAATTTCACCGGATTGATCCTAAACTACAAAATCATTGTTGTAGTTGGTTTGCTTGCCAAGCTGGTTCATTAGTTTGCAGATGTTTCATTACCCTGCTGGGTCACATCATCAGTGCAGTTTCCAATGAAGTGCCGTTGTGTTTTCCCATCTGGTAGATAAACTCTAGGGTCCACTGGATTTGATTACCTCATTTCCGATTTTCCTTCGCAGTGGTGTGTATATATAGGGTTTAGTCCTGTGTGTTTGTTGATGGCTTTCTCGGCGGAGAACCAGGCCTCTAGGAATTCCCGTGCTTGTCTCGGTTTGGCCTGTTCTAGGATCCTGGTGTCGTCCCAATCAAACTGTTGTTCACCTTATCCACGTGAACAGAGATGAGTGAGTATTGGTCGTGTCTTTTTGTTGCTAGTTGATGTTCATGTGCTTGTAGCCAACTTTCTTCCTGTCTGTCCAATGTAATATTTATCACAGTCCTTGCATGGAGTTTATGTATTACATTGGTTCTGTCCATAGTGGGCAAGGGGTCTTTGGTTCGAGTTAGCAGTTGGTGTAGAATTGACTTGGGTTTGTGTGCTAGTCGGATGCCCAATGATCATATGAGTCTTGTAGACAGTTCGGATATGTTCTTGATGTATGGTCGCGTGATGAGTGTGTTAGGGTGTGCAGTATCTTCCCGTTGTCCTTAAATACTTGGTGGAGGTACTCTTCTTCCTTTTGGCATAGTTCCAGCTTGCTGAAGTGTGTCATCACTCGTTTAAATAGTGTTTTCATGCAACTTAGTTGGTGGGTGTTCGGGTGGCTATTGTTGAAGTTCATTACTTGGTCAGTATGTGACTTATCTATGTACCTTGGTCAGGAATTCCCCATCGTTCCTGTGTTCTACCATAACGTCTAGGAATGGGAGCTGTTTGTTCTTTTCCTCTTCCCTGGTGAATTTGATGCCGGTGAGAGTGTTGTTTAATATTTGGTGTGTCTCCTCTAGTTTGGTCCTTTTGATGATGACGAAAGCGTTGTCCATGTTAAGGATCCATAGTTTGGGTTGGATTTGCAGAAGGGCCATGTTTTCAAGTTTTTTATTCATTCGTGGGATGAGGGCATCGCTGGCTAGGCAATATTTATTGCCCATCCCTAATTGCCCAGAGGGCAGTTTAGAGTCAACCACATTGCTGTGGGTCTGGAGTCACATGTAGCCCAGACCAGGTAAGGATGACAGTTTCCTTCCCTAAAGGACATTAGTGAACCAGTTGGGTTTTTCCAACAATCGACAATGGATTCATGGGCATCATTAGATTCACAATTCTAGATATTTATTGAATTCAAATTCCACCATCTGCCATGGCAGGATTCGAACCAGGGTCCCCAGAACATTATCTGGGTCTCTGGATCAACTGTCCAACAATAATACCACTAGACCATCACCTCCCCTTAGACAGAGTCTCTGCTATTAGTCCGGAGATAGGTGACCCCCACAGGTGTCCTGTTGATTTGTTCGTAGATTTGGCCATTAAAGGTAAAATGGGTCATGAGGCATAGGTCCAGTAGTTTCAGGATGCTGTCTGTGGAGATGGTGTCACTCGGGGCTCGTTCTTTTAGTGGTGTTGCTCGTGTTTCTCTTGTCAGTGGTATGTCAGTCGATGTGACTAGGACGGTAACGTCAAATGACACCATGGTCTCGTCATCGTCTATTCGTACGTTCTTGTGGGATTTGAGGAACTCCTGGGCTGAGTAGATTCAGTGGAGTGACTTGCTGATGAAGTACTTTAGTCTCGTTGTAACTCCCTGGATAACCTATGTGATGTGCCTAGGATTATTTTATTACCCAGTTCCAATGTTGGATCTATTTGCACTTGCCAGAGTGTGTTCAAACTATGGATCCAATACTTGGACAACACTTTAGACATCAAATGGACCAAACTAGAGGAGACACACCAAATAATAACAGCACACTCACCAGCATCAAATTCACCAGAGAAGAGGAAAAGAATGAACAGCTCCATTCCTGGACGTCACGGTAGAACGCAGGGCCAACAGGGAATTCCTGACAAAGGTATACAGAAAAGCCACACATACTGACCAAGTACTGAATTTCAACAGTAACCACTCCAACACCCACAAACGAAGTTGCTTGAAAACACTATTTAAATGAGCGACGACACACTGTAGCAGCCCAGAACTACGCCAAAAAGAGGAGTACCTCCACCACTTGGGGACAACTGATACCTTAACAACTGGATGCGACGATGCCTATCACACGAACAACAACAGGAAGACACTGCATGCCCTAACACACTCATCACACTACCATACATCAAGAACATATCTGAACCAACCACAAGACTCATTCGACCATTGGGCATCAGAGTAGCACACAAACCCAAGTCATTCCCACGCCAACAGCTAACTCAAACCAAAGACCCCTTCCCCATTATGGACAGAACCAACGTAATATACAAAATTCCATGCGCGGACTGAGACAAACTACATTGGACAGACAGGAAGAAAATTGACCACAAGAGTACATGAACATCAACTTGCAACAAAAAGACACGACCAATACTCACTCATCTCCATTCACATGGAAAAGGAGAACCACCAATTCGATCGGGACATCATCAGGATCCTAGGTCAGGCCAAACCGAGACAAGCATGGGAATTCCTAAAGGCCTGGACGTCCACCAAGAAGGCCATCAACAAACACATAGAACTAAACCCTAGATATACACCACTACGAAGGAAAATCGGAAATGAGGTAATCAAATCCAAATCAAAATATTTTTCTGATGAAGGGTCTAGGCCCGAAACGTCAAGCTTTCCTGCTCCTATGATGCTGCTTGGCCTGCTGTGTTCATCCAGCTCCACACCTTGTTATCTCAAAACAGTGGATGATAATGTTTAAATTGCACCAGCACATTTGGGTCCCTCTTTCTCATAAAAGGTGACTGAGACATTATATCATCACATTGGGTTAGACTGGATATACAGCAAGATACTGCCCAAACAGTTCATACTGGCGTTTGATGTTCCACTCAAGCCTCTGCCCAATTTTCTTGGTTGCCTGACCTTCCCTTAAATGCATCTTACTGCGCGCTATCTATTGACACCGCTCACTGTGATGGCAAGTTCCACATTCTCACCACAAGGTTTCTTCTGAATTCCCTATAGAATTTTTTGGAAACTTTCTTACATCAATGGCAAGCAGTTATGAACTTTCCCACAAAAGGGAACATGCTCTCTTAATTCCCATAGCATAATTACAGCACAGATCACAAATTGACCCTGGGGCTTGCAGGACTACAAAGCTGGTAATGTCAAAGAATGCTTGCTTCCTTTATTCACTAAACCATCAAGAAAACTTCACTCCATTTCAGTTCACGTGGTATGCTGTTCATATGTCTTAACTGAATTTTTTTGAAAAATTACAATATAACTCCTATTTAGGCTAGAAAAATCAAATGACTTGATAAATGAAAATATACTAATCTAAGCACTGTATTTACTAAACAAAAGAACTTCCATTTCTGTGGCAATTTTCACAATCTCAGTGTCCCAAGGCACTTTATAACCACACAGCAAGTTCCCATTTAAAGCAATACGGAAGTGAGCTAATAATCTGTTTTATTGGTGGGATAAACACTACCCAATAGAGTATGCAGATTTTCTAATACTGATTGTGTGGTACTTTTATCAGAACTTCACTGCACTCCTTCAAATGAGTGTCATGGGAGCTTGTACGCTCACCTGAGAATACAGTAGGAGTCTAGGTTTAACTTAGTGCATTCAAAAGGCAGTAGCACCAACAGCGCCTCTCCTTTAGTTTGAATTAGGAGCCAGGGCCTTTATGGACTCAAATCACCAAAGTGGTATTTTAGCTCAAGTTTCTGACTCAGAAGCAAGAGTATTGCCCACTTAGCCAGTGTCAACAAGTATTGAACAATCACATACAAAACGCTGTTTCGAACCGTGCCTGCTTTTTTCAAATTATATATTCTAAAATTTATAAATAATATCTGCTTAAAATTAAATACAGTTTTTAACTAAAGCAACCATAGTCAAAGTTAATTACATACTGGTTCCTTTTGTATTTCTACATAACCTCTCGAGTTATTATTTCAGCAAGTAACAGTAAACTTTACAGATATAGTCTGGTCAATTACTGCCCCAACAGTCTACTCTGTTATAGTGTATTCAAGCAGCACTTACTACTAATAACAATCTATGCACTGATGCTCAGCTTGCATTCCACTCGGATCACTTGGCTCTTGATCCCATTACAGCATTGGTCCAAACATGGATAAAGGGCTGAATTTTAGAGGAGATGCCAGGGTACCTACTCTGGAATCACAGCAACATCCTTGGCTAAGGATGGCATCAGGAAATGGAAATCAAGGAGTCAACTTTGCACTGGTTGGAATCCTACTGAACAATGATAGACATATATAACATATTATAATAGGGGAATTTGGATTTTTAAAATACAACTGCAGGGATTTTGGTTTCAGGTTTGTGAAGACAATATTTTTCAAAAAAATGGTCGGAAAGTCATTTGAACAATAACCTAAATACATCATTTCCAAGAAAGCAAACAATTGAATTAAGGGCCTAGCAGAATTTTGTAGCATTAATCAATTCAAAGTTTATGCTGCTGGCACTAACTGAGTTTTGTTCAGTTTAAGTTCAATTCAGAACAATATTTTTCTTCAAGCAGGAAGATAGTGTTTTTAGTTTAGAAGAATTTTCATCATCGGAAAAGAATTTTAATTTGTAACGTCTCTAAGCTGAAGCAATTTGTACACAAGTTTTAAGTTGTTAGAACTTAAGACGTTCAGGTCATCAATACTGTAGGGAGAATTGAACAAAGAGAACGGAGTTGAGATAGAAGAAATTTCTCTCGGCCAAGTCTCTGTAAAAAGGAAACAGTTAAAACTTTGTTTTGCAGTTTATGTTAAGATTTTTCTAAGCTGTATCATAGCATTTTTCTGTTTTATTTTAGTAATAGGCTTCTATTCTTGTATCATAGAATATTGGCATTCTTATGTGGATATGTTCAGTGACTTACCACCATAGTAACAAACTGCAAAAAGTAAATTTATGATCTATCAAGCCAAGTTCCACACTACTACCTGACTTGTCTAGTATTACCATCAGCCATGATCATAACACTAACACAAAGGAAGATGGTTGTGAAGACTGAAGGTCAACTATCTCAGACCTAGGGCATTCTGCAGGGACTCCTCGTGGTAGTGTCTTAAACCCAACAATTTTCAGCTACTTCATCAATAATATTTCTTTCCTTAAAGCTAGAATTGAGAATGCTCACCGATGACTGCACAATATTCAGTAACATTTGCGGTCTGTCAGATATTGAAGCTGTCCTTATCTACATGTAGTAAAACTTGGATAATATTCAGGCTTGGACTGATAAACAGAAGCAATGTCCATGCTATCCAAGTGCCATGACGTGTCAAACTCCAACAATGAAAGAAACCAACCATCTTCCCTTGATATGCAACGATTAGCATCTCTGAATCCCACACTACCAACAACTTGAAATTACCATTAAGCAGTACATAAACTGCTACAATGATGCCACGAGCTGGCCAACAGTATGGAAGCTAGCAACAAATAACTCAGTTCCTGACTCCCAAAAGCCTATCCACAATCTACAAGACACCAACCACGACTGTGGTTCCATATACTCCACTTGCCTGGATGAATGCAGCTCCAACAATATTGTGGAAGCCAGACAGCATCCAGAACAAAGCAGATGACTGAATTTGCACCATATACACCACTTTAACACTCTCACCCTCCACCATTGCAGTGATAGCAGCATGTGCCATCTACAAAAATTCACTGTAGCAATTCACCAAGGCTCCTTGCAAACCCACAGCGTTACTTGACCTTTACCACGCAAAAGAACAAGAGGAACATAGACACAACACCCACTGCAAGTTTCTCTTCAAGTTATAAAAGACCAT
This sequence comes from Ginglymostoma cirratum, assembly GCA_024137785.1. Lineage (NCBI taxonomy): Eukaryota > Metazoa > Chordata > Chondrichthyes > Orectolobiformes > Ginglymostomatidae > Ginglymostoma > Ginglymostoma cirratum. The sequence continues at coordinate 25,518,478 of JAHRHZ010000077.1, read as the reverse complement.
ATATTTTATTCATTGGAATAATAAATCCTGAAATGGAAGTTGGACTGCCATAACTAAAATACCATGACAGTTTTGCAACTTAAAAAATAAAGTGCTGTATATATTGTTGAGCTATGCAATACAATGTTGAAGCAGTAAGAGGTTCAATTCAAGGCAGAGTAGTACCAAGAACTTTTGAGGAAAGGAAATTTTGCCTGACAACAGTTGTCCAATTAGTTGAGCTGCAATGTGTTAAAATGTTACAAGTGCCATCAGAAGCAGAGGAGAAACTTCCAGTGCCTGCAGACAGAAAGAATCAATTTTGTTCTCTCTCACTCTCCAGAAAAAAAACAGGAAAGCTGAAAATAAAGAAAGAATTCATGCAAGAAAAAACCCAGGTCCACCTGAACAACTGCCAAATTGAAGAACTGTCACCCTACTAGCAACAATAATCATCACACATTAAATCAAAAAGATCGGTGAGAAAATAACTTTCCACGTGGTCTGGAATTTTAGCCATCAGAATTTTGTTCACCTTGTTCTATATTCTTTTCCCATCATTAGTATATGTTAAACTGTTTATCTTTTGTCTATACTGCGATTGTATGTGTGTGCATAGTTGGAGCTTCGAAGGGAGTATAACATAATTGCCATCAAGCAACACACCAACCTTTCACTGTCTTTCGGTCAAAATCCTCAAGTACCATCTCTAACAACACTATTGTGTGTATTTCCCCATGCCCCAACCACCCCATCGACCGCGGTGATTCAAGAAACATAGAAGGAAAGTTAGGAATGAACAATAAATGCGAGACCCAAATCCCATGTTTGAATTAGAAACAAAAGAAAAGTCAAGCCGACATTGATGTAGATAAGGATAGAAGTGAGCTACAGCTGTGACACCCTGGTTGATCTGAAAGATAAGACAAATGGTGTCAAGATTTTGTGACCAACATCGAAAACAGAAATAGTTACAAGTCACTTCATCAATGACGTTGGAAACCAAATAAAATGATATTTGCAACCTAAACCAACATTCTGCAGAATGAGCTATCACATGCACTTGGTAAAGCAAAGTCATATCATAAAACTTGAAACTGACATTTTGAAAGTCATCCCTCATTGAAGGAGGGTTTGAGCAAACAAAACAAAGTGTATTGATTTCCTATAATAAAGCATGCTAGTCCAGCCTTCCATTTATGCACTTTTGTCGAAGGCATTCATCATTATAAGCTGGATTTAAAACACAGAGAGGATTTTTGTTTTTAAAGAAAGGCAGACTGCCACTTTAATTTATTGGGCAGAGTTTCCACCATTCAACTTTAGGAATTCTGTTGTGAACTGATTTATTAGCGACTCTCTTCTATTAAATGCCTTGATTGCCTCGAACTAACTTGATAGTTTGGATTATTTAATGGCTTGGATGAGTTGTGGGGAAAAAAAAGAATGAACATTACTGGGCAGTTTCCCTCTTGTCCCCATGGCTGAACAAAGCATACCGTAATCTCTCAAGCAACAACAATTGTAGGGGGTCTGTAGTTCTTCTGACCACTACCTGCAATTACATCATTCATTGCTTGGAGAGAAGCTGCTAACCTACCAAAAAGCACTCGCAAGATAAGCAGCCATCACATCAAGTGTGGGCTCCAAGAATCTATGCCCCTGTGTATACATGGTAGAAATTGTGCAGAACCTGGCTGACATCATGTGCAAATTGGTGACATTTATATTTGATTAGCACAAATTTTATCTGCAGTAAAAATATGAATATAAAGTGTATTCAATTGTAAATGTGACACATCTCAGAAAATTAAACTGAATGTGTCTCAAGTTTTCAGAGATTTCCTCTGCTTTGATAAGGCAGAGGGGTTAAAGCAAATTGAGAAAGAATGAATGCTGTAAAGTTGATGAGCATTTATAGTGAGGACATAAAGGAAGGAAAGAGCAGGTCTGCAGTTCTCAGGTCAGGCCTGCATGGAAGATACTAACTTGTATCTGAACCCAAGAGTGAAACTGCACTGTTGGAACAAGTCTGTGGAGGAAGAAGTGGACCCACAGTTGGATGGAGATAAAAGGTACTGCAGATGCTGGAGAATCCAAGATAACAAGCGTGGGGCTGGATGAACACAGCAGGTCAAGCAGCATCATAGGAGCAGGAAAACTTGATGTTTCAGGCCTAGACCCTTCATCAGAAATGGGGGAGGGGAAGAGGGTTCTGAAATAAATAGGGAGCGAGGGAGAGGCGGATAGAAGATGGATAGAGGAGAGGATAGGTGGAGAGGAGGCAGACAAGTCGAAGAGGCGGGGATGGAGCCAGTAAAGGTGACTGTAGGTAGGGGGGTAGGGAGGAGATAGGTCAGTCCAGGGAGGACGGACAGGTCAAGGGGGCGGGATGATGTTAGTAACTCCCCCTCCCATTCCTCAGATGACATGTCCATCCTCAGCCTCCTGCAATGCCACAGTGATGCCACCCGAAGGCTGCAGGAACAGCAAATCATATTCAGCCTGGGAACCCTGCAGCCCAATGGCATCAATGTGGATTTCACAAGCTTCAAAATCTCCCCTCCCCCAACCACATCCCAAAAACAGCCCAGCTCATCTCCACCTCCCTAACCTGTTTTTCCTCTCACCTATCCCCTCCTCCCACCTCAAGCCACACCCCCATCTCCTATCTACTAACATCATCTACTAACATCAAAATCTCTCAGTCATGAATATAAAGATCCAACCCATGAACATTTCCTGTACTTACAAACGACAACTCTATATCTATCCTGCATCATTTTCCGACTTGCTTAAAAATCAGGGACTAAATGACTCAGTCTCAACAGCCCTCTGCAGTACAGAACTGACTATCCCCAGAGAAGAAATTCGTCCTCATCTGTGTCTTAAAATGGGTGACCCCTTATTCTGAGATTATGCCCTCTGGTCCCAAGATCTCCAACAAGAGGAACCAACCTTTCTGTTTCACCCTGTCGAGTCCCCCATGAATCTTCTGTGTTTCAATAAGCGTACCTCCTATTCTCTAAACTTCAATGATACTGGTTCAAGCTACTCAATGTCTCCTCAGAAGACAGTCCCTCCATAGTAAGGATCTACCTACTGAATCTTCTCTGGACTGATTCCAATGCCAGGATTTCTTTCCTTAGATAAGGGAATCAAAATTGTTCAAAATATTCCACTGTGATCTAACTAATGCCTCGTATTATTTTAGCAAGACTTCCATATTTTGTACTCCTTTGCTTTTGAAATTAGAAAACCAACACTCCACTTGCTTTCCCTATTACTTGCTCAATTTGGAAGCTAGTTTTTGTGTGATTTATACAAAAGCGCTCAGTTCCCTTTTTGCTATAGCTTTCTGCTGTCTTTCTCCACATTATTTAATTCACCTGTGGGACATGGATATCATCGGCTGACAAGCATTTGTTGCCTGTCCCTAGTAGCCCTTGAGAAGGTGATAGTAAGCTAAATATTTGGCTCCTCTATTCTTCCAAAGAAGTCTATAATCTCAGCTGTTCATCTCTCTGGAGACTGTCATCCTTAGCACTTGTTTCCCCAGCTACTTTTGTGTTATCCATAACCATGGCTATAGTACATTCATTTTCGTCATCCAAGTTCTTAATACACATTGCAAATAATTGTGGCCCCCAGCACCAATTTCTGTGACACTCCACTACGTACAGGCTTCCATCCTGAAAATGGCAACCATATCCCAACTCTGTCTTCTTTTAGTTAGCCAATTCTCTGTGCTAATAGATTGCCTCCAACACCATAGGCTTTTTTTTAAAATTAAGTTGCCTAACTTGTGGTAACTTACCAAATGTCTTCTGAAAAAATCCAAATATATTACATTTACTGCTACCCCTTTACCTATCCTGCTTATAATATGAATGCAGTACAAAACAGGTGGAACTACAGCAGTCAAGGCAGGTAGAGAAAGAAGTGTGAGCAAAACTGAACCCATCAGGTTGGCCAAAAGGAGGGGAGAGATTTAGTATTAGGGCAATGATGGGTTAACTGCAGAGACCGGCATGTAGGTCTTTGATTTTCTGTTAAAAACCGAAAGAACTGCAAATTATTTTCTGTTTTCCTGCATCAGAGTATGATTTATGAGGCGTCCGTATATCAGGTCTGTCCATTCACTGAGATGATGATAGCTAGGCTTGATGTTTGGAAAGGCTGGTGTAATCATCAACACGCAGTCATGGAATGTAAAGCGTAGTTGTTGGGAGTCATTAGATGGTTCAGCGACATTTATGGATAAGTTTATGAATTTTCTTCTAAGCTACTGAAATTGTTGTGTTTATTATTTTTTCTTCCAAAGAGCATAGCAACACTGAAGAACTGTCATGCTAGCTGAGCATTTGAAATTTAAGAGAGAATGTGTCATTGCAATCCTTCACTGCAATCATAGAGACTTAATGATGAAGCAAAAACTGACACCATCATAACAGACTGTGTGATATTGCAAATTTTATCAGTTCTAAAACTGCAACAATCAAATAACCCCCCGGAATCAAGTTGAAAACTGCTTCAAAACAGATTAAAATTAATTGTAGCTAACCTATATTTTAATATAATGCAGTAGAATCTGTCACAGTGATAGGTTTGGCTACTGCTTCTAAAAGATGGTGAGAGAAAGCTTTTACAACCTTCACTTTGCCTCTGTGCACAATGAAAACGTCTATCCGACGGCCCTTTCACATTATGGCTCCTCGGAGAGTGAGAGAAACAGATGGATTTCCCTGCTCCACTTGCCCATATTTTAGATTTGAGGTCTGGCGCCGGTCTCCTCCACGCTCACAGGAGGTCGATGGAGTACTGAAAACAGTTCTTCTGCACAGAATACTCTCAAAATTGTTTTAACAGCTTGCTTCCAAGCAGCTAGATTTTGGTATTAGCTCAGTACATTTACCAGCCACATTCTGGTACTAGATGGCAGGACGTGAAATAATGAAAAAAAAACAACAAAGTAATTAAAACACAGACCAGGAACACAGATTCCTTGCATCAGTTTTCACAGTGGAAGACACCAGCAGCATACTAGAACTTCAAGACAGCCTGGGGGCAGAGGTGAGCGTAATGGGCTTCACCAAGGAAAAGGTGCTGGGGAAGCTGAAAGGACTGAAGGTGACTAAATCACCAGAACTGAATGGATTACACTCCAGGGTTCTGAAGCAGATAGCGGAGAAGAGTTTGGACGCATTGGCAGTGAACTTTTAGTCATCACTGGAGTCGGGGGGGTCCCGAATGACCGGAGAATGAGAAGGGGAAAAGGCAGAAGACAGGGAACTAAAGGCCAGTTAGCCTGACCATTGCTAAGAGTTTAGTCCTACCTTGACTCAGTCTTCTCCCCCCCGGTCCAATCCCTACCCACATACATCCAGGATTCATCTGACGCCTTACGCCGGTTTCAAAGCTTCCAGTTTACCGGCTCCAGCCACCTCCTCTCTACCATGGATGTGCAATCCCTTTACACATCCATTCCCCACCAGGAGGGTCTTAGGGCTCTCCGCTTCTTCCTGGAGCAAAGACCTGAACCATCCCCACCCACCACCACCCCCCTCCACTTGGCTGAGCGTGTCCTCACCCTCAACAACTTCTCTTTCAACTCCTCTCATTTTCTTCAGGTAAGAGGGGTTGCCATGGGTACTTGCATGGGCCCTAGTTATGCCTGTCTCTTTGTGGGGTACGTGGAACATTCCTTGTTCCAGTCCTATTCCAGCCCCCACCCACAACTCTTTCTCCGATACATCGATGATATCATCGGCGCTGCTTCCCTCTCTCGTCTAAAATTGGAAAACTTCATCAATTTCGCCTCTTAATTTCCACCCTGCCCTCCCTTCCACCTGGTCCTTCTCTGACTCCTCCTTTCCCTTCCTCGACATTTCTGTTTCCATTTCTGGGCATAGACTGTCCACTAATATCCATTACAAACCCACTGACTCCCACAGCTATATATCTATATATCCTCACTATATATCCTCACACCCCACTTTCTGCAAAAACTCCATCCCATTCTCTCAGTTCCTCCGTCTCCGTCACATATGTTCAGATGAGGCCAACTTTGACCAGGGAGCCTCCAAAACGTCCACATTCTTCCTCAACCGAGGACTCCCCAGCTCTGTTGTCGACAGGGCCCTCAATCGGGTCCGACCCATCTCCCGCATTTCTGCCCTCACCCCTTCTCTTCCCTCCCGCAACAGCGATAGGGATCCCCTTATCCTCACCTACCACCGCACCAGCATCCACATCCAGAAGATCATCCAACGCCATTTCTGCCACCTCCAGACACATATTCCCCTCCCCTCCCCTCCCTTGACTGCCTTCCGCAGGGACCGTTCCCTCCAGGACACCCTGGTCCACACTTCCTTCACCCCCAGCATCTCCCCACAGCCCTACGGCACCTTCCTCTGTAACCGGCGAAGGTGCAACACCTGCACATTTACCTCCGCCCTCCCCAGAATCCAAGGGCCCAAAACATACCTTCCAAGTGAAGCAACACTTCACCTGCACTTCCAAGAATCTAGTCTACTGCACTCGCTGCTCACAATGTGGTCTCCTCTACATTGGGGAAACGAAGTGTAGACTTGGTGACCACTTTGCGGAACATCTACGTTCTGCTCGCAAAAAAGACCTTGAACTACCCGTTGCCTGCCACTTCAATGCACCACCCTGTTCCCTGGCCAACATCTGTGTCTCCGGCTTGCTACAGTGTTCCAGTGAAGCTGGAGGAACAACACCTCATTTTCCGCTTGGGGGTCCTACAGCTCTCCAGACACAATATTGAGTTGTATAATTTTAGGGCCTAAACTCTCCCATGTCCCAGACCCCACCCCATACACCAGGCCTTGTTACTACATAGTGACTAACAACAAGAGGTGTGTAGTGGCAGGCTAACAGTCCCCATTAACAACTACTCACCCTCCCAGCCTGATTGTTAGCAACTCCTTTGTCTGTCCAACTGTCTTTCTCTCTCTTTGGGCTCTAAACTATCGTTTACTCCCTACCCCACCCACCTCCCTATTTTCTGCATATAAACTGACGTTTTCCCAGCCACCATCAGTTCTGAGGGAGGGTCACCAGACCCGAAACATTAACTCTGTTTTCTCCTCCACAGATGCGGCCAGACCTGCTGAGCTTTTCCAGCGACTTTGTTTTTGTTCCTGATTTACAGCATCCGCAGTTCTTTTGGTTTTTAATTGTTAAGAGTTTAGAGTCTATTATTAGGGATGATATTGCAGGGTACTTGGAAGTGCGTGGTAAAATAACGCTGGGTCAGCACAGCCTCTTCACAGGGAGTCATGCCTGAAAAATCTGTTAGAATTCATCGAAGTGGTACCAAGCAAGTTAGACAAAGGAAAGCCAGTGGACGTGATCCATTTGGATTTCCAGAAAGTCTTTGACAAGGTGCTGCATAAGAAACTGCTAAATAAGATAAGAACCCATGGTGTCAGGGCCAAGGAAAGAGAATTGGCCAACTAGTAGAATGTAGAGTGGGGATAAAAATGTGTTTTGGAGGATGGCAGCTAGCGACTAGTGGAGTTCCACAGGGGCCTGTGTTGGGACCAGAACTATTCATGTCATACATTAATGATCTGGACTAAGGAACTGAGGGCATTGTTGCTAAATTTGCAGTTGACACAAAGATAGGTCGAGGGGCAGGTAGTGTTGAGAAAGTGGGAAGGTTACAGAAATGTTTGGGCAGGCTCGGAGAGTGGGCAAAGAAACGGCACATGGAATACAACGTGGGAAAGTGTGAGGTCCTGCACTTTGGAGAAAGAATAGAGGTACAGACTATTATCTATATGGGGAAAGGCTTCGGAAGCCATTGTTCAGGATTTTCTTAAGGTTAAGATGCAGGTTTAGTTGACAGTCAGGAAAACAAATGCAATGTTAGCATTCCTTTCAAGACAGCTAGAATACATGAGCAGAGGCTTGTCTAGTCAGATAGTGTTTGGAATACTGTGAGCAGTCTTGGGCCCCATATCTAAGGAAGGATGTACTGGCATTGGAAAGGATCCACAGGAGGTATACAAGAATGATCCCAGGGATGAAGGGCTCGTCATATGAGGAGCGGTTGAGAACTCTAGCTCTGTACTTGATGGGAGTTCAGAAAGATGAGGGGTATCTGACTGAACCTTAGAGAATTCTGAGGGGCCTGGATAGAGAGGACAAGGAGATGATGTTTCCACTGGTTGGAGAGACCGAGACTAGGGCCCGAGGGCACAGGCTCAGAGTCAGGGACAGGCCTTCAGAACAGAGATAACGAGGAATTTCTTGAGTGGGATGGTGGGTAATTTGTGGAACTCACTGTTGTGGAGGGCCACGTCATTGAGTTTAAGACAGACATAGAGTGGTAAAGGGATCAATTATGGGAAAAGGCAGGAGAATGGGGATGAGAAACATATTAGCTATGATCAAATAGTGGAACAGATACGATGGCCTAATTCTGCTCCTGTGTCTTATGGTTGTATACATTTCAGAAATGTAATCAAGTGAACAAGACTTGATTCAATAGCATTCTAGCATAGCGAGCACACCTAATGGCTGAGGAAGGTCACTTTTTTCTTACTCCACATATATTTTCTTCATGAGAACTGGCAAGCTGTTCAAATGTGGAAGCACACTAAAGCTGATGACGTTTTTTTCTAAGAGCCACATTTATATAAGTTTCAAAGTTCAACAGATAGCAATCAAGCAGTGGAATCCTTGGTTGATCCCCTCCTTTGTCCAAAGATTGCAGACGGATTTTCAGTATGGTCTGTAAGTAGCTCAACACTATTCAGAAAAGGGCAACATACCTGACTGGCACCCAATCCACCACCTCCAACATTCACTCCCTCTGCTACTACTGCAAAATGGCAGCAGCATATATCATCTGGACTGCAGAAAGTCATCAAGATTCCTTTGACAGCATCTTTCTAAACTGCAACCTCTACCACCTACGAGGTCAAGTGTGGCAGATGATTAGAAACACTACCACCTACAAGTTTCTCTTCAAGCCACACACCTTCCCATCTTGGAAATATAAACATTGTCCTTCCATTGTCAATAGAAAATCCTGGAAATCCCTTCCTGACAATGCTGTGGATGTCCCGAGACCACAAGTTCAAATAGGCAGCTCACCACCTTCTCAGAGATTTAGGGTTGGATAATAAATGCTGACTTCGCCAATGACACATATTATAATAAATAAACCTACATTGAACATAAGGGTTTCAATTCTTATTTTCCTTTCAGTCGTTTCAGCGGCAGGAGTCGGGAAGGTAAGCTTTCCCTTTAAAAACTTACCTGCTGAATAGGCAGACTGCACGCTGAGCAGAAGCAGACACGGGACGGCTGAGTAAGTGAGGCAATATATTTGGGCGGTTGCTTTACCCGAAACACTACTTAGGTAGTGTCTCCCACCCATCCTCCTCCTCTAATCAAAAAGGTTCTGAGCGCCGATTTGTTAAGTTACTAGTTTTTTTTCCCAATAGTCTGTTTTTGGGAATTCAGAACAGTGGGAATGGATGTTAGGGCAGTTGCATGATCCTCCTGTAGAACGTGGGAGGTAAGGGTCACCACTAGTGTCCCTGCTGACTTCATCTGCAGGAAGTGGACCCAACTCCAGCTCCTCGGAAACCGTGTTAGGGAACTGGAGCTGGAGCTGGATGAAATTCCGATCATTCAGGAGACTGAGGGGGTGATTGAGAAGAGTTACAGGGAGGTAGTCACACCTCAGGTACAGGAAAAAGGTAGATGGGTTACAGTCAGGGGACGGAAAAGCAACAGGCAGACAGTGCAGGGATCCCCTGTGGTCATTCCCCTCAATAACAGGTACACTGTTTTGGATACTGTTGGGGGGGCTACTTACAAGGGGTAAGCCATGGGGTACTGGTCTCTGGCACAGAGTCTGTCCCTGTTGCTCAGAAGGGAAGGGGGGAGAGGAGGAGAGCATTAGTCATTGGGGACGCCATAGTTAGGGGGACAGATAGGAGATTCTGTGGGAATGAGAGAGACTCGCGGTTGGTGTGTTGCCTCCCAGGTGCCAGGGTCCGTGATGTCTCGGATCGTGTTTTCGGGATCCTTAAGGGGGAAGAGGGAGCAGCCCCAAGTTGTGGTTCACATAGGCACCAACAACGTAGGTAGGAAAAGGGATGAGGATGTAAGGCAGAAATTCAAGGAGCTAGGGTGGAAGCTTAGAGCAAGAACAAACAGAATTGTTATCTCTGGTTTGTTACCCTTGCCATATGTTAGCAAGGCGAGGAATAGGGAGAGAAAGCAATTGAACACCTGGCTACAGGGATGGTGCAGGAGGGAGGGAGGGATTCAGATACCTGGATAATTGGGGCTCATTCTGGGGCAGGTGGCACCTCTACAAACGGGATGGTCTACGCCTGAACCAGAGGGGTACCAATATCCTGGGGGGGGGGGGGGGGGCAGGAGGGTCTATGCTAATTCAGCAGGGAGGTGGGAACTTGACTTGTAGCTCCAGTGAACAGGAGATTGAGAGTAGTGAGGTCATGAATAAGGTTTCAAGGTCACAGGAGTGTACCGGCAGGCGGGAAGGTGGTTTGAAATGTGTCTACTTCAACGCCAGGAGCATCCAGAATAAGGTGGGTGAACTTGCAGCATGGGTTGGTACCTTGGACTTCGATGTTGTGGCCATTTCGGAGACATGGCTAGTGCAGGGACAGGAACGGCTGTTGCGGGTTCTGGGGTTTACATGTTTCAGTAAGATCAGGGAAGGTGGTAAAAGAGGGGGAGGTGTGGCATTGTTAGTCAAGGACAGTATTACAGTGGTAGGAAGGACGTTTGATGAGGACTCTTCTACTGAGGTAGTATGGGCTGAGGTTAGAAGCAGGAAAGGAGAGGTCACCCTCTTGGGAGTTTTCTATAGGCCTCCGAAAAGTTCCAGAGATGTAGAGGAAAGGATAGCAAAGGTGATTCTGGATAGGAGCGAAAGTAACAGGGTAGTTGTTGTGGGGGACTTTAGCATTTCTAGTCAATATTTGGAAAGTTATAGTTCAAATACTTTAGATGGGTCAGTTTTTGTCCAATGTGTGCAGGAGGGTTTACTGACACAGTATGTAGATAGGCCAACAAGAGGAGAGGCAACATTGGATTTGGTACTGGGTAATGAACCAGGCCAGGTGTTAGATTTGGAGGGAGGTAAGCACTTTGCTGATAGGGACCACAACTCAGTTACGTTTACTTTAGCGATTGAAAGGGATAGGTGCATAGCGCAGGGCAAGAGTTATAGCTGGGGGAAAGGCAATTATGAGGCGATTAGGCAAAACTTAGGACGCATAGGATGGGGAAGGAAACTGCAGGGGCTGGGCACAATTGAAATGTGGAGCTTGTTCAAGGAACAGCTACTGAGTGTCCTTGATAAGTATGTACCTGTCAGGCAGGGAGGAAGTGGTCGAGCGAGGGAACTGTGGTTTACTAAAGAAGTTGAATCTCTTGTCAAGAGGAAGAAGGAGGCTTATGTAAAGATGAGGCGTGAAGGCTCAGTTAGGGCGCTTGAGAGTTACAAGTTAGCCAGGAAGAACCTAAAGAAAGAGCTAAGAAGAGCCAGGAGGGGACATGAGAAGTCTTTGACAGGTAGGATCAAGGAAAACCCTATAGCTTTCTATAGGTATGTCAAGAATAAAAGAATAACTAGAGTAAGATTAGGGCCAGTCAAGGACAGTAGTGGGAAGTTGTGCGTGGAGTCCGAAGAGATAGGAGGCGCTAAATGAATATTTTTCGTCAGTATTCACAAAGGAAAAAGACAATGTTGTCGAAGAGAATACTGAGATACAGGCTATTAGACTAGATGGGATTGAGGTTCATAAGGAGGAGGTATTAGCAATTCTGGAAAGTGTGAAAATAGATAAGTCCCCTGGGCCGGATGGGATCTATCCTAGGATTCTCTGGGAAGCTAGGGAGGAGATTGCAGAGCCTTTGGCTTTGATCTTTATGTCGTCATTGTCTACAGGAATAGTGCCAGAAGACTGGAGGATAGCAAATGTTGTCCCCTTGTTCAAGAAGGGGAGTAGAGACAACCCTGGTAATTATAGACCAGTGAGCCTTACTTCGGTTGTGGGTAAAGTGTTGGAAAGGATAAGAGAGAGGATTTATAATCATCTAGAAAGGAATAATTTGATAAGGGATAGTCAACATGGTTTTGTGAAGGGTAGGGCGTGCCTCACGAACCTTATTGAGTTCTTTGAGAAGGTGACTAAACAGGTGGATGAGGGTAAAGCAGTTGATGTAGTGTATATGGATTTCAGTGAAGCGTTTGATAAGGTTCCCCACGGTCGGCTATTGCAGAAAATTCGGAGGCATGGGATTGAGGGTGATTTAGCGGCTTGGATCAGAAAATGGCTAGGTGGAAGAAGACAGAGGGTGGTGGTTGATGGGAAATGTTCATCCTGGAGTTCAGTTACTAGTGGTGTACCGCAAGGATCTGTTTTGCGACCACTGCTGTTTGTCATTTTAGTAAAAGACCTGGATGAGGGCATAGAAGGATGGGTTAGTAAATTTGCGGATGACGCTAAAGTCGGTGGAGTTGTGGATAGTGCAGAAGAATGTTGCAGGTTACAGAGGGACATAGATAAGAAGCAGAGCTGGGCTGAGAGGTGGCAAATGGAGTTTAATGCGGAAAAGTGTGAGGTGATTCACTTTGGAAGGACTAACAGGAATACAGAGTACTGGGCTAATGGTAAGATTCTCAGCAGTGTGGACGAGCAGAGAGATCTCGGTGACCATGTGCATAGATCCCTGAAAGTTGCACCCAGGTTGATAGGGTTGTTAAGAAGGCGTACGGTGTGTTAGGTTTTATTGGTAGAGGGATTGAGTTTCGGAGCCGTGAGGTCATGTTGCAGCTGTACAAAACTCTGGTGCGGCCGCACTTGGAGTATTGTGTACAGTTCTGGTCGCTGCATTATAGGAAGGATGTGGAAGCATTGGAAAGGGTGCAGAGGAGATTTACCAGGATGTTGCCTGGTATGGAAGGAAGGTCTTATGAGGAAAGGCTGAGGGACTTGAGGCTGTTTTCGTTAGAGAGAAGAAGGTTAAGAGGTGACTTAATAGAGACATACAAAATGATCAGAGGATTAGATAGGGTGGACAGTGAGAGCCTTTTTCCTCGGATGTAGATGACTAGCACAAGAGGACATATCTATGACCCCTCAATTTAAAGCTATGGGACAGATGTCAGAG
>JAHRHZ010000077.1:25408468-25504905 GCA_024137785.1 Ginglymostoma cirratum | reverse complement strand
GGACTTCGATGTTGTGGCCATTTCGGAGACATGGCTAGTGCAGGGACAGGAACGGCTGTTGCGGGTTCTGGGGTTTACATGTTTCAGTAAGATCAGGGAAGGTGGTAAAAGAGGGGGAGGTGTGGCATTGTTAGTCAAGGACAGTATTACAGTGGTAGGAAGGACGTTTGATGAGGACTCTTCTACTGAGGTAGTATGGGCTGAGGTTAGAAGCAGGAAAGGAGAGGTCACCCTCTTGGGAGTTTTCTATAGGCCTCCGAAAAGTTCCAGAGATGTAGAGGAAAGGATAGCAAAGGTGATTCTGGATAGGAGCGAAAGTAACAGGGTAGTTGTTGTGGGGGACTTTAGCATTTCTAGTCAATATTTGGAAAGTTATAGTTCAAATACTTTAGATGGGTCAGTTTTTGTCCAATGTGTGCAGGAGGGTTTACTGACACAGTATGTAGATAGGACAACAAGAGGAGAGGCAACATTGGATTTGGTACTGGGTAATGAACCAGGCCAGGTGTTAGATTTGGAGGGAGGTAAGCACTTTGCTGATAGGGACCACAACTCAGTTACGTTTACTTGAGCGATTGAAAGGGATAGGTGCATAGCGCAGGGCAAGAGTTATAGCTGGGGGAAAGGCAATTATGAGGCGATTAGGCAAAACTTAGGATGCATAGGATGGGGAAGGAAACTGCAGGGGCTGGGCACAATTGAAATGTGGAGCTTGTTCAAGGAACAGCTACTGAGTGTCCTTGATAAGTATGTACCTGTCAGGCAGGGAGGAAGTGGTCGAGCGAGGGAACTGTGGTTTACTGAAGAAGTTGAATCTCTTGTCAAGAGGAAGAAGGAGGCTTATGTAAAGATGAGGCGTGAAGGCTCAGTTAGGGCGCTTGAGAGTTACAAGTTAGCCAGGAAGAACCTAAAGAAAGAGCTAAGAAGAGCCAGGAGGGGACATGAGAAGTCTTTGACAGGTAGGATCAAGGAAAACCCTATAGCTTTCTATAGGTATGTCAAGAATAAAAGAATAACTAGAGTAAGATTAGGGCCAGTCAAGGACAGTAGTGGGAAGTTGTGCGTGGAGTCCGAAGAGATAGGAGGCGCTAAATGAATATTTTTCGTCAGTATTCACAAAGGAAAAAGACAATGTTGTCGAAGAGAATACTGAGATACAGGCTATTAGACTAGATGGGATTGAGGTTCATAAGGAGGAGGTATTAGCAATTCTGGAAAGTGTGAAAATAGATAAGTCCCCTGGGCCGGATGGGATCTATCCTAGGATTCTCTGGGAAGCTAGGGAGGAGATTGCAGAGCCTTTGGCTTTGATCTTTATGTCATCATTGTCTACAAGAATAGTGCCAGAAGACTGGAGGATAGCAAATGTTGTCCCCTTGTTCAAGAAGGGGAGTAGAGACAACCCTGGTAATTATAGACCAGTGAGCCTTACTTCGGTTGTGGGTAAAGTGTTGGAAAGGATAAGAGAGAGGATTTATAATCATCTAGAAAGGAATAATTTGATTAGGGATAGTCAACATGGTTTTGTGAAGGGTAGGGCGTGCCTCACGAACCTTATTGAGTTCTTTGAGAAGGTGACTAAACAGGTGGATGAGGGTAAAGCAGTTGATGTAGTGTATATGGATTTCAGTGAAGCGTTTGATAAGGTTCCCCACGGTCGGCTATTGCAGAAAATTCGGAGGCATGGGATTGAGGGTGATTTAGCGGCTTGGATCAGAAAATGGCTAGGTGGAAGAAGACAGAGGGTGGTGGTTGATGGGAAATGTTCATCCTGGAGTTCAGTTACTAGTGGTGTACCGCAAGGATCTGTTTTGCGACCACTGCTGTTTGTCATTTTAGTAAAAGACCTGGATGAGGGCATAGAAGGATGGGTTAGTAAATTTGCGGATGACGCTAAAGTCGGTGGAGTTGTGGATAGTGCAGAAGAATGTTGCAGGTTACAGAGGGACATAGATAAGAAGCAGAGCTGGGCTGAGAGGTGGCAAATGGAGTTTAATGCGGAAAAGTGTGAGGTGATTCACTTTGGAAAGAGTAACAGGAATACAGAGTACTGGGCTAATGGTAAGATTCTCAGCAGTGTGGACGAGCAGAGAGATCTCGGTGACCATGTGCATAGATCCCTGAAAGTTGCACCCAGGTTGATAGGGTTGTTAAGAAGGCGTACGGTGTGTTAGGTTTTATTGGTAGAGGGATTGAGTTTCGGAGCCGTGAGGTCATGTTGCAGCTGTACAAAACTCTGGTGCGGCCGCACTTGGAGTATTGTGTACAGTTCTGGTCGCTGCATTATAGGAAGGATGTGGAAGCATTGGAAAGGGTGCAGAGGAGATTTACCAGGATGTTGCCTGGTATGGAAGGAAGGTCTTATGAGGAAAGGCTGAGGGACTTGAGGCTGTTTTCGTTAGAGAGAAGAAGGTTAAGAGGTGACTTAATAGAGACATACAAAATGATCAGAGGATTAGATAGGGTGGACAGTGAGAGCCTTTTTCCTCGGATGTAGATGACTAGCACAAGAGGACATATCTATGACCCCTCAATTTAAAGCTATGGGACAGATGTCAGAGATAGATTCTTTACTCAGAGAGTAGTAAGGGCGTGGAATGCCTTGCCTGCAGCAGTAGTAGACTCGCCAACTTTAAGGGCATTTAAATGGTGATTGGATAAACATATGGATGATAATGGAATAGTGTAGGTTAGATGGGCTTCAGATTGGTTTCACAGGTCGGCGCAACATTGAGGGCCGAAGGGCCTGTACTGCGCTGTAATGTTCTATGTTCACTTGCTTTCAGAAATTTCTATCACTCAATTTCAACAAGCAAAGGACAGCGATTTAAAATATGAACAAAAACCTGAAGGGGAGGCAAGAACTTGTTTTATCAAATGAATTGTTATGAAACGCATTGTCCGAAAGCACAGTGAAAGCAAATTCAAGAATAATTTTCAGAAAGAAAAGAGGATTGGATAAATGCTTGAAGTGGAAAAAATAAATATAGGTGATAAGCTAGTGGGTTCAGACTTATCTCTCTGACAAAGAACTGGCAGAGGCACAATGGACTGAATGCCTCCTACTGTATTCTATATCTAGGCAGGATCACAACTTGAATTGGTCTTGTCAAGGCAGAGGGACTAACCGTGGAGGGTACATGTTATGAAAAGTACAGGATAGAATTAAGACACCAACATGGAATAAACCGAGCAGAGAAGGCAGCAGTAAAAAGGAAAATTAAACATACAAGTAATTATTTGCCGAGAAACAAAATTAAATCTTGAAGGACTGTGATCTTCCAGCATTTCATAATCCTGTATTTCAGTCAGATGAGATGTAACTGGCTGCCCTAGCAGAGTGTAAATCACCATGACTGTTTTTTTAAAATTTGCTCTCCTGTCACCCGTCTCTAAGGACACACCATTATTAACCGTTGATGATCCAAGCTCCACCTGACACATTCTCGTTTGATTAAGTTCACAACTTGGCAGTATTCAGTTCCTCACAGAAGGGTTCTTATGGCATAGTGGTTGCGCGGTGGCCTCAGGTTCAAGTCTACCTACCTCAGTATAATATAACGTGTCTGAACGCGTTGGTTAAAAATAACTTAAGAGGTCCTCGGAGATTTGCCAGTAACCAAGTTACTTTGTATAACTGAGAGAATGATAATGTGTTATTGGCTCAAGCAAAGCAGGCAAATACAATTTGTACCCGAATGCAAGCCGAATAGCATGGATTAAGTACCACCACCTGTTAACAATTCACATACCCCATGCCAACTGGATTGAATCGGCTGTTGGCTGACAAACACAACAGGTTAAAGCAACTAACGAAACCTAAGTGGAGCTCCTGCACATCTGCATCCTGCTAAAACAGTGCATCAGCCCACAAAAACATATTGGCAGGAACCCATAGAGCTGTTGAAAAAAAACAGGAATCCCATTTAATCTTCTAAATTTAGAGGCTTGTACTAATAATCATGTTGATTATACAAAAATGAGGAAAGAAAATATTCTGTTATTAAACCAAAGGTCAAACTGCACTGCAGTGTCTGGTCAGAGGAGTAACCCCATTATTGATTGTGGTCAGTGCATGCTCACATCCAGATATCTGTAAGATCAGCTTAAGATAAAAATGTACATCCCTCACTGGGACTAAAAGTGCGATTGTGCATGGTATGGAAAGAAATATGCCAGTGCCAATGTTATGTGCAAGCAGTAATGCGCATGACCTTTTACATGTGCAAATCTAAGTGCCATTGTCAGGGAGTACAGACCATATGGTCAGATTATATGGAGGTATCATGCAAGGATATAAATATTAAATCAACTGTTTTTTTAAATCAGCCAACTGTTTTACTGAAACAGAAGTCTATCATCATGATGTTTTTCTGAAAAACACTACAGAGAAATCAATCCAGAAGGATATCAAATGTATATTCACTCACTGAACAAATCTCAACTCAAATTTTACACACAGGTTAGTGTTACAGCCTGGGATTATAAATATTGCCAAAATTCAGCCAACAATACAGTCAGGATTCAAATTCAGAGAGAGCATTGTGATTTAAATGCTTACAGCATTGGAGAAATCTTTGATTCTACTGCTAATCTGAAACTTTCTTTTGAATTTCAAATGCAGCATCAGGAGCCCGATTTCCACTCAAGAAGAAGAAAAAAAGCACCATTTAATTATCAAATAAAAACGAAAGAACTGTGGATGCTGTAAATCAGGAACAAAAACAGAAGTTGCTAGAAATGCTTAGCAGGTCTGGCAGCATCTGTGAAGACAAAAATCAGAGTTACCGTTTCAGGTTCTGAAGGTTTTGAGGAAGGGTCACCAGCCCTGAAATCTTAACTCGGATTTTTTTCTTCACAGGTGCTGCCAGACCTGCTGAGCATTTCCAGCAACCCTCTGTTTTTGTTCCATTTAATTATCAATGTGCTAATGTGCATAAGAACTTTCAACTAACTATTGCTCTGGTTTTGAAATGGATACACTCCCTCACATTGCCAGCCCGAGGAACAACTTGTAATCATATTAAATCACATCATTTAATACAGTAAAATGTCCCAAGATATTTAGCAGCAGCAAATATCCAACTAAATTCAACAATGAGCCATGTATGGAAATATTAGCACAGCAGCAAAACCTTGTGCAGTGCAGTAGGTTTTCAGGAGCAATTTAAAAGAAGAGAACTAGAGAAAAAGAAGGAATTTCAGAGTTTAGGTCTTAGTGGCTGAAGACATGGCCAACAAAGATGCAATGACTAAAACTGGAGATGTTCAAGGGGTCAAATTACAGGAGTGCAGATATCTCATAGGGATCTGGAGCTGACAAAGATTACAGACAGGGAGGGCTGAGGGCACTAAAGAATATGAAAACAAGGTTGAGAATTCTAAAATAAAGGCATTTCTTAACCACAAGCCAAAGGCCAACAAGATTATAAGTGCATGGGTCTTGATTCAAATTAGGACACAAGCAGTTAAGTTTTTGAGGAGTTCAGGTTTCCACAGGGTATAATGAAACACGTTCGGCAGGTATGCAAAGGAATACTCACATCTAGAGTTAAAATACGCACAAAGGTTCCAGCGATGTATGACTTGATACAATGGCAGAGTCATGCCACATTGGGGAGGTGGAAACGGTCTTAGTGCGGAAGGGTCACCGGACCTGAAACATTAACTCTGTTTTTTCCTTCACAGATGCTGCCAGACCTGCTGAGCTTTTCCAGCAACTTTGTCTTAGTTAGTGACTAAATTGTTTTGCTTCGGAGTTTTCTGGACTCAATATGGTTGATCTATGCTTCAGCCATACAGTTACAACAGTTTAAAAGGAAAGATTAAAATGATAGTTCAATGCTGAAGTTGGGGTGACAGAGTAACTTATTCACATAAGTGGGCAGCATACATCACCCTGGGATAGGTCACACAGTAATAACTATTGAACTGCTACAATTGTATAGCTTCACATGCCTCAATATCTCAAAAAACTGCATTGAATATTTAAGAGTATTTGATGTTGCACTGACAGACTAACAGGCCGTTTAGTAGTAGCATCCAACCTTTGAATTTCACAGGCCACTTAAGTGCATTCAACGGAGCTCCACTAGTGTGTATGGTTATGTTCTTAAACTGATGAAATTAACAGATCTCTATGCTCTGTTCTATGATTTATCCATCAATAAGACAATGCTAACACTTTTTCCCAAATCTCCAGACCATAAATCTCAAACAAAACTAGCTAACTAGCAAGGCTTTGAAGAAAAATAAATAAGTCATAGCTTTTATATCATAGTCACACTGAAAATTCAATAATGAATCATGGTTAAAAGTTGTTTGTCACACCTACAGAACAGAAAGAGAGGGTGTAGCAAAACGGCAAAGAAAAATTGTCAAGAATGAGATAAGAAAACGTATCAAATATTTAAGGAAGCAGTTCTGTACAACTACCCTCTCTGATGATGCCAGATCACAATTATAGTCTAATCAATTGTCATCCTACCACTGATTCTTTTGCAATTACCTTAAATCCCTGTTCGCGCATAAGGAATTATAGACATTCTGTTTTTTTAAAGGAATATTGTAATATAAAGACAATTCCTCAATGTAATATCACACTGCTACTCTATTGAAGGGACAATTCCACTGAAGGGATACTGTTGCTCCAGGATGCTGCATTCACTTCAAGATCACGTACACCACACTGTGTTCATTCATAGTACTGCAATCTCAGGGTCTGGTCATACACCCACCAAGAGGTGGCAATGAAGAAAACCAAAACCCTTGCAATTATGTACCACCTCGGACTTTACAAAGTCCAATCTAGCTGGAAAACCAGATTTAGCAGGTTTATCTACCATCTGCAATCTGAAAACCAAAGTGAAACTCAATCTCGAAACCTGGAACGTACAAACCCTCATGGACAACAAGCAAAACAATCATCCAGAACGAAGAACTGCCCTTTTTGCCCTGTCCTCAGGCACTTCAATATCAAGGCTCCTGCGGGCAACAATATCAAAGAGCAGACAAAAGGCAGTTGAGGGAAGAAGGGGTGATTACACCTTCTTCTGGACAAGAAACCAGAGGATCAACCCAGGATGAATGAACTCAACTGACTCGTGGAGCTCCTTGTTGGCATCACTCACCTCATGACTCTGAGTACAACCTGACATAAGTCAGCAGGCAATAGTCATGACTGCCTATGCCACAGTTGAATCCAAAGAAGGCTTCTCTTCCACCCCGGGCACCATACTCACCAACACCCCTAAGGAAGATAAAATCACCTTCCTTGGAAACTCATTGCCAGGATTGAAAAGGGTGCCCAATTCTGAAAAGGAACCATCGGAAAGGAAGGAGCCAGGAATTGCAACACTAATGGGATACTTCTGCTCCCCAAATTGTGGAAATTAGCTGCTCGACACATACACACCGTCCTGCTAAAAAGATAAGTTCGAGATGGCTTGAAGGCACGCATAATCAAAGCACTGGCATGTGATTGATTTCATCAGCATTTGTGCCTAAGACCAAAAGTGTGTCAACATTACCAATGTGATGACCAGTGCAGATGACTGCTGGAGACAGCACAGGTTCATCCCTTCCTCAATGTCCTTCAAATGTCACTACAGACAGCTGCAGAGAAAGAATCCGTTCAAAATAAACTCATTGCTCAGCAGCTTCAAGAGCAAAGCAGACTAGTGAACCTCCAATGGAGTCTTCACCAAAATCTCCAAAGGCTTAATTTTAATGGAGTAGAGGAAATCTGGAAAGAGTTGAAGATAGCCATCATTTCATTGTGAATAAACTATTGTTGACAAGATCAGGAAACACTAAGACTACTTCAACAAGAATGATCACATCATCCAAGACCTCATCAATAAGAAGAAAGCTCTGACTGACAAAATAACAGTAACAGCAAGGCAAAGAGGAAAGTTCAAACAGCAAAGGCAGAGTTACAAACAACATCCAGGGAAATCAATAACCATTGGTGAACTAAAAGCTAAGGAGCTGCAACCACGACAGCTGTGGTTTCTTCAGTGTCACCAAGGCAACAGACGATCCAACACCCTTGGCTTCAAACTGGTGCAGAGTAGGAACTGCAACTTTTTCAGAGACAGTGAAAACATCAGCCTGCATTGGAGAGAACACTCAAAGACCTCCTAAATCATGATATAATCATTGAGGAGGACATGTATGACAAAATCACCCAACTTCCCGATGACAATCTTGGATTCCCACCTAACACGGCAGAAGTTAAGGCTACCGTTAAATACATGAATGGGAAAGCTGGAGTAGACAGGACTCCAGTAGAAACTTACAAATTTACAGGAACATAGTTTACCCGTGATCTCAACCAAACATTCCGGAAAATCCAGGATCAAGAAGAAATCCCCGCTGATCTCAGGGATCCCGCCATCACCACCGATTTCAAGAAAGGAGACACAATAGTTTAGAAACTACGAAGCCACCTTACTCTCCCCCACCAAGAAGATCATCATCCGAATCCTTGCTAGGTACCTTCTTGTTGTCTTAACAGTACTCTTTCTGAAAGCCAGAGTCGCTTCTGACCAAACTGTGGAACTATGGGCATGATTTTCACTGCTCTGCAGCTCTAACAGAAACACCAGGAGCAATGTCAATCACTCTACATGGCATTCGCTAACATGACCAAGGCTTTTGATTCAGTCAATCAGGAAGTGCTTTGGAATATCCTGTCAAAGGCCAGCTGTCCAGAGAAATTCATCAACATCCTCCATCTCCTCCGCAGCAAGGTATCAACGACGGTCCTCACCAACAGAAATATGACAGAATCCTCACCCTTTTCTCCATCTTCATCACCACCCCTTATCGTTTTGTCAAGAACAAACTTTTCAATTGTCTTGACATTGTCTACAGGGTGACCCGAAGACTTTTAAACCTCAACCTGTTGAAATTCATAATGAAAATGCCAGTGACCTCGATTGTAGAACTTCAGTATGTGAATGACAATGTCATCTCTGCTCTGTTGAAAGAGGATTTTCAAGCCTCACTTAATGCCTTTGCAGAAGCATACCAAAGAGTTCCTATCAGGCTTAACCTCAAAATGACTCAAATCCTTCACAAATCTGTCCCAGGTCATGTTCCAGTCAATCCCTCCATTAAGGTCAATGGAGGAATCCTCCCAAATGTGGAACACTTCCACTACCTGGGAATCTCTCTCTCATCTAAGGCTGACATCGTTGTAGAGATTCAACATTGCATCCAATCTGAGTGTGCTTCCTTTGTACCCCTAAAGATGACAATCTTTGACAACTGTGAAACCTCTGCTGATACCAAGATTGTTGTGAATAAAGCAGTCATCGTTCTGACTGTGCTTTTAAAAAGTTTAACCAATTTTCCTGAACAATCTGTTCAGAGATGCTTTCACACACCTCTAATAGCAAGTGGGGCTTCAACCCGGGTCCCTCGGCTCAGGAGTAGGGACACTACCTCTGCGCTACAAGAGGGCCCCAGAAGTAACAAGTTCTGTTCTCATCTACATGGTTCCAAAACTTGTACTACATACAGCCACTACCTCTAGACCTTTGAGAAGTACCATCAACGTTGTTTGAGGCAGATTCTCCACATCAAGTGAGAGACAGGCATCCTTGAAACAGCTAAAAGCACCAGCATCAAGGCCTTGATCATCCAAATCCAACTCTTCTGGGCCAGCCATGTGCTTAGGATGCCCAAGTGCGACTATCAAAGCAAATCTTCTTCGCACTGCTAAAGGAAGGCATTTGAACGAAAAGAGGATAAAGAAGGTATTTCAAAGAGTCCCTGAAGGCTTCTCTCAAGGAATGTAACATAGATGTTAATGAATGGGAGACCTTTGTTCAGAAGAAACTAATTTGGAGGAAACTCGCGTAGGAAGGTACACAATTCTTTGAGAACATCCAATGACAAGAGTAAGTATAAAAAAGGAACCAGAGAAAGGAAAGCCAACAACTTCAAGGCCAAGGGCCACGTCCACCTCCCAGAAACACCTGCCAAATGTGTGGTTGAAGGTGCAGCCCTAGGATCAAGCTCATCAGCCATGCAAGAGCCCATCCAGTAGTGATATGGAATTTCTTAGGTGGAGAATCATACATGTTAGCGAGTGACTGCTGATGACAATTACCTTCATCTTATGTGCCTTAATTTTACCCACTAATTTCTTATGAATGACCTTAAAAAAACTTCAAAAATCCAAATACACCATGTCTACTGATTCTCCTTTATCTATCCTACTAATTCCTTCCTCAAAAAGTACTGGTATATTTGCTGCAAGATTTGCCTTTCATAAACCCATGCTGGCTATGAAAAATATTATTCCAATTTAAGTGTTCTGTTATTGTATCTTTTGTAAAAGACTCTAGCACTTTCCCATTATTGATGTTAAGCTTACTGCGTCCATAATTTGGATTTTGTTTTTTCCCTTTTTAAATAGTAGAGTTGGATTTGCCACCCTCCAACCTGTATGAACTATTCCAGAGTTTATAATCTAACACCTAGAATTTAAGTCAGAAACAAAAAAATTATCAAGGCCATACTGCATTGGCTCTTTAAATTTTTTATTCCTTTCATATTTAATGACAGCTCACATGAAGTTCCTGATCACAAAGGAATTGCCAAATCGTCTTGGTTAGCACGCACTCCATTCACCTCAACAGCACTACAGGCAACACAAACAACCTATTCAGCCCAACTAGTTTACAGTTCATGCTCTACACAAAGTTCCTCCCATCCCACTTGCATCTGGTCCTATCCAAAATATCCTATTCCAAATTAGACACCAACTACATGAGGTAATATTAGACCAAATGTTGAAGTGCTGGGTCGAAGAAATAGATTTGAAAAGACTTAGCAAAGGAAACAGAGGAAAAGAATCTCCAAATTATAGGAAGGCATGGCCACCCATGGAGTGTTTAAAATTTTGACTGCTAAGTAGGCCAGAAATTGTGGAGTGCAAATATTTGTCGAGTTTGCAAGGCTGATGGAAATGGCAGAGATTCAAAAAGATTGAAACAAGGTTCAGAATTTTAAAACTGCAACATCATTTGATTAGAAGTAATGTAGGTCAGCGACTGCTGGTCAGGAAGTAGGTTTAATTAGTAATCAGAACTAGGTGTAAGTTGGGACATAGACAGCAGTGTCATGAAGGATCTAGAGTTCACAATATCTTACTGAAGGCCATTTGAGGATTTAAATGTATTGGACCTGCTATAAACTTTTGTCTGTTCTGATATATCTTCAAATAATTCAAACATGTGGATCATTCATGACTTTCTCTTCAGAACTGATCCAGACTTTAATTAGATTAGAATGCTGATCATATGAGAGCAACAAATTGCACGTCCAAGTGCATCTTTTTGCCTGTTAAATATCAATGGTTTTACATGTTATTGTGGCATGGATTTGCAAAATGATAAAAGACAAATTTAAATCTACATAGAAGGTATATATCTGCACAGAGACTTTGACTCTATTCCCTGCATTAAATTTACACCAACCACAGTTCAGAGTGAAAATGTTTTTGTTAAAGTTCATTTAAATGTGCCTTTCAATAATTACAGCGGGCTGAGAAGTGGCAGATGGAGTTTAACCCTGAAAAGTGTGAGGTGATTCATTTTGGAAGGAAAAACTTGAAAGCAGAATACAGGGTTAGCTGAAAGATTCTTGGCAGTGTGGAGGACCAGAAAGATCTTGGGGTTCATGCCCACAGTTCCCTGAAAGGTGCCACCCAGGTGGATAGAGTTGTTAAGAAGGCGTATGGTGTGTTAGCTTTCATTAATAGAGGGATTGAGTTCAAGAGCCATGAAGTTATGCTCCAGCTATACAAATGCCTGGTTCGGCCACATCGGGAGTATCGTGTCCAGTTCTGGTCATCTCATCACAGGGAAGATGTTGAATCGTTGGAAAAGGTGCAGAGGAGATTTACCAGGATGTTGCCTGGAATGGGAGGGAGGGTCTTACAAGGAAAGGTTGAGAGCGCTAGGGCTTTTCTCTTTACAACAACGAAGGATGAGAGGTGACTTGATACAGGTGTACAAAATGATCAGAGGAATACTTAAGAGTAGACAGCCAGAGACTTTTTCCTAGAGTGGAGGTAGCTATCACAAGGGGTGCATAGTTTTAAAGTGAGTGAAGGTAGATATAGGGGAGACGTCAGAGGTAGGCTCTTTACTCAGAGTGTGGTCGGGGCGTGGAATGCCTGGCCGGAGCGGGTAGTGGAGTCGGCCTCCTTAGAGGCATTTAAGCAGCTATTAGATAGGCATATGGATGATAGTATAAGGTAGGGGTGGAGTTTAGATAGACGTTAGGATTAGGGTAAAAGTTCAGCACAACATCGTGGGCCAAAGGGCCTGTACTGTGCTGTACTGTTCTTTGTTCTGTTGTTCTTTGTTTGTTTTTGTTTCACAGACCCAACCTATCTTAGAATTAAATCTCTGGGTCTGCTATTTTTTTGAATTGCACATTCATGTACGTCAGTCAAATTGTCTTTCTGGATCTGTGCTTAATTTTAATTTCCCTTTGAAATTCGTTTGCTCTACACTTGTATTCATTCCTGTTCCAGACTACACAGAGCCCACACCTGCTGGCCGACTAGACCACTGACAGTTCTTTGTAAGCTGCCAATTGGGACAACAGATAACAGGCATCATCAATAGAAATTAACTAGAGTTAACAAAGGATCACTTTTTCTTAAAAAACAGGGGCACAAACAATAACAGTGGTCACCAGAAAGTTTCAAGAATTCTAGCAAACCACAGCAGACTTACTTTCCAGCCATACACATAACCAATCCATCATTTTCCAGGCATCTACTTTCTGGGAATACATACCCCTTAAAAATAACTATGTAATGGAATCTGGAAGAGATGGAAATATTTTGGGCAACTTCAGGGCCTACCGTGTGAACAATCAAATGTTGAAATGTGTTGTGTGTCAGTTTACCTATGATTTACAAAATTTCAAATGATTCTGTGGAGGGAAGGCAAGCAAAGCTTTTAAAAGAAATAAGATATAGATTGTGGCTTAGTTGCTGGAAAAACTGTTTTAGGAGTGAATATTGCCCAGCACTAGCCTCTGTTATCAAGTTGCTGTTATCAAGTCAGTACAATGAAGGATCTCAGAAAGCTAAACTCTTCCTCTTTCCTAAGACGACAAACCTCAAAGCAGGACCAGCTGAAAAGGTCTCTCTTGGTTGAAATATTAAGGGAAGGTGTAAAACCCTAACCCTAACCCTATCAGGATTTCAAATAGCCTTTCTACTGATCTTGTCTGATTTGAAGATGTCACCAATTCTACAGCTGTCAGCATTTTGACCTCGCTGCTAGAAATCTGAACTGCAGTCATCACGTTTTATCCTTCCAGTTCGGACCCTTGGCCCAACGGTAATTTCCCTTCACTATTTTTTTAAAAACCCAAATAATCTCTAAAATGTTGCATTGCCGCAGTTTGTCATGTGATGTTGTGCTTGAGAATACGGGGACATATTTTAATTCTACATAGTAACTTCCTTGCTCACCAGGTGCACCACTTACTCTAAGAATAAGTTTACTTCTAATAAATAGGACTTTTATGGCACAGTGATAGTGTTCTGGGCTAGGACCTGAGTTCCAGAGCCATCTGCACTACAGGTGTGTAATAACATCTCTGAACAGGTTGATTAGAAAATACCGACATCTAATATCGAGTTATTTTTGAGTTGGAACATAGAACGTAGAACATTACAGCGCAGTACAGGTCCTTCGGCCCTCGATGTTGCACCGACCTGTGAAACCAGTCTGAAGCCCACCTAACCTACACTATTCCATTATCATCCATATGTTTATCCAACGACCATTTAAATGCCCTTAAAGTTGGCGAGTCTACTACTGTTGCAGGCAGGGCATTCCACGCCCTTACTACTCTCTGAGTAAACAATCTACCTATGACATCTGTCCTATATCTATCACCCCTCAATTTAAAGCTATGTCCCCTCGTGCTAGCCGTCACCATCCAAGGAAAAAGGCTCTCACTGTCCACCCTATCTAATCCCCTGATCATCTTGTATGTGTCTATTAAGTCACCTCTTAACCTTCTTCTCTCTAACAAAAACAGCCTCAAGTCCCTCAGCCTTTCCTCATAAGACCTTCCCTCCATACCAGGCAACATCCTGGTAAATCTCCTCTGCACCTTTTCCAATGCTTCCACATCCTTCCTATAATGCGGTGACCAGAACTGTACGCAATACTCCAATTGCGGCCGCACCAGAGTTTTGTGCAGCTGCAACATGACCTCACGGCTCCGAAACTCAATCCCTCTACCAATAAGACCTAACACACTGTACGCCTTCTTAACAACCCTATCAACCTGGGTGGCAACTTTCGGGGATCTATGCACATGGACACCGAGATCTCTCTGCTCGTCCACACTACCAAGAATCTTACCATTAGCCCAGTACTCTGTATTCCTGTTACTCCTTCCAAAGTGAATCACCCCACACTCTTCTGCATTAAACTCCACATTTGCTACCTTTCAGCCCAGCTCTGCAGCTTATCTATGTCCCTCTGTAATCCGCAACACTCTTCTGCACTATCCACAACTCCACCGACTTTAGTGTCATCCGCAAATTTACTAACCCACCCTCCTACGCCCTCATCCAGGTCACTTATAAAAATGACAAACAGCAGTGGCCCCAAAACAGATCCTTGCGGTACACCACTACTAACTGAACTCCAGGATGAACATTTCACATCAACCACCACCTTCTTCCAGCTAGCCAATTTCTGATCCAATAATTACTGATACCTGGCAGATGTTTTATTTAAGACAGTAGGACAAGAGAGAAACAAATTGACCGTTTTTGGTACAGTTTTGTACTTCTTGCAAGGTAATAGACTTGATTACTAGCAGACTCCACCCAGTAAAGTTGTAACATACTGCACTCTTTTCTGGCTATTTGATGACCATTACTTATTTTTAATTCTGTATTGAGAAGAGACAAATCTATTTTTACTTCCAGGTTCTTTTTATTCTTCAATCTTTCTTCCAATTTATGTCTTTAGTTTGCCAAAAACATCTGCAAGATCCTTCAATTTTTCATTCCAGAAAAAGCAGCACGATGACAATGTCCTGCAATGTGAGCCACCGACCTCCACAAAACCCCTTAATTTTGTACAGCTCAGGCTTGAATGAACAGAGCTGCACATTTTCAATGATCTCCAAATAACCAAGCTTCTCACCTTTAATAACATCTCCTCACTGAATCCCTTCTGTATCTTTAGCATAATCTTCAATCCTATTCAAAGAAAGATGTCTGAAAGTATGCACAATGTTCTAACTGCAACCTAACCATCAGGTTAATTCACCACAGTGATACAGACAGGAAGGCTGTCAGGGAAGAGGAAGAGAATAGATGTGATGCTAATGAGGGTTGAACGGAAGAAAAGGACTCTACCAGATCTGCCAACACTGGTTTTGTACTTCCAAAAGATTAATGAAGCCATTGAAATTAATGTTGTACAATTGGAATAGCTGTCCTTTGATTCTAACTGCTGTTATTAACCAGAAGCTTCCACGTTGTAATGCAAGTGGAGATACTGAAACTAGTACCACAGAGAAGCCCAAGTGGAAATTTAAGAAACTAGTAAGGAAAGACAGTTTGTTCTGGTTTACAAATCAGAGAGAAGGGGTCAATTCAAAATAGTCAGAATGGGCGAGTGATAAGGAGAAGTTTTGAAAGTATTGTATGCAGTTTTAGCTTAGTCCTTACTTAGGCAGGGATAAAATTGTATCTGGTACAGTTTAGAAATGGCCCATTTGGCAAATTCCTGCGATGAGAGATTTGTTTTATGAGGAAAGGATGAGCGGATGGGGCCTATATACATTGTTGATTAGAAGAATTAAAGATGATCTTATTGAAACATTGAAGATTCTGAGGGAGGTTCATAGGGTAGACGCTGGGAGGATGGGGAGTCTAGAACTACAAGACACAGTTTCAAAATAAGGAGTCTCTCATTTAAGACAGAGATGAGGAAGTTCTCTCAGAGGAGCACAAGTTTTCAGAACTATTTTCCCTCAGAGAGTGGAGAGCACGAGAGACAGCACGACCATGAGAGAGAGATGATTTGAAATACATTTCAGAGTTTCATCTTTATTCAACAAAGGAGTTAAGGGTGATAAGGGCAGGCAAGAAATTGAAGTTAAGCCCCAAACAAATCAGTCAGTATCTCAATGAATGACAAAACATGGTTGGTGGAGGGTGCCAAATAGCATACAATTCTTACTCACAATTCTTTTGACCTTAACTTCTTTTTTTGGTAAGATCTGTCAGAGGTTGAAATATTTTGCCATAACCAGGTGTGACAAAGAACAGATGCTACACAGAAAGACACAGGGTACAGCAGAGAGATGGGCAGGATTAGTTGAGGATTTCTGCACCAAAAACACTAGGAACCAACATGACAGACTAAATGGCCTCCTTGAAATTTATAAAACTCAATGGCCGAATCAGCTAGTGAACAAAGTCCGATTTGAGGTCAATACATTCCCAGTCTGCATGGCTGTTTCCCACAGGATACTAAAGTTACCAATCAAAATAAAATAAATGTTAGTCAAAACAGTCAGTTCACATAACAGCATATCTACCTGCATTTACATAGAAGCTTATCACATGCCAAAGGATGAGTCAGTCAAGTCCTTTTGAAGTATAGTCATTGTCAAGCAAGGAAACACTACTATCAACTTAGGTAAAAAAAACCCTCCAACAATATTAGAATGGTCTATGAGCCGTTTTTCTGCCATTGGCTGAGGCATTGTTTTTTGGGTGAACGTTGAGAGAACTCCATAATTAACAAAACATTGCCCCACAATATCTTAAACCTACTCACTCAATTAAGTGGGCAGATCACTAAGTTAATATGTAAGCTCTACTCATTCGGCAGCCCAGCTGAGGTTCGCCGTAGATTACTTGCTGAAAATCAGCAACAGGGCTTAAAGCCACAATCCTGCGGCTCAAGCTAGGAGTGGTGCCATTTGAGCCAAACAATCCCAGTCTTATAACATTTCAATAGTAACTCGTTGTTGCAATGAGGCAGCACTATACACCAAAACCTTAATGAGGAAGCATCAAGGATTTTAATTCTGAAAGTGTCAGAAGTCATAACAAATGATACAAATTTTCTTGTGGTGGAATCCAGTAGGTAGAAAGCTGAACTGAGCAGGTATCAGGCCTGGTACAGTTGGTCTCACTCTCACTTTTGAGTTAGAAGGTTGTCGATACAAATCCTAGTCAAGGGACTCGAGGACAAAAACAAAATCGCAGAAAGGCGGATCCAACACAGTAATGAGAAAGTGCAGCATGGTCAGAGATACCATCCGAACGAGACAGTAAACCAAGCTACTGACTGTCCTTTCAGGAGGACGTTAAAGGATCCTGCAGCCACTTTTATTTTGAAGAAGACGCTGATGTAGGAAAAGTGCCTGTGTCTGGGGGTCGATGCCTAAACCTCAGGCAAAAAGTGGAAACCAGCTGGATCATCAAGTCAGTCCCACAAACAGCAACGTGTACAGATTGACTGCCGTGTTCATTAGTATGGTGAATGAACTACAACAATCCTGGTGATAAGTAAAATGTTAACATAAAATACGGCGATAAACGAAGGCGGACAAAAACCGATTTTAGGAATGTGAAAGGCGCTAAAGAAACGCAGCTTTCTCTGCCTCATGGGGTGAAGCGGGAGTAGTTGGCGCTGGGGAAAGGAGTTGCTACCCCGGTAACTCACCGCCATCCAGGTCCACAGTGTAAATGGGCAGCGTTTCCAGGGATAGTTTGTAACTGTCAAACTTAGGGTCGAGGAGATGCCGAGAGACCGTCAGGGAACAATTAGCCGCCGCCATCACTCCGCCCGACACACATTTCCGGTCCATACTTCCGGTCACTCCTAGGGCAGGCCGGGAGTTGTAGTCCTGTCACTAGACCCGTTAATTAAGATCTTTATCCTTCGATACATCGCCATCAGTTGATGTTCACTGGCAAATAGATTGTGTATTTGCAACACGAATTTAATTCTGGTTTCATATCATGATTTTCTGCAGTTTAGTTCCCTGTACGGAGGACGTGGGGGAAAGGATATTGCGTTGCACATTCTGTTTCCTCGCTTTTCAATCACATTTCGGCAGGGTTTAATTTTCTATTAAATTCCACAACATCTCCCCACCCCCTCTCTCATTTTCTTTTAGTTGTTGTTGTTTCTTTGTTATTCTCTCCAGTCCCAGGTTCCTTACAGCCCGGAACCGTTTTGTGGAATTGCAGGTTGGAGGGGAGTCGGGGAGCGGTATTAGGGCGGACGTTTCCTCGGATCTATGCTGGGCCCCGTTCTGTTGTATGTGAGATAGAGAGAAGTGAGATCGTGAGACAAAAGGGTGGGGGGAATCGGACAGGTAAGATGGGGGTGATTCCGGACGGAGAGAGGAAGTGATTTGGAATGGGGTTTAGAGAGAGTTATGGAGATGGTGGGGTACAGCACGGAAACAGACCCTTCAGTTCAGCTCATCCATGCCCATCGGATATTCTCAATTAATCTAGTCCCATTTGGCCTGTATCACTCTAAACCCTTCTTATTCATACACCCATCTAGATGCCTTTTAAATGTTGTAATTGTACCATCCTCCACTACCTCCTCTGGCAGCTCATTCCACATATACACCACCCTCTGTGTGAAAAAGTTACCCCTTAAGTGGGGGGAGGGGTTGTGCTTTCCAGGGAATGATGGAGGGAGGTGTGGAGGACTGCAGGGAGATAGAGGGGTGTTTGGAGGGAGATGAAAAGGAAGAGAGGGGATGGTTGCAGGCTTTGGAGGGAGAGTGAGGCGGAGGTTGTTGGAAGAAGAGAAGAAATGGATTGCAGGGTGTTTCAAGGGATTGGGAGAAGGGGTATTTGGATGGAGGAGAGGGTGTTTAGGAATAGAGGGGTAGGATTGAGACGAAGGTGATTTTAAAGGGGAGGCTTGGAGGTTAAAGGGATTTTGGATTGACGATGTTGTTTGAAGGAGCAGGGAAGGGGTTTTGGACTGAAGAAGGGAGGGAGTTTGGGTGGAGGAGAGGGGCAGAGGTTTTGGTCAGGACAAGGGATTTGGAGGGAGAGAGGGTGATGAAGGACCAAAGGGATGTGGGAGGGTTTATGTGAACATGGATCAGAAGTGAGGATGGAGTGAACAGGAGAATGGGACCAGGAGAGATGTGGTTGGAGAAGATAGAGGAGAGGAGCAGGGAGAGAGAGGATGAAGGGTGGGAAAGGGAAGAGTAGAAATGTAGGATGATGGTAGGGAGGCCGGAGGTTCTGAAAGTCGGAGAAGGTGTGGTATGGGGTCTGTGGATGACTTTGCTTCATTTTGAACTGTGCTGCAACCTCTTTCCATCTAAATTCTTGTTGTATGGCACCTTTTTCTTTTCCTGACTTTTGGTGTCTCTCACCATGACCACAGGTCTTGGTGCTATACAAAAGCAGCCATCATATAGTTTTTGGTTTTTTATGGTCTTTGATTTGCTAACAAATGCTCTTTTTTTCAGAGATCAACATGGGTGACAAATGTCCTAGCTGGGCATAATTAGCCAACTTTAACAGAGTCATGTAATTACTGGTATTAGGATGTAAGACAACAACATGGGATGCATACTGAAGAGCCTTACAGTTAATGTGGGTTACCACTGAGAAATCATTGCAGTTCAATTTTCAGAACAATTGAATAGACAAGGGTGATTTTGGGATTGGTCATAATGCAGTAGTAATGATAATTACTGGGTTGTTTCTTGTATGATTTGTGGAGTATGTCTACTGAAAGAGTGGAGTACAGTCTGTTCCAGGCTTTTGATAAATATGAAGCAGTTTCAGTCAGGTATATCTTACAAATGAGGGTGTTTCAGATCTTGCATCTCAAATCTAAGTTAAATGCAATTTATTGTGATTTTTTTTGCAGGCTCTAGGGGGTAGTCACCTATTACAGCAGTATTTAGCAAATAGAAAATGCAGATTTTAAAACCTTGGAGCTGGAATATTTATTGGTGTGAGTGAAGCTCTTTTTTGTGACATGCTTATCTTCCAGGTGTGCCAGGTATGTAAAGGGAAGATTGGAAACAGGTAATCGTGGAACATACACAGTTATTATCAGTGTCATTTTTATTACATAAATGCAAAATACTGCAGTTGCTAGAAACCTGAAACAAAGACAGAAAATGCTAGACAAACTCAGCAGGACTGACAGCATCTGTGAAGGCGTATTGAGGGATGTCCATTCTGAGAATAACAAATATGAATAAGACTGCAGTGGCAATAGGGGTGTGATAGGAAAAATCCATTGGAAATTTTACAATTGGTGTGATATGGTGTTTGAAACTCAGTCTAGTGTAGGACATAAGGATTGTGCATCATCTTATCCAGGAAGTAGCGAGGAAGGGGGCTGGTGTCAGGGAACAGGTGGTGATAAAAGCTTTTGTACTATTTTTCTTTATTTCATAGCAAAATGTTTCACCACCTCTTTGTGATTTTTTTCCTTCTGCTTATAACTGTAATCCAAAAACAACATGATATAATAGGCTTAGCATGAAGTAGAAATGAAATAAGGCTAAAGGCTAACAAGAAGCCAACAATTAGTTTCAAAACTAAGAAACAGATTGGAAATGGGTATTTTTCCCAAAATGAGGATATATTCTGCTATTAGCTCAGCTTGTTTATTTCCTTTCCTAAGTACCTATCTAGAGTCATAGAATCCCTAGAGTGTAGAAGGAGGCAATTCAGCCCGTCAAGTCCTGTACCTATCCTCAAAAGAGCATTTCACCCATACCCAGACCCCCACACTATCCCCGTAATCCCTCATTCACCGTGGCCAGCCTGAATACCTGTAGACACTATGGGGCAGTATAGCATGGCCAATCCACCTAACCTGCACATTGTCGGACTGTGGGAGAAAACCGGATCACCCCCTGCAGAAATTTACACAGACACAGGGAGAATGTGCAAACTCCACACAGATAGTTGCTCTGCGTTGTGAGGCAGCAGTGCTAACCACTCTGTCCCCACCACTTTTTTTGGGGCGAGAGATGAGGGAGAAAAATCTTAAGTTGTCTTGCCCATGTGCTATTCTTTGTGGGAAATTTACCAGCTGTGTATTTGAGCTGTTGTAGCTGATGTTTTCATTATGTCTCCAGATTTGATTATGAGCACAATAGCGCAGTGATTTTGGTAGTAAGTAATCTGGAGAGTGAGTTCCACTCAAATTCTACATAGATAGTTACACAGGACTGAAATCAAACCCTGGATCCCGGTAAGGTAGCCGTGCTAACCACTGAGCCACTTTACTGTCCTCTGCTAATTCATACGAAGAACTTTAGTGTATATATCAGAATGTGTTTGTAATTCTAATTTTCTTAAAAACACTTTTTTACTATCACAGAAATCCTTTATTTCATGTGCTTGGTGCTCCTCATATTTGCCTGTTCTATTCATATCTGCTGTCACAAGACTGTTAATCAATTGTGAAAAGTCCAAATGCACAAAGCAGTTAGCTGATAATTTTGCTTTACAAGCATTTGGAGAAATATAGCTGTCAAAACACACTGATGAGGGCAAAGCGGTGGATGTGGTGTACGTGGATTTTAGCAAGGCATTTGATAAGGTTCCCCATGGTAGGCTCATTCAGAAAGTATGACGGCATGGGATTCGGGGAAATTTGGCTGTCGGGTTACAGAATTGGCTGTCCAATAGAAGGCAGAGGCTGGTAGTAGATGGAAAGTATTCAGCCTGGAGTTCAGTGACCAGTAGTGTTCTGCAGGGATCTGTTCCAGGACCTGTGCTCTTTGTGATCTTTTTAAATGACTTGGATGAGGAAGTGGAAGGGTGGGTTAGTAAGTTTGCTAATGACACGAAGTTTGGTGGAGTTCAGGATAGTGTGGAGGGGTGTTGTAGGTTGCAACGGGACATTGACAGGATACAGAGCTGGGCAAAGAAGTGGCAGATGGAATTCAACCCAGAAAAGTGTGAAGTGATTCATTTTGGAAGGTTGAATTTGAATGCAGAATACAGGGTTAATGGCAGGATTCTTGGCAGTGTGGAGGAACAGAAGGATCTGGGGGCCCACGTCCATAGATCCCTCAAAGTTGCTAGGGTTGTAAAGAAGGCATGTGGCATGTTGGCTTTCATTGGCAGGGGAATTGACTTTAAGAGCCGTGAGGTTATGCTGCAACTCTATAAAACCCTGGCTCGACCACACTTGGAATATTGTGTTCAGTTCTGGTCACCTCATTATAGGAAGGATGTGGAAGCATTAGAGAGGGTGCAGAGGAGATTTACCAGGATGCTGCCTGGACTGGAGGGCAGGCCTCATGAGGAAAGGTTGAGGGAGCTAGGGCTTTTCTCATTGGAATGAAGAAGGATGAAAGGTGACTTGATAGAGGTGTACAAGATGACGAGAGGCGTAGATCGAGTGGATAGTCAGAGACTGTTTTCAAGGCGGAAGTGACTATTATGAGGGGACATAATTTTAAGGTGATTGGATTAAGGTATAGGGGAGATGTCAGAGGTAAGTTCTTTACACAGAGAGGGGTGGGGGTGTGGAATGCGCTGCCAGCAGTGGTAGTGGAGACAGATACTTTAGAGACTTTACGCTACTCTTGGATAGGCACATGGAGGGTAGTAAAATGAAGGGTATGCAGGGTAGTTTGATCTTAGTAGGATAATGGGTCAGCACAACATAGTGGGGCCGAAGGGCCTGTACTGTGCTGTACTGCTGTATATTCTTAAAACAAAACATTACTATTCCTTTCACATTGGTAAATGCTGCTGTTTTCACACTATTGCAGTTACTCACTTTTTCTGAAATGAATAAAGACGCACAACTCCGGGCAACTATAAACCAGAAGTTGATAGAAACAGGAGAGCGAGAACGGTGAGATAGTGTCTATTTTAAATATATTTTCCAAGTTCTAAATAATTAGGATGTCAATTCTTTCTAGTCTGTCTTTTTTCCCCACAGTCTGAAGGAATTACTCCGAGCTAAGCTGACCGAATGTGGATGGAAAGATCAGTTGAAAGCGCATTGTAAAGGTAAACTTTCACTGGGAAAGAGGGTTGATGTCACATTGCAAGCCCTTCAGTTACAATTTGGAACTTGTGAACTATTGAAAGATGTTTTATTTTACAAAGATCAAAAGTGACTGCAGGCTGATTGATCTGAATGCTTATTCTTGGTCACTCAGTAGTTAATGATATAGAGGTGCTGGTGTTGTACTGGGATGGACAAAGTCAGAAATCACATGACGCCCAGATATAGTCCAACAGGTTTATTTGAAATCACAAGCTTTCGGAGCACTGCTCTTTCATAAGGGGAAGTAACACTTCACTTGCTGAAGGAGCAGTGCTTAGAAAGCTTGTGATTTCAGATAAACCTGTTGTATTACAACCTGGTGTCCCTTGAATTCTGACTTTATTCACTGGTTTAATATAATTTTCAGGGTGAGAGGTCCTAATAGTTTACATAAAACCATGAATGACTTAATGCCAGTGGAATTTTCTGTTCAGCCCAAATTGTTGTCCTTAAACCTATATTTTCTGAATAAAATAATTCCGATAAGATAAACAGAAGCTTTAATTGGCCAGTGAAGCTTGTAAACTTAATTAAATGTAGCATTATTAGGGGTTCATAAAATGGTACAGTATGGGAAGAAGCCATTTAACCCATTGAGTCCACACTGCCTCCTTGCTAGGAAATAGGAAGGAAGAAGAAGGCACTGAACCAACATATTGGTGATTTTTCAGTGTCTTGAATTTCAAATTCACCACAGTGATAAATGTCGTCTATTCTGTTGGTTGGGTGGCTTCAGCTTTATCCCCAGTGATGTGGATTTATACACTCGCTCTTAATTTGCAGTCTGTATGAATGGTGTTTGAAGTGCTTTCATCAAAGGAATTAAGAATGGGACCAAGATACCTGGGATCACCAAGGCAGTTTGCTTTGACTCCTTACCCTTGCCCAAACTTTTGAGTTCTATTTCATGCACAGGTGTTCTTGGAGAGGACTTATGCAATATATGTCAGTTGATTTGAAGACTCCCTCAACTGGTGAACATTGCAGCACTTTGAATATATTTTGAATACTGTAATAGCAAAATAGTTTAAGGAAAAGATATGGAAAGTGATTAACCTCAGATGAGTTTCAAAACTAAGAAAAATTGAATACCATGCAATTGATTTTCTGATGAAGAGTCTAGGCCCGAAACGTCAAGCTTTCCTGCTCCTATGATGATGCTTTGCCTGCTGTGTTCATCCAGCTCCACACCTTGTTACCATGCAATTGTCAATACTTCAATAGGTCTCCTGTCAAAATTTGAAGATTTAGTATTTAGAAGATAAGTATTTAGTCAGTTGCTTATTTTGATACAAATGCTTTAAAGCTTGTTTTCTGTCTTTGTGTTGAAATTTATTTCCCCCTCCCCCCATTTCCTTTAGATGTGATCAGGGAAAAAGGCTTGGAACATGTTACAGTTGACGATTTGGTGGCAGAAATTACTCCAAAAGGGAGAGGTATGTGTTTTGTTAACTTATATGGAGTGTGCAGGATGGTGATTCCATCAACTTCAGATGTGAGGATAACTACAGTACCAATTTCTGACGTAGTCAGTGGATCTGCCTCATACTTCGTTCGTTAAAACTATTCCTATATGAAGGAAGGTTTTAAAGTGGCACAGATGAACACATGTTCCCCCATTCTGTTTCCGACATTAAAAACAGAAAACACTGGAAACACTTAGCAGGCCTGGGAGCATCTGTTCAGAGAAAGCATTAACGATTCCCAGTGAATAAAACTGTTCTTCATAAGTACTGTTTCTGTTAGACATGTTCTTGGCATTTGGGCTCAAATCCCACCATGACAGCTGGTACAATTTAAATTGTCAGTAAATTTGGAATTGAAAAGCTGGTCTCAGTAGTGATGGCGATGAAGATATCATTGTTGTGAAAACACTTCTGGTTCATTAATGTCCTTTTGGGGGAGAAAATCTAGCTATCCTTACCTGGTCTGGAATACATGTGACTCCAGACCTACAGCAATGTGGTCGGTTCTTTACCCCCACTCACAGGCAAATTAGGGATGGACAACAAATGCTGGCCTTACCAGTTGCGATGCCAACATGTCATGAAATTTTTTTTTTAAAACGATGTAAATCAATGTGCTGACAATAGATCTCATGTCAAAACTTGAAGATTTGTGCTAAGTATTTAGTCAGTTGCTGGTTTTGATACAAATGTTTTAAAGCTTGCTTTCTGTCTTTGTGTTGATTTTTTTCCCCATTTCCTTTAATCTTAAGAATAAATGGTGTTGCTGCACTTAGCTCCAATATCACAATTCCATCTCCAAGGTGGATGTTCCACAGCCTGCCTATTCTGGAGCTTTTGTACTTCTGACTGTGACCTGATGTTAACTGCTCAGAATTTACTATTAAGAACATGATTTATTCCAGTTTTCTTTTCAATACATTCAACCTGATATCCAGTTGTGTATGTCACCTGGATGGCCTGTAGCTCCCTACATAAATTCATCTATACAAGTTAGGAACCGTAGGCCCCTTGAATCTGCTCCACCATTTGATAAATTCAAGGCTGATCTTTTGGAAGTGATCCTAGCTGGGGTTATTACTGGGCTAGTCAGATCCCAGACTGAAATCTAATTTGATCAATTATATTTTGGCCTTTCACTGAAACATGAGCACGCAATGCTGCACATTTTGTTTTAACAATAAGTTTATAATGCACAATAGAAATAAAGATAAAATAGAACAACCAAACTATTTTCATTAAACACAATTGGAATGATTTTGAAACACAGGACAGAAAAAAATTCCGGTCTGTGCCAATGCCATCATTTGCAATACTCAAATACCAGAGAGAATTCTATTTTTTATCACATCTATAGGTTTTAACTGTTATTTTCAATTCCCGGTATTGAGAATTTGTTGGCCTTTTCCTTGATTATTCACACAACTGACTTTAAACCTTCTTCATTTCAAATAACCAGGGCTGTAGCCAAAAACTTCTCATCTGGAATCTCAACTGCTGTCTTCCTCCTGTACCTTTGACTCTTGTCAGTGAAGAATCTATCTCTACCTTAAAAGTATTCAATGACCCTGCCTTCCCTACTGCTTGAGAAGAAAGTTCAACAGAATAATGTCCTTCTGAGAGAGAAATTCTTCTCATCGCCGTCTTAATTCGGAGGCCATTTATTTTTAAACTGTGTCCTCCAGGTCTAGCCTCCCACACAAGGGAAAGTCTCCTCTCAGCTCATTCTCCCACCCAGTTTTGTCACATCTGCAAACTTGGAGTTATTACATTTAGTTCCCTCATATAAATTATTAATATGTTGTGAATATCTGGGGTCTAAGCATTGATCGCTGCAGTACCCCACTAGTCACTGCCTGCCAGTCAGAAAAAGATGTTTATTCCTACTCTTGTTTCCTGTTTACCAATCAGGTTTTCCTCCATGCCAGTGCACTATCCCTAATCCGATGTACTGTAAGTTTTACATGCTCAGCTCTTATGTGGGAGTTTGGCCATTCCCAGGGGGTATTGTGTTGGGTGAATGGGTGGAAGAGACAGTATAAGGATGTTGTATAACCCTCTCTGGTATCTTTATGTTGTCCCCAAATGCGACTAGAGCTAGGCTGTTATGTGTCACTTTGGAGTGAAACAGAAACTTCCTTTTGTCCATTCAAATTACCATTTTGTTTACAACAATTTTTCTGCCTGCCTCAGCAAATGAAAAACACTTCCAAGTGGCAGTGGTCTTTTTATTATTGGGTCTCTTTTTCCTAAATTAACACTGCACACATTATGTAGTCCAAAACAAGAAGGCCAAGGTTTAAGGTGAGAGGGGAAAGGTTTAAAAGGGACCTAAGGGGCAACTTTTTCACACAGAGGGTGGTGTGTGTATGGAATGAGCTGCCAGAGGAAGTGGTGGAGGCTGGTACAATTACAACATTTAAAAGGCATCTGGATGGGTAAATGAATAGGAAGGGTTTATAGGGATATAGACCAAATGCTGGCTAATGGGACTAGATTAATTTAGGATATCTGGTCAACATGGACAATTTGGACCGAAGGGTCTGTTTCCGTGATGTTCAGCTCTATGATGCTACAACTTAATCAACTTTGCCTCATTTAGCTGCCATCTCAAAACCAAAGTCGAGCCTACAATCATGTCTGGTCTTAAGTCTGAAAGAAGGGTTCTGCACCGGCTGTTCCCCGTTCCAAGATTGGTTGCTCCCAGATGCTGTGTAAAAGGAAACTGGTCTGACTCAGCCCTTGCTGCAACTTCATCCTTACAGCCTATTACTTTTATGCTTTGACCAATCAGTCCATTCCTTGGTTCAAATGAGAAATAGGGTAACCCATTAGAAATGTGACTTGGTGTATTCTTGCTTGAAACGAATATATTGTGACTGATTTTAAATAATGTAACTAATTGAATCTTTGTGCTTCTATAATGCAGATTAATATGATCCTAGCATAATCTTCTAACTTGTATATGTATTGTGCTAACTTAGTTCTTATTCTTTCTTTCAGCCCTAGTGCCAGATAGTGTAAAGAAGGAACTTTTGCAGAGGATAAGGACCTTTCTTTCTCAGCATGCCAGTCTTTAAGTTTCCGATGAGCAAGTTACATTGCCATTTCTTTGTAGTTTAATTGATCATCAGATTGGCTCCAATGCCTAGGTGAAACTGAACATGGCTTTATTTTTTGTGACAAGCTTTTGTGATTGTTTTGTAATACATTTATTGTCTTGAGTTTTTATGTTCATGAATATAATTCACAAGCAGCTTTTCTACCCACTTCACAATTTTCAAAGACATGTTAAATGTGTTTAAATAAAATTTATTTTGAAATGATTATTTCCTTGAGTTCTTTTTGCGAAGTAATTTTAGATAACCTTTGTTCAGGAAGAAATATAGACTTGTGCATGCAGTTATCGGTGTTCAGAACAGTTGTTAAATGAAAATTTTTACAATTGTCAAGCTGCTTCTATGTTAAAGTCCATATTTCTTTGAGTCTGTGTGGAACTTTGCTTTTGTCCCTTGAGCCGTCAGTGAACAGTTTCCATCATTCTTATTCTGGGAACAGCCACCTACGTGTTAATTTTGAGCACACAGTTTTGAGGTTTTTTTTCTAAGATCTGACTGCAGTCGAGGTAAATTCTGTAAGGGCTGCATTGAAGATAAACAAGGAAGTTGCAGTATTCTAAACGATAGTCATCCCTCATGTTAAACCATGAAATAGATTGTCAAAAGAAAAGTACTGCAGATAGTGGAAATCTGAAATAAAAATAGAAAATATTGGAGATATCGGCATCTATAGAGAGATAAAAACTGTGTTTTAGGTTGATGACCTTTGATCAAAAAAGATTAGCAAAACCTTTCTGGTCATTTAAGTTAAATATTTCTTTCTCCACAGACGCTGCCTGACCTGACTATATCCAGCGTTTCCCATATTTGAAATCTAACAAGCTCATTTATTATTTGACTCGTTGCTATTTATTTATTATCTTGCTGTGTAAGCTGAGTGCAATGTTCATGCATTACAATGATGAGTGCAACTCAAAGCAATTTAATTTGCTCTGAGGTGTTTTTGGGAGACTGGGAAGCCATCATGATATAGATACTAGTTTCTAGAGAGTACCAATTTTTTACCATCCAATTGTGATTAGTTGACAAAGTGTGTTGAGGATTTGGGTAAGTTGGAAAACTTTACACTCTGGTGAATTTTATTTTAATTGTGAAATTTGAGATTAAGAGGTTCTCTTGAGATTTCTTGTAATTTTTCCAGAATTTCTTTCTGAGATCATTCCTTGCTGTTGGAAATGTGTGAATAACCTTTCTGCTCTGTAACAAGACTTTTTTTTGATACCTATGGTTAGTAGACTTATTTGAAGACTGGGATAACAAGGTGTGGAGCTGGATGAACGCAGCAGGCCAAGCAGCATCATAGGAGCAGGAAAGCTTGACGTTTCGGGCCTAGACCCTTGGGTGTGTTCATCCAGGTGTGTGAACATGCTGTGTTCATCCAGCTCCACACCTTGTTATCTCGGATTCTCCAGCATCTGCAGTACCTATTATCTCTGATATTATTTGAAGACTAGTTGGCCCTGAGAATACCTTTATTGGTTTGAAAAATGAATTGCACATGCCTTAAATAGTTTATTGGCCCTATACTCTCGAGGGCTTTGCCTGAAAGAGTGTGTGTGTTTTTGTACATGAATAATAAATAACCATAAAACTCTGAGCCTCTTATATTGATAGTATTTGTCTTAGATTCTGTACACAGCTGGAATGTTGATACTTGGCCAAAGCTGTAGAGTGCATACATGTATTTCTTTAACGCAGAGTTTTAGTGAAAAAAAAACTTAATCAGCTGCACAATAACAGTAATGATAAATCTATGCAAAATATTGGCTAGGCTACAGCTGAAGCATTGAGAGAAGTTTTGGATAACCCATTCTACCAAAGACATTTAAAGTCATGGATATTGTGCAATGTAGATTCATCAAGATGATAGTGATAGAAATGTTGAGATACCACTTATCAGGGTTCGTATGAATAGTGTGAAACTTGTGTAATTTATATTGATTTCATGTGTTTATTGCTTTCAACAGGATGTTGAAAAATTCTATGTATCTGAACAGTGAAAATGCAGAACTCCTGACACAGAGAATCAAACTCATGATGCTTGATAATCCTGATTACTGGCTGTCAACAACTAGAATCTTGAAGTCACTATAGTGACATTGATAGTTACTCAGATTCACGCTGTTAGCAATATAGGTAGTGGGTTGGGAGCGGAGTCTCTGTTTCAAAACTAAAATACACACCGGTGTTTTACATTACAAGTTTTATTTAGCTTTGTGTTCATTTATTTTCTTTGCCCGTATGTATTCCAGCTATGAAACTGATACAAGGGTTGAAGCATTAACAATTATAATCTAAACTTAGTAGTGGTGTTGGTGTGGTACCAGTCATTCATATTTGTTTCAAGGGTTATTCCCACAAATTCACCATTCAACAGTTTGCTGAATCCATTTGGCATCAATTTGACACTGGTGTATACATTGGTGAAAATAAGGAATTGGAGCACTGTGCATGTTTTGAAGAATTTGATCTCTTTAGAATGAATGGATAGCTTTGTTTTTGAGCATTCTACTTGGTACATGTCCACACCAAACAATGGCAAACTCCTTGAACAGTTCTTGATGTTCCCATTACTGAAACTTACATCAAAGTAAGTTTCAGACTGCAATTTAACCCCAATCTCAACATCTATTTGTTCATTTGAGACTTTAACCATTCAGTCGCCTCAACAGACTCAGGATACTTAAGTTGTAAAGTAATAATATCAAAGCAAGGCAGTAAGAGCTGTTTACTCAGTGGTTTGTGCTGAACTGTTTGGCTGGAGCTTTGTGTTGGATATCGAGTGTGTTTATTGGAAGCATTTCCCTTCTGATTTCCAGGCTGAGTTTTGTTAATGGCTCATTCCTGACCATGAGAAGATGAGGTGCAGAGTGTCTGCATGGCCTGCTGTGTTCATCCAGCTGTACACCTTGTTATCTCAGTGACTTTGTGGGCTCACTATGGTTCTTCCTTCCTGTTTCAGCTTAGGACATGTGGTCAATGCTTGATCTCTGATCTTTCAAACACCTACACTAATCCTGCTTCTGACTGAAATGAGCTTTACCATCTTCAGCTTCAAGCTTGGTGCAGCACTTTGGTCACTGAAAGCTGGTGCTTATTAACTCCTTCCAGCTATAGCATGATCAATTACATCATTACATGGATTTGTGA
The DNA here is from genome assembly GCA_024137785.1 of Ginglymostoma cirratum. Classification (NCBI taxonomy): domain Eukaryota; kingdom Metazoa; phylum Chordata; class Chondrichthyes; order Orectolobiformes; family Ginglymostomatidae; genus Ginglymostoma; species Ginglymostoma cirratum. The sequence continues at coordinate 25,474,065 of JAHRHZ010000077.1, read as the reverse complement.
AGGGTAGATCATGCCTCACAAACCTTATTGAATTCTGTTACTCAGAGAGTAGTAAGGGCATGAATGCGTTGCCTGCAGCAGCTGTAGACTCGCCAACTTTAAGGGCATTTAAATGGTCGTTGGATAAACATATGGATGATAATGGAATAGTGTAGGTTAGATGGGCTTCAGATTGGTTTCACAGGTCGGCACAACATCGAGGGCCAAAGGGCCTGTACTGCGCTGTAATGTTCTATGTTCTTTGAAGAGGTGACCAAACATATGGATGAAGGTAGAGCAGTGGATGTGGTATACATGGATTTAAGTAAGGCGTTTGATAAGGTTCCCCCTGGTAGGCTCATGCAGAAGGTAAGGAGGCATGGGATAGGGGGAAAAGTGGCAGATTGGATTCAGAATTGGCTGACCCTTGGAAGACGGAGAGTGGTAGTGGACGGAAAATATTCAACATGGTGCTCAGTTACGAATGGTGTACCACAAAGATCTGTCCTGGGTCCTCTTCTATTTGGGATTTTTGTAAATGATTTGGATGAAGGAGTGGAAGGGTGGATTAGCAAGTTCGCGGATGATATGAAGGTGGGTCGCATTGTGGACAGTGCGGAGGGCTGTTCTAGGTTACAAAGGGACATTGATAGGATGCAGAGCTGAGCTGAGAAGTGGCAGATGGAGTTTAACCCTGAAAAGTGTGAGGTGGTTCATTTTGGAAGGACAAACTTGAAAGCAGAACACAGGGTTAACAGAAAGATTCTTGGCAGTGTGGAGGAGCAGTGTGATCTTGGGGTTTGTGTTCACAGTTCCCTGAAAGCTGCCACCCAGGTGGATAGAGATGTTAGGAAGGCATATGGTGTGTTAGCTTTCATTAATAGAGGGATTGAGTTCAAGAGCTGTGAAGTTATGCTCCAGCTATACAAAAGCCTGGTTCGGCCACATCGGGAGTATTGTGTCCAGTTCTGGTCACCTCATTACAGGAAAGATGTGGAGGCATTGGAAAAGGTGCAGAGGAGATTTACCAGGATGTTGCCTGGAATGGAGGGAAGGTCTTACGAGGAAAGATTGAGAGAGCTAGGGCTTTTCTCTTTAGAACAACGAAGGATGAGAGGTGACTTAATAGAGGTGTACAAAATGATCAAGAGGTATACATAGAGTGGACAGCCAGAGACATTCTTCCTAGAGTGGGGGTAGCTATTACGAAGGTGCATAGTTTTAAAGTGAGTGGAGGTAGATATAGGGGAGACGTCAGATGTACGTTCTCTACTCAGAGAGTGATAGGGGCGTGGAATGCATTGCCGGAGAGGGTAGTGGAGTCGGCTTCATTAGGGGCATTTAAGCAGCTATTAGATAGGCATATGGATGATAGTAAAAGGTAAGGGTGGAGGTTAGATAGGCCTCAGGATTAGGGTAAAAGTTCAGCACAACATCGTGGGCCGAAGGTCCTCTACTGTGCTGTACTGTTCTATGTTCTATTATATTTAGGTTGGCTTTAAGGAAGACGGATGCTGATTGGTATTACTTCCCACTGTGTCCTGATTGGCTTCTTGAGTCAATTATCCATGGACTCATTTGCTTCATTGTGGTCTATTTTATTACTTTTATGAGTCTGAGCTAAAATAACAGAATATTTCATGAGATAATAGGTACTGCAGATGCTGGAGAATACGAGATAACAAGGTGTGGAGCTGGATGAACACAGCAGGCCAAGCAGCATCATAGGAGCAGGAAAGCTTGATGTTTCGGGCCTAGACCCTTCTTCAGAAAAAAAAATGTGGACTTTACAAGTTTCAAAATCTCCCCACCTCCAACCACATCCCAGAACCAGCCCATCTTGTCCCCCGCCTCCTTGACCTGTCCGTCTTCCCTCCCACCTACCCACCCCTCCCTCCTCACTGACCAACCCCCCATCCCAACTCCCTACATACACTCGCCTTTACTGGCTTCATTCCCACCTCCTTGACCTGTCCGTCTTCTCTCCTAGCATTCTCTAGCTACCTATCATCATCTTCCCCTCTCTCTATTTATTTCAGAGCCCGCTTCCCCTCCCTCATTTCTGAAGAAGGGTCCAGACCCAAAATGTCAGATTTCCTGCTCCTCTGATGCTGCTTGGCCTGCTGTGTTCATGCAGCTCTACACCTTGTTATCTCAGACTCCAGCATCGGCAGTTCCTACTCTCTCTGCTATATTTGTTTCCTTCCTTCCTGCAATAAAATTTCATTGAGCTTTCTTTTATTGATAACACCTACAATTTTAATAAGCTTTTAACACCAAAGTATTTAACAAGTTGAGAGAATGTAATTCATTCAGTCTTGAAGTTTGAAACTTCTTGCAATGTAGCTCTGTGAAAAGCCAAGCTGTGTTTCTTTGTAAGTGAGGCTAGGTAGAGTTGCGTGATATAAAGATCTAATGTCTACATTGTTTACTGTTAAGCAGAGTAATATATTAGGTTTAATTGATTAATACATTTGCATAATTATAAGTAAACGAAGCTAACTGTGAAACGTCAATCTACCTACCATTAAATTAGTATCTGATTACCAGAAACTACAATAGGATCATGTATACAGCTGTAATGTTATTAAGGATTACTGAAATGGATAATTATCCTTGATCCAGTTATTAAACTTTTTTATTACCCTTATTTCACAACATGTCTGTACTAGTAACCAAACTGGTTGACTCCTCTTATGTAACACCTAATGCATTATTCAAAAAGAAAATGCTAGAAACACTCAGCAGATCCAACAGTATCAGTGACAAAGGAAACAGAACATTTCAGTTTAATTGCTTTGTATCAGAACTAGAAAATGTCAGACAAGTAGAAGTTTTGAACAAGTGTAGAGGCAGGGAATGTTGGTGAAGAAAGGATAGAAGATTTCTTTTATACTACTGTGAATGGTAGGAGAGATTAACTGATATAAATAGGAGGAAAACCTATTTGAAATCTATATTTGTGATATAGAGTAACCAGCACGGTGTCTTAGTGGTTAGTACTTCTGCCTCACAGCACAAGGGACTTGGATTTGATTTCATCCTCCACACAGTCTGTGTGGAGTTTGTACATTCTCCCCGTGTGTGTGTGCATTTCCTCCAGGTGCTCTGGTTTCCTCCCACAGTCCAAAGTTGTGTAGGTTAGGTGGATTGGCCATTGGAAATTGCCCATAATGTCCAGAGATATGCAGGCTCGGTGGATTAGCCATGGGAAATGCAGGTTACAGGTAGAGGATGGGGGGGGAAAGGTGGGTCTGGGTGGGATGATCTTCAGAGGGTTGGTGCGGTCTCAATGGGCTGAATGGCCTGCTTCTACACTGTAGGGATTCTATGAACCTATTCTAACTATTTCCCGAATAATTCAATAATAAATAAGAATTTTCACTTATATAGCACTTATATAGCACATTTCATAACCTCAAAGTGACCTTAGAATGTTCCAAACTTCTTTAGGACAATGAAATATTTTTGAAGTGTTGTCAGTGTTGTGTGGAGGGAAAACAACAACCAATTTGTGTACAACATGCTCCTACAAACCATGTTATGATAATGAACACCGTCTGTTTTAGGGAATTTGGTCAAGGGATACATTCTGGCCAGGGCACAAGAGGAATTCTCCAGCTTTTATTTGAAATAGCACCATTGGATGCTTCATGTTCACCAGAGAAGGGGCTCTGTTTTAACATATTTAATGATAGTGGAGGTCTTGACATTTAGACAGTGTAGACAGATCACAAGTGGAGTGATCGGGTTAAAAAGATGAGAGCCATCATTGAGTGGATTGACCAAATTGCTGCAGATAGCCTGATTGGGGTATCACAGAATCACTGACTGGGCTAGTATTTATTGCCCATTCTTAACCAACGTTCACTAAGTATGTGATCTAAATGATGATGGTTTCGCAACTCTGAAATGCAGAGAGATCTTGCTGTCCAAGAGCATGAATCACAGGAGGAACTTCTTTACCCAAAGGGTCCTAAATCAATGGAATTCCCTGCCTAGTGAAGTAGTTGGGAATACCTCATTGAATGCTTTTAAAGCAAAGATAGATACATTTTTAAACAGTAAAGGAAATAAGGGTTATGATGAGTCGGTGGGCAAGTAGAGCTGAGTCCACAAAAAGATCAGCCAGGATCTAATTGGTTGGTGGAGCAGGCTTGACAGGCCAGATGGCCCAATCCTGCTCCTATTTCTTCTTGTGTATTTTTTTACTGCTAGGACCATTAAATGCCAGAGTAAGGTGGTTATGCTTCAGTTTTCCAGGACATTGTTTAGACCACATTTGGAGTGCTGTGTACTGTACTGATCACTGTACTTAAAGAAGGATGTTAATTCTTCAGAAGCAGTTCATAGAACAGTGACTAGATTTATACTTGGAATGAGTGGATTGCCTAATGAGGAAACGCTAGATAAGTGAGGTCAACACCCTTCGGCATTCAGAAGAATCAGAGGTGACTTAACTGAAACATACAAGTTCCTGAGGGGACTGAACGGGTGGTTGTGGAAAGGAAGTTTCCTTTTCTGGTAGGTTCTAGAACTAGGGGTCATAACTTAAAAATAAGGAGGCAGCCATGTAAAACAGCGAAGAGGAAACTTCTTTACACTTGAGAGTCTTTGCAATTCAAATCCTCAAGAGACAGTGGATGCAAATGTTTAAATATATTACGGCAGATGTAAGTATATTCTTGATTACGAAGTAAAGGAAACATCGTCAGGGGTATGCGTAATGTAGAGGTGAGGTTAACATCAGAACGGCAATGATCTTATGGAATGGTGGAGCAGACTGGAAGGACCAGATAGCCTACTCTTGTTCCTGGTTTATGTGTTGGACCTTGGTGGTGAGCAGCTTTTCTCTATAAAGGAAGTGGGGGGTGGCTCCCGCTTGCTATACCTTTAGCAACTCTTGCCTCTGAGTTTCCGTTGACCTTATGCCAACTCCGCAACTACAGGAGACCCTGCGCAACGTTTCTGTGCTTCGGTATCGACCTATAAATCGTCCAGGAGGCAAAAGGAAGTATCACATTTGCGGGAGAATTTTTAAAAAGGGAGGTTTGCGAGTGAGGCATGGTGAAACCATAGCATTCAGAATCGTGAAAGCAACTAAACACAAGTAAACAGACAGAATTTCAGAAAGTATTGTAGTGACATTTTCATAGTTCAGATTTTGAAATGGTTTCCATGGGGTGGAATGTTAAGCTGAGGTAAATAGAACAAGGGGCAGAAGAGTCAGGTTCAGGTTTCCAGGTTCCGCACCTCTCACACCGATGTTTACGCCAAGTTGTTATTAGTGACGACAGTGTGGATGATTTGAAACATTCACGGGGGATCATTTCACATTGGGAACGCATGCGAACGGAAAGGAGGGTTTAACTGAAGCTTGTACCTGGGTAAAGGTAAGGGGCATTGAGTGACCCAAGAGATTCAAACATCTACTCCACAATGTCTCACTCTCTAGTTCAACTTTTATTTTCAACTTTCAACCTATATCGGAGTGAACCAACGTGCAATTTGTAATACGCTGAGTCGGGAGTTCAAAGCGGGAGATAGTGGGAAAATCAGAGATAGTAGGAACTGCAGATGCTGGAGAATCTGAGGTGTAGAGCTGGATGAACACAGCAGGCCAAGCAGCATCAGAGGAGCAGGAAGGCTGACGTTTCGAGTCTAGACCCTTCATCCGAAAATGCGTTCATCCAGCTCTACACCTTGTTATCACGGGTTAAAATCAGCCTGATTGCTGTTTCATGGTAAATTGGGTTTGTTCAGGGCTTCCTCAGCTCTGTCTCTGAACAAGCCTCATTTAGTAAATTGATTTGCCAGAAATCACATGCGATAATAAAAAGAGAAAAGCAAATCAAAAATTGTGTACAATAACATCTAGCTGGAACAAATCCAGCCCAATATGCAATAAGGTATGGACTAGATAGATCGGGAATGATTTAAAATAACGTACATTGACCGAATCCAGTGTAGTTGTACTATAATGTTTGATTCAGTAAATCTGGAACTGTGTATGTCTACATACAGATTAGGTAAGTCAACAACGGGATGTTACGGTTGATATTCAAATCCCTAACTCCCTCTGTCCCACAGTATAATTTATATTTTTTTTGTCACTCTGATCTGACGATCCGCACTCATGACTCCACACGAAACAACATCAAACTCCTTGAACAGTCCTTGATGATGTTCGCATTACGGAAACATCGACGTTAAGTGTCAGACTGCGATTTAAACCCCATTTCCAATACCTATTCGCTCGTTTGATACTTTAACCATTCAGTAAACAGGAAATAGCCTGGCGAGGCCGCACCGGATACTTTATGGATTCATTATGGTTCATCCTTCTTGTTTCAGCTTGGGACATGTGGTCAACACCTAATCGGCTTCTGACTGAACTGAGCACAACCACCTTCAGATTCAAGCTTGGTGAAGCACTTTGGTCACTGAAAGCCGGTCCTTATGAACTCCTTCCAGCTATAGCATGATCAATTACATCTTTACATTTAAGTTGGCCTTAAAGGAATATGGATGCTGATTGGTATTACTTCCCACTGTCTCCTGATTGGTTTCTTGACTCAATTATCCATAGGCTCATTTGCTTCATTATGGTCTATTTTGTTACTTTTATGACTCCGAACTAAATTAACGGGATATTTCATGATATTTCCTCCCATAATCCTGCATGGTTTTTCCTTTATAAGTAGTTATCTAATGCCCTCTTGAATGTTTCAATTGATCTAGCTCCAAACACACTTCCCGGCAGTGCAATCCTATACCTAAGCATTCGCTCAGTGTAAAAGTTCTTTCTCGCCTTATAATTTTATTTTTTTTTGCAAACAAAACACTAAAACTGTGCCGTTTGGCTGTCAGTCCTTTTGCAAGCAGGAACAATTACTCCCCATCTACTCTATCTACTCTGTCCAGATTCCTAATGTTTTTGAAAATGTCTTTCAAATCTTCCCTCAGTTTTCTCTTCTTCAAGGTAAACATGTTCCAATATCTTCAATGCAACTTAAAGATGTGTTTCAGCCTGGAATCATTCTTGTAAACGTCTGCTGCATTCTCTTAATTTATTCGCATAAAAAAGGAAGGGACAGACCAAGAAATTTCTGGGCAGTCAATCTAATATTGGTGGTGGGGAAATTATGAGAAATAATTCTGTAGGGCTGCGCTTGGAATGCACATGGATTAATCAGTGCTAGTCAGCATGAATTTGTTAAGGGAAGATTATGTTTGACAAATTTGATGGAACTTTTCAAGGAGTAACCAGGATTGCTGATGAGGGTAATTCATTTGATGTTGTCTTTAGTGGATGGACTTCAGTAAGATTTTTAACAGGGTCCTTCATGGCAGACCAGTCAAGAAAACAAGAGCCTGAGAGATTCCAGGCAAAACAGCACATTGCATTTAAAACAGGCTGAGAAACAGAAAGCAGAGAGTAATGGTACAGAGATGTTTCTGTGACTAGAATTCTATTTCCAGTGGGGTTCTGCAGTGCTTGGTGCTGGAACCAGGGCCTTTTTGTAGTTCATGTTAACGATTTGGGCTTAAATATGAGGGTATGATGAAGAAGTTTGTGATGACATGAAAATTGGAAGGGCAGTAAAAAGTGAGGAAGATCGCTGTAAACTGCAGGACGACATCAATGGACTGATCATCTGGACAGAACAGCGGCAAATGGAATTCAACTCAGAAGTGAGAGCTCAGGAAAGGCCTTATGTTATTAATCCTGCCATTAAACCTGCATTCGAATTCGACCTTCCAAAATGAATCACTTCACACTTTTCTGGGTTGAATTCCATCTTCCACTTCTTTGCCCAGCTCTGCATCCTGTCAATGTCCCGTTACAACCTACAAAAGCCCTCCACGCTGTCCACAACTCCACCAACCTTCGTGTCACTGGTAAACTTACTAACCCACCCTTCCACTTCCTCATCCCAAGTCATTTATAAAGATCACAAGGAGCAGAGGTCCCAGAACAGATCCCTGAGGAACACCACTGGTCACCAAGCTCCAGGCTGAATACTTTCCATCTACTACCACTATCTGCCTTCTATTGGACAGCCAGTTTCATATTCAGACAGCCAAATTGCCCTGAATCCCATGCCTCCTTACTTTCTGAATGAGCCTACCACGGGGAACCTTATCAAATGCCTTGCTAAAATCCATATGCACCACATCCACTGCTCTACCTTCATCGATGTGAATTGTCACGTCCTCAAAGAATTCAATAAGGCTTGTGAGGCATGACCTGCCCCCTTCAAATCCATGCTGATTATTTCTAATCAAACTGTGATTTTCCAAATAATCATAAATACTATCTCTCAGAATACTTTCCAATAATTTGCCCACTACAGAAGTAAGACTGACTGGTCTGTAATTTCCAGCATTATCCCTATTCCCTTTCTTGAACAAGGGAATGACATTTGCCACCCTCCAATCTTCTGGCACTACTCCAGTGGACAGTGTGGATGCAAAGATCATCGCCAAAGGGGCAGCAATCTCTTCCCTCGCTTCCCATAAAACCTTGGGTATATCCTGTCTGGCCCAGAGGACTTGTCTATCCTCATGTTTTTCAAAATTTCTAGCATATCCTCCTTCCTAACATCACCCTGTTTGAGCTTATCTGCCTGTTTCATGCTGTCCTTACAAACATCAAGGTCCCTCTCACTGGTGAATATTGAAGCAATGTATTCATTAAAGACCTCCCCTACCTCCTCTGACTCCGTACACAGGTTCCCTCCACTGTCCCTGATTGGCCCTACCCTCACTCTGGCCATCCTCTTGTTCCTCACATAAGTATAGAAAGCTTTGGGTTTTCCTTGATCCTACCTGCCAAGGTTTTCTCAAGAGCACTGAGGTTATGCTAAAACTGTATAAAATGCTGGTTAATCCATGACTGGAGTATTCTTGTGTAGTTCTAGACGCCACATTTCAAGAAGGATGTGATTCCACTAGAGATGGTGCACATGAGATTTACCAGAACATTGCCTGGACAGGAGACTCTGGGCTACGGGGGAAGATTTGATAGTTTTGGGTTGTTTTCCATGGAGCAGCAAAGATTGACTAGGGACCTGATGGAGATGTTTTAGGGGTGCCCCCAATTTACGAACGTCTGACATGAACGCTTGAACGTATAAATACAATCCCGTATAAGATGTTATTCTAAAGACCTGACGTGCATATGATTACTACAGTTACGAATAACTGTTTTATATTGTCCTGCATTGTGTTCCAAACTTGTGTAAAAATCAACTTGCAAATGACTCAACCAGTTCGCAACCCAGGGACTGCCTATATAAGAGCATGGGAGCAGAGATAAGGTGCATAGAAAGGCACATGTTCCATCAATAGACAAGTTAATAACCAGGAGGCTTAGATGTAAACTAAAATGTAGAAGGCTAAGAAGAGTGTTGAGAAGCATGTTTTTCACCCAGAAGGTGTTAGGAGTCTGGGAATCATTGCTTGAAAGGGTGATTGAACTAGAAACTCTCGTAACATTTAAGTAATGTTTAGATATTCACTTATGTTGCCATAGCCTCCAGGGTTGTGGGCCAGGTGCTGGAAAATTGGATTATTGTAGTCAGATCTTTGTTGAATGGTATGGACATAATGGGACAAATGCCTTTTATGTGCTGTAAATGTCTGTAAGTATATGAGACATCTCTCCTAACGTATGGGACCCAGAACAGAACACTGGTGCCCAATTTATTGAAGTCCAACTTACAAATGCTCATACTTATAAGTGTAATCCCATACATGGTTTTCATTTTATAAGATCCAACATGCAAACATTTTCTATTCTTACGACAGCTGCTTTCTATTGTCCTGCATTGTGCTCCAACTTGACTTGCAAATGGACTCCAGAACAGAACAGTTTCCAACCTGGGAATTATCTATACATAATACTCCAAGTGAGGTCTAACCAATGGTCTACTTAATTTCAGCATAACCTCCCTGCTTTGTAATCTCTGCCCCTAATAATTCAGCCTAAAATACTACATGCTTTTTTTAACAGTTCTCTTTACCATCCTGCCACCATTTATTGTTTGTGTGTGTATATACTCAGGTCTTTTTGCTCCTGTGCAAGTTTCAGAAAGGTAGCCTTTATTTTGTACTGTCTTTCCATGTTCCTTGTACCAAAACATGTCACCTCACACATTTCTGCATTGAACTTCATCTGTCACCCATCCACCCACTCTACCGATGTGTCAATGTCACTGTCCTCCTCACAGTTTACAATTCTCCCAAGTTTTGTGTCATCCACAAAAGTTGAAATTGTTCCCTGCAGGCCAAGATCTAGATCATTTATAGAAATTAGGAAAAGCAAGGATTCCAATATCGACCCTGGGGAATTCCGCTATAAGCTTTCTTTCAGCCCGAAAAATACCCATGAACAATTACTTCTAGTTTTCTATGCCTTAGCTCAATTCAAATCCATTGTCCATGACCTATAACCTTCCTCAAAAATCTTTTGGGTTGCATTGTAACTACTGCCTTTTGGAAGTCCATGTACACTTCATCAACTGTCTTGTCCTCATTAATCCTTTCTGTTAACTTTTCAAAAAACTCCAGCATACTGTTTCGATATGATTTTTTCTTTAACAAATTCAGAACAAACACAAGGAATTATTTTTATGTGACCCTTGAATTAAAAACTACTTATCACACTAATAATTTAAAGCCATCCAGCTCTGGAATGATAAAATAACAGAAAATATGCAGTAGATCTGTCAATATCTAGAGAAAGAAACAGGTTTAACATTTCAGGTTAATGAGGTTTGATTAGTTCTGGAGGTTTAACAGGTTAATAGAGAGTGCAAGGCTTTTGGGAAAAAAGGGATAACAAACGGGGAAATGTTTGAGATAAAGTAGAAGGAGGCAATAATTCAAAGACAGTGTTGTGTGTAATCTGTGAGCACGTAGCCTGAAGTACTCTTTCTCCTCCCAACAGACAGATACCAAGGGAGGAACAGGAGCTGTGGGATAACATGAAGGGCCAGTCAGTGCAATGGGGCGTGGCCATTGTTCTGAGTCTCTGGTCACTGACCAATGCAGGTAATTGCAGATCAGCTCAAAACAGCCAAATGTTAGCATAAATCACTGCCTATATTTAGCAAGTTGCTGGTTTTCTAAATCATTTTTGTTAACCTGCATTTTATCAAAATATTAAATCTGAATTTGAACAAATTTAAGTGACAGTTAGTACTACTGACCCATCATCTAGCTACTCTCTCATCAATAACTATCGACCTGTCAGTCTGACTACTATCTCTCTGCTTCTGTAGTATCCACCCACATTAACTTCTCATCTAGTTAATTGTTTGTTTAATTGTTGATATGTGGATTCCCATAAAATTTATGTGTTTATTTATTTCCTAGTTTCACAAAGTGCTCCCATTGTTTTGGATATCACTCCTTACCACGGCAGCATCAATGGAGCAACCAGGCTGACAATTAAAGGACAAGGTAAGGAAGATTCCTCTGCCTGCTCGATGATCCTCTGTCTTGTTACTTCTAATATATTTCGGCTGTCTACACAGGTTTTTTGGGAAAAAGGCCATTTGATTTCACAGGAGGAAATGGACAACTAGGCAACAAGGTGCAACTCCTTTCGGAATCCAGGTCCATCCCCTGCGATGTAGAGAAAGATTTCAGCCATGACACACAGATTATTTGCTATACCAGGTAGATACCTTCAAACTGTCTATGCAGGATCATACCGCAGTTCATAAGGAATTGGATTACTAAAGGTTAGATAACTCAATACCTTGTTAAAAAATACCAAGATAGGTAGGATTGACTTTAATTCATGGGATCTGGGCATCACTGGCAATGTCAGTATTTACTGTCTATCCCTTAGACACCCAATCAATCAAACAGGAATTTTAAATGTTGCTTTCCTTTCCTGGTGTCATGACCATTGATCATAAACTGAGATCATCTAGGGACATACTGAATTTTCCATTACAACCTGCACTTATTTTTAAAAGGAGTTACAATCAATGGATGATTGCTAGTGCAAATTCTGTGGCTTTCTGCAGAGAAATTCTATAATGTCACATCAGTACGGAGTCAGAGAAACCTGAAACATAATGTCTAAAATGGAAGAGATAACAATAGTTTGACTACCCAAACCCTTCTCAATGGGTGTCATCTTCTGCAGACATGTTTGTGTTTTAACCTTCCAGGGATATACAGAAGATGGAGATTAAAAATCAGCTTCAAACCTGGTCTGTGTGTGCTGGTGGCATAATATTCTAGTGTGGGGACTCGTGTGTACTGTGAAGGTCACAGTAAGTCTCCTTGCACTACAGGTAAAGAAAGGTGAAGCTCTATCTGCTCTGAATCTTTTATCCTGAAACTGCCATAAAAACCAGGACAAAAGAATTTCAATCAACTTACAAAGCTAAGAATCACAAAATCATGGGTTGAGCAGCCAGTGTCAATGGTATCAGTCACATCCACCATAATGGTCACAACAGCATGCTATCTACCCTTCACAAATGACTCAGATCTGAATTGTGTATTTTTTTAAATGATTATCTTTTTCCTTTGGGCTCACTTAATCTGTGTGTTGCATATTTCTTTTCACATTTCCCCAGGTGGAACAACACTTAATTTTCTGCTTAGACACTTACAGTCTCTAGCACTCAATAGGGAGTTCAGAGTAAAACCTCCGTACTCCATTTTTCTTACGTGCCCACTATCCTTCAGCTGTGTCTTGTTGACTTTGCTGTCAGCAGAGTGGACCCATTTTCTCCTTTTCCCACTTAATATTTATATCTATTTCACATATCTATTTCTCCTTTATGACCATTATCACTGCTTTTGTCTTTTGTTCTGTTACCTTCACAATCTGTTTCACTTACTCCTTCTCTCCTTCTGTCTACAGCATAAAAAATCCAAAGGAGAGTCATACTATATTTGAAATGTTAACCCTGTTTCTCTTTCCATATTTGCTATCAGGCCTGCTGAGTTTCTCCAACACTTTGTTTCTATTTCATATTTCCAGTGTGCACAGTATTTTTTTTTAAGGAAGTCTCCATGTTAGACAATATAACAGAGTTCTGGGAATGACTCCATAAGCCTGTAAAGTTGCCTGAGCATTCAGGGGTGCTGGCAGGTTCCCTTGACAGCCTGTGTGAAGGAACTCTGGAAACAGGCCCTTCGGCCCAACAAGTCTACACCAACCCTTGCAGCATCCCACCCAGACCCATCCCCCTATAACCCACACACCCCTGAATACTATGGGCAATTTAACATGGCCAATCCACCTCGACTGCACATCTTTGGACTGTGGGAGGAAACCGGAGCACCCGGAGGAAACCCACGCAGACACGGGGAGAATGTGCAAACTCCACACAGACAGTCACCTGAGGCTGGAATCGAACCTGGGTCCCTGGCGCTGTGAGGCTGCAGTGGTAACTACTGAGCCACTGTGCCGCCCAAATTCTGATTTTCAAATAGTGGCAGTCTGATCTAATTATGTAATGTATCTAAACAACTTCCGAGTGTACAGTCACAACTGGGGGATGCACTTATAGCAACTCCAGAAAATACAGTCAGCTGATGTAGTGGTCAATCTCATAAGGAGTGAGTTTGCTAAGGTCCAAGTGATTTATATAGGACTTGGAATGGACCAAGGGTGGTATTGTCCAGGGCTGTAAAGGTACAAGCAGTAGCCCAGATCCACAAGCCCACAACAAACTGGAAATATATCAGGTTCCTGGGGACATGCAGGTGCCACTGAAAGCTCATCTCAAACTTCAACACCTTATCTGTGCCGCTGAGAGACCAACTGTAGAAAAAAAGTAAATATAATATGGACTGAGAAATGACAAATGACTTGCAAAACTGAGACTGTGCTTGGAGCTTGAATTTTATCAAAGCCTTTAAATCAATGATAAACGTGAGTGGCATCAGTATAGAAATTACTCTCCTTCCTGACAATAAATCTGGAACAGAGAGAGTAATCAGGTACTTCTCCAAAAAAACTGAATAAGCATCACTAAGAAGAAAATCTTTGGTTTATTGCTGGCTCACAAACACATCATATGCCTGAAATGTTTCAGAGAGACACAGTCCATAATGATTATGACCTTTGTGGAACAGTTTGAGATCCAGAACGCCACCTTGATATAATTGGAGATTATTCCTTCAGTTGTAAACTCTTAAAAATCACCCATATTGCTGAAAAATCAAATACTGTTTAGATGTTCTGTGCAGACCCAGGGAAAGCTGTTTCGAAATGAAGGGATGTAATTGACTAAGGGTAGAGGCATGAATATGTGAATGCATGCGCCTGTAGTTTTATTCTGATTGCACTCCTTTTGTAAAGAAATGGGAATAAATCTAATTTCATTTCTCATGCAGTTGGGGAGGGGATGGGGAAGTATCATGACCATGTATTATAACTGAAGCATCTAGGGACATACTAACTTTCAACTGTGACATGATTTTGTTTTAAGAAATTGATGTAACCAAAGGGTTACGTGATGTATATTCAGTGACTGGGGAGGAATTCTGGACTGTCACTCCTGGTCAGAATCGGGAAACTTTAACCAGAAATACTAAAATGGAAAAGATGACCCATTATTTTCATGTTTCATAATTCCCTTTTTATTAACGCAGGAAAGTCGGATTAAATTGGCTCCCTTTCAAACCGGAATTCCTTCGATCTGGAAGAAAGCTGAAGGGATCATGAATTTGATTTGATCTGATTTATTGTAGTCACATGTACCTAACTATGGTGAAAAGCTTTATTTTGTGAGTAGTACAGGCAGATATTAGCAAACAAGGACATACAGATCATAGGGTGCTTAGACAGAGCGAAGCATACAAGGGTACAGTTGCACAGGAAATGCACAAAGCAAGATCAACATTTGCAAGATCCACGTTATTTGAAGTTAGAGAGGTCCATTCAGCAGTCTAATAACAGCGGGAAAGAAGCATTCTTGAACCTGTTGGAGTATGTGTTCCAGCTTCTGTATCTTCTGCTGGAAGAGGTTCGAACTTAGCATTGCTGGGGTGGGAGGGGTCTTTGATGATGTTGGCAGCCTTTCTGCAGCAGCGAGCTGTGTAAATAGAGTCCGTGAATGGAAGCTTGGCTTCCGTGATGGTCTGGGCTGTGCATACCACCTTCTGTAGTTTCTCACAGTCCTGGGCAGAGCAGTTGCTGTCCCAGGCTGTTATGCACCTGGATAGAATGTTTTCTATGGTGCAGTTGTAGAAGTTGATGAAGGTCCTTATGGATGTGCCAAATTTCCTAAGCCGCCTGAAGAAGAAGAGGCGTTGTTGTGCCTTCTTGACCATCGCATCTACATGGGAGATTCAGGACAGATTGTTGGTTGTCATCACTCCTAGGAACTTAATCTGTTGACCCTCCCCACCTTTGCTCCATTGACGTAGATAGCGGCATGTCCTCCTCTTTTATTCCTGAAGTCAATGATTAGTTCTTTTATTTTGCCAACATTGAGAAAGACATTGTTATCATTGCACCACACACCAAGCCCTCTATCTCCTTTCTGTATTTTGACTCATCATTTGATATCTGTCCCACTACGGTGGTGTCATCAGCGAACTTGTAGATGACGTTCATTTGGAATTTGACTACACAGTTATGGGTGTACAGGAAGTACTGTAGGGGGCTGAGAACACATCCTTGATGGGCACCAGCGTTTAGGTTTATCATGGAAGAGATGCAGTTACCTATCCTCATTGATTGCAGTCTGTGAGTCAGGAAGTTGAGGATCCAGTTGCAGAGAATGGAGCCAAGACCAAGGTCTAGAGGTTTGAGATTAGTCTGGTAGGGATTATAGAGTTGAAGGCAGAGCCACAGTCAATGAGTATGAGCCTGATGTAGGTGTCCTTGTTTTCCAGATGTTCAAGGAATGAGTGCTGGTCTAGGGAAATGGCGTCCACTGTGGATCTGTTATGTCAGTAGGCAAATTGCAGGGTATCAAGGCAGGCTGGGAGACTGGAATTGATGTGGGCCATGACCAGCTGCTCGAAGCACTTCATGATTAGGGAGGTCAGAGCCACTAGACAGTAGTTACTGAGGCATGTTGCACGTATTTCCTTTCCTTTTCTTAAATTAAAGTTCTTGAGACCAAGGGAGAGCATAGGTGAAGAAAGAAAGGGAGCCAGTTCATCCTCATTAGTTGGGTCTTAATGATCTATGGTATCCAGTCTGAAATCATACCAAATAGTGGAGCCTGTACCCAGGGACTGGCTGCAACAATGGTGATAACTTTGCTGATGTTTTATTAAAAGTAGTGTTAAAATGTGTTCCCTTGGTTTTCATGCGTGTTTTCCCTTTTTTTAAAGACCACTACCGAAGGACAGCTATCAGGTTGTAGTGAGTGTAGATGAGGTTCCAATTAATTCCATCAAGATGCTGATCTTTAAAGTAAGTGCAACGCGTTTACTCACATTGTTTGCAAGATAATAGATTACTCCCTGACCTGGCCTTTAGTGTGCAGCTACTATAATGTTCTTTATTGATAAATATAATCCGAGGCATCAACCAAATAAGAAACACACAATGATATTAATATGTAAAATAAAATTAGAATTTGAAGCTTTAGCTGTAGCCACTGTTGGCTCCCCATTTAGTAAAAGTGTACTGTTCATCAGTAGACATCAGCTTAGTGTTCCATTTTGTTTATATAGAGATTACATGTTTCACTCTTGCTGTTTTAGTTGTGATCTGAAGGAATAATTTGTTCTCCTATTTATAGATCTACTCAATTTTCATTCCGATCATATACAATTCTTCCCCATTCTGTTCAGGACAAAATTAACTAGAGGGGCTACAAAAATCCACCTTCCAAATCAATGTCAAAACCATGATATTGCCAGTATTTAATTTTTGACTTTTCTTTTAACAGTCAGAAGACCATTATACACCAACCATTGAGAAGATTTCACCATCGTCTGGATTACCAGGTTTGCACTAGAATTGTGTTCCTACATTTTTATAGAATTAATAGGAAGTAACTGTTCTTCTTCATCAAAGGATCAAGAACCTGAGGGCACAGAGTTAAGTGATTGGCAAACAATGCAATAGTGCCATGAGGAAAAACTCTTTATGCAGTGAGTGGTTAGGAAGTGTAGTGCATTGCCCAAGAGTATGCTGGAGGCATATTCACTTGAGGCATTCGAAAGGGATTGGGATCATTTTCTGAAAAGGAAAGAAAATATTCATGTCTATGAGAAAAGTACAGTGGAATAGCACTGATGAATTGTTCCTACAGCAGAGCATCACAAATGTGATGGGCCAAAACAGCACCATTAATGCCATAATCACTCTATCATTCTAATTAATTGTATAAGTCATCCACACTGTGTTGGAGAGAAAAAATTTTCCAAATACCCCCATATAATACTTACATGTCTTTTTCACCTTCCTGTGTAAATGGAATGCGAATACTAGGAATGATCAATTTTGATACTTCCATGAAACTTACAGACTGATTGACAAACACATATGGTTCAGGATCTGAGTAAGAGTTATGCAGTTGAGGTTCAGCAAAGCAGCCAACTTTCCTTTTAAATAAGGTTTACCATTTCATTTCACACCAGCATTTCCTTCTCATTATTGACAACTCTTTATTTGCTTGCCATTTCAAAATCTTAGGGGAGTGGTCCTCACTGATTTCGTGGGAGGCATCTGTCAGCCAAGGCATCCTGGCACAGAGAGTGAAGGACAGCCACTGATATCAGTCTAGGGATTTGAGCACAGCCAGGCTGTGGTCAGGGCACACAGAGTGGGTCTGTATCTTTCCAGTGTAGAGAATGGGTTACAGACAGCCAATCCAGGGGGTCATGGGAATACAGTCAAGGAGTTGCATGAATCTCAGTCAGGGGTCTGGTCACTCATTGTTCGGGGCTGTCCAGCTAAATCACTGAAGGCGTTGGCTATGGTCAGTACAGACAGTCTATGATGGAGGGGTCTGCAGGTCACAGCCATGTGGAGCCCTTCAAAGGGCAACCCAGTAGATCCACACCCAGACACTGAAGGTGAAATACACATACAAGGTCAATTTTCCTTGCGACCATTAGGCATTAGCCTCCTGTGTGCAGTCCAACTCTTCAATTCAGATCCTGCTGACCATTTAAAGCAGGCTACTGGCTGGACCTGACTGATGCCTATGATGCAATAGCAATGTCTGTGCATCTAGCAGAGAAGGTGCCTTGTTGCAAAGGTTGCAGTCATGTAGGGGAGCAGGCAGGTTTGTGGACGGAAATGGCCACCATAGTACAATGACTGCAGGAATGCAGCAATGCCACAGCAACCCTGCTGCCTCAGGAATGCACTTGCCTGGCTGCTTCCAGTGATGGGGCTACCAGGGAGAGATGGATCCACCAGTCCAAAGGACTTAATGGCCTGAGCCAGTTGTCCCCAGAACCAATAGCAGGGTGATAAGGGAATGGAGAACCTTAACTCTCCAGGTGCTCTTCCTCACAAGGAGACTGGGGAGTATCAGGAAGGATCCAGTCAAAGGACGAATCACACCCAGGCCCCTCAAAGTCTCCTCTCAGGACACTCCAGAAATAGCTATGTCTTCCATCTGCACCTCATCTGCCACCCTCAGTCCTGTGGGAATTTCTGCCAAAGAGGGTACCTGACCAAAGGTCCAAGGCCAGCAGACTCCGCTGTCAGGTGGTGTCCCTCCACACCCAGTTGTGGAACCCAGAACTACTCTAAGAGGTACTGAGAGGGAAAGAAAGAAGAAATCTTTTGAGGGCATATTGGGTAGCACGGATGACACCGGTTTGTGGATCCATTATATAGGTAGAAAGTTAAATGTTTCACTATAGTCTATGTGTAGCTGTCCAGCAAGCCTTAAAGGCACTGAAGCCACTCATCCCTATCCATCAAGCTTCCACGGACAAAAGGGTGAAATGAGTAGTTGCTGACCCATGTGTCTGCTTGTGCTTGTCAATGAAGTCTTGAATGGCCAACACCAGGAAGTCCCCTCCTGCCTGAAACTGAGTAGATGCCTAGTATCCTGCAGTCCTCCAAATGCCAGTGACCTGGGGTGTTTCTTTCTCAGGACTCACAGGTCCTGACTCTAATCTAGCTAAAATACCCACTGAGATGTCAGTATCTGAACTGGTGGAGGGTGTAGAGTCAGTCTTGCCAGTTTAAAATCTTAACCATCTGGCAAGTGTCATGGATATTCATTAAACCAAAAAAGGGAACATATCAGGATGTACAGTTGGGACCTACACCTCTTCAGGTTTCTTATGACCTTTGGCTCCACTTTTCGCAGTTCAGCAGCTTGAAGAGCCATCAAAACAGAACCTCTGCAATTGCTTGCTGTAGAAATACTGCAATGTCAATAAACTCCTTCACAATGCAGCTCCCTCATCATGGGAATTCTGATCCAATGGTTTCAGTCGCACCACACCTCAGCTGTCCCTCCATACACCGCACCTCAGCTGTTCTTCACATTTACATTTCTATCTCTGTTACCATTTTCCATAACACCCTTTCATTCCCTCTGTTTCTGTGTTATTTTATTTCAGTCCTTTACTGATCTGTTTGTTGTCTTGCAGAGTGTTTTTGTTTGTTCCTTCACTGCTGTTTATCCTACTGACAAATTGAAGGAGAGAATCATTGTGCATCATGCAGCATCTTCCAACTTTTGCAGCTTCTCTGTCACCACAAATGGCTCATTCTCCATGCCCACCCAATTCATTCTTCACCAGTGGCCATGCGATATTTCCATATCTATGAGGGATCAGATAAAATCTCAAAGGACCATCTCATCTAAAAGGTGCCATTATCTTGGTCTCAGTCTATTTTGGAGCTTGCAGCCTCTAATTTGGGGCTTGAACCCACAAATTTGAAAATAGTCCCTGTGTTAATGTTGTGAAAAGTTCTGTGTACCAGGACTAACTTTTATATTGTATCTATGACGCTGCTTGGCCTGCTGTGTTCATCCAGCTCCACACCTTGTTATCTCACTTTTATATTTCCTGCATTCATGCCAATTTTCTCTTGGCTGTTAGGTCAACTCATTAACATATCTGGAGATATTTTTACTGATATCTACGGCAGCAACAAGCCAGTCGACTCCAATCTCAGAAGAACCAGGATTTTGAGGTAAAAATATACCTTTGAGTAGAGTGTGTGTTCACAGCCCTGCTGTATACACAATGCAGTTTGGATCAGACTCAAGTGATTCAGTGGTTATTGTTTTCCCCATTTTGTCTTTTGTTTGAAATCAACCTCTTGAACTAGGTATGGGCGTAGCTCAGCCAAAGAACTGTATTTAAATAAATTATGATGATTTGCCTTTTAAGCTTTTTGACCTTCATCTTGGTTGTTGTGTTGAAGTCCTGGAACTTTTCAACTAATAAGATTATAGGTTGCAGAGTTTGTAAAGATTGCAAAAAGGAAGGAAACACTCGGACAGCCATCTCAGAGCACTTTCTAGCCAGTTACATACTCAGTGAAGCATGGGCCCTTTTGTAAAATAGGAAAACCATCTGTCAATTTATGCTCAGCAAAATCCCAAAAACAGCAATACAATAGTTCTGAAGAAGAATCCTATCAGACCCGAAATATTATTAATATTCTCTCACTTCAGATGCTGTCAGACCTGCTGAGTTTCTCCAGCACTTTCTATTTCAGTTCTAACTTCCAGTATTCTGCCTTTATTATCACAATATAATGGTCTGCATTTACGTTTGGGATGTTCATGTCCTTGAGAATTCTAAAGCTAAAATATTTAGTCAGAAAACCCAAATCTAGCTCAATAAGGATTTTTTTTTAAGCTCATCAAAGGGTGAACAGTCAATTAATGCTTTTCCAAGAACTTTCCATTTAGAAACTTAACTGCAGACTTTTAGGATATGGAGTCTAGTGGTTTTTGTAGGTTAGCATGACTGTGACAGTTAAAGATCATTTACCTGTGTTTTTCAAAATGTGGTCCTTTAATAACAAGAATGAAAAGCCTTGATAATTAAACTGACAAGCAGAAATTACCAGTAACAGAGTTTGTGATGTGTTTTTCAACTGCAGAGTCTACGCTGGAGGAATGCTTTGTGAGCTCCTTCACCCTGAGTCGGATATGTTGTGAGTTTTGTAGCACGGATTGCAAAATTATTATAGATGAGCGAGTTACATTTAGCATATTTTAATTCACTCATCCAATCTGATACTAAAGTGTAATCACTCCTGTAATTCCTGACTTTCCTCCTCCAGTTTTAATACCCCTTTTTGTTTAGTGCAAGTGTCACTAGTCTGGGTTTCTGTACATGTATCATTGTTGTTATATACAATACTGTTCTCCCAAAGGCACTCTATTCAATATTCTGTCTGTCCATACCATATCCGTCTTCTGTTATTTTTCAGCTTTCAGCCAAAAGGCAATAATTTGCTTTAGTCAGCAGCATAAATTAATGATTTTGAATTTACAACCTATGTAACATCATACTCATTTGTCATTGCAATCAACTTGGCTCACATTCATTTGTTTTGCATTTCAACATTAAACTCATTAACAACCTCAATTTTTTTATCTATACTCCAAATTCTACCGGAAGAGTTTGCAGGACCCTTTCCAGCTCTCCATGCCAGTCTGGGAAAAAGTGCCCTGAAAGCTTAGCTTTTCATCCCAGGTGATGGAATTCCCTACGAGTTGGGCTGGACAACCTGGCATGAGTTTGTGGACACACATACACTTCTGGGAGTGAAGGTAGCTGTGTAGAAGGTCTGCCTCGGTGCTGTGACACTGTGTTGTAGTTATTAAAATGTGTTTAAACCAAAAACAGCCCACACCCTTCATGGGCCCTCATTCCAAACATTCCCCATGTTACACCAATGCCAAATTATCTTCCTTTGCCCTTATCTCCTCCATGCCAACTGACCTAGTATCCAGCATGCGCAGTCCAAAAGAGACATGCTAACATGAAAGAAAATTATGTCTTTTGATATTGATGTCTAATTAAATGAACACGTTTATTGATAACTAAACCATTCAATACATTGACATTTTTTCAACTAATCACCTTTGAAAACAAACATTTCATTTAAATGCTTAATCCCTTTCCTTGTGAGAACAAAACATTTTTATTCTATCGCTACATAGAGCTGTCAAGCAAACTATTCACTGAACAGGCACTCCACTGTGATATCAGTCATGCAAGGCCAAATCCTTTAATGATAGCTCTCAGCCTTGTGTCAACAATGTGTAATAGAATACACTGAGATAGCAAGAACTGTTGATGCTGGAGTCAGAGATAACAGTGTGAAGCTGGAGGAACACAGCAGGCCAGGCAGCATCAGAGGAGCAGGAAGGCTGACGTTTTGGGTCGGGACCCTTCTTCAGAAATGACTCTGTCTATTCTACGTATCCTTCCGCTGCTACGTTGGCACTATCCCCCATCTCTTCCTCCACTACATTGATGACTGTATTGGCACTGCCTTGTGCTCCCACAAGGAGCTTGAACAGTTCATCAACTTTACCAACACTTTTCACCCCTGCTCGAAATTCACCTGGACCATATCTGATACCACCCTCTCTTTCCTGGACCTCACTGTCTCCTTCTCTGTTGACCACCTGGAAACTGATATCTATTTCAAGCCCACCGACTCCCACAGCTACCTAGACTAGACCTCCTCTCAACCACATTCCTGCAAGAATGCGATCCCCTACTCCCAATTCCTCTGCCTCCACTGCACCTGCTCCCAGGATGGGGTGGTCCACTCCTGAACATCACAGATATCCTCCTATTTCAAGGACCATAACTTCCCTCCTCCGGTGATTGAAAATGCCCTGAAAAGCATCTCTTGTGGCTCCCACACCTTTGCCCTCACACCAACTCCCTCCAACAAAAACAAAAACAGAGACAGAATCCCCCGTGTCCTCACATATCACCTCACCAACCTCAGTACCCAATGTATCATTCCCCACCAATTCTGCCACCGGCAATCTGACCCCACTACCAAGGACATTTTTCCTTCCCCACCCCATTTGCCCTTCATAGGGATTGCTCACTCTGCATCTCCCTCACCCGCTCCACACTCCCCACTTGCCCCACCACCCCCAGAACCTTTCCCTGCAACCGCAGGAAGTGCTACACTTGCCCCTGCACCTCCCCCCTCATCTCCATCCAAGGCACCAAGCAAACCTTTCACATCAGACAGAGGTTCACCTGCACATCCGTCAATGTGCTCTATTGTATCCGCTGCTCCCGAGGTGGCCTCCTCTACATCAGTGGGCTGAAATTGGGGGAAATAGTGTTTTAAAAATCAAACATTACTAAAGGAATAATGCACTTTTTGAAAGTAAGTAACCAGTTGTAGACTGGAAGTACAGTCCACATAGCAGCTTGGTCAAGTAATAGTGGAATCATAGTTTGCAGATGGACTGGAGCCAGGGGTGTGGTGGAAAGAATCTCCAGCTGGCAACAAGTAGCTGATTGGTCTATGGACTAGTGACCAATTATCAATGGCATAGGCTTTTCACCTGCCAAAAACGATGTGATTGGCTCCCAGGTAAATAAACAGTTTGAGGGTATGAATGTTATGACAGAAATAATCAGACCTCTAGAGGAGAAGGGGCCAGTTTTGCTTTGCAGTGAAAAAAAGCATCTCAAGCCTGAAGATTACCCATTCATTTCCACTTTCCAGTTGCTGAAAGCTGTGATTTTTAAGGAACAAGTTAAAGATCTTTATAAATTGGAACCTGTCATTCTGTGCCTCCTGCAAATAAGATGAAAGTAACTAGAGAAAGAAGATCTGATCAGCACAAGAATCATCTTAGTGAATCCTATTGACAGGAACTATTGAACTGCCTACCCAGTCCTTCCTTCACCCACAACCTGTGTTTTTATTCGTATCTGTGTCTGTATGGGCCTTTGCGAGGAGGGTTTAGAAGGAGATTAGATCTTTAACAAATAGAGTTACATGTTGACAGTTCACGATTCTTTAACCATATCTAGAAACTATTTATTGTGAATAATCATTCTTACGGAGTATAGAAATCTGATCTGTGCTTTCTGTCTACCTGGGTCTAAAAGACAGCAAAATTGCAGTTTGGCTATTCCTGCCTGGAACTGTTTCACATGGTGCACAGCTGGACTTTAGCAAATTGATAGCAGAAATTCCAGGTGGCCCCAGCAGTGGCAAGTAGTTCTGAGACTGGTGAGCACAAGCTAGCACAAGAGCAGCTCCTTAGAGGCATGGTGCATACATAAGGAGGTGAGCAGTGGAGAATTACAAGACTAAGTTGCCTGAACACATGGGAGAGAAAACCTACATGAAATCCCTTGAAATTGATACTTAGCAACTTCTAGTGAAATTCAGGCCTTTGCATTTGATGGACAACATTTCACCTGGAACATTAGCAGATGCTTTCTGGAAGCATGGGTACAACATGTTGTAAGGTTTACCCCTGCCCATGGATAAAGGGTTTCCTTTGTAAAATCAGTCATTAAATTAAACTAATGAACTGTACAAAACAGCTGTATTGGCAATATTTCATTAATTATTAAATAACTGCAAAATTTTGTTTTGTAATTGTAGCTATGGTTTGAAACTTGATAAATTGTACAGTGACAGTGGCACGATGACTTGTAAAATGACTGGAACATATGTTGGTAAGTTTCATATTTATTCTATGTGATATTCTAAATGCAATAATTGGTCCAGTGTATCATCTTATAAATGTTTGTTTCAGGTCACCACAATGTGAGTTTTATTTTGGACAATGGCCATGGAAGGTAAGATATGGAGTGAAAGTAATAAGGTATGAATGTAAGTTTTCTACAGTAGTAATTATATAGAGCAACAAGTGTTGTGAGTTGATGCACTCGGGTGTGTACACTGTAAGATATTGTACAGCAGAAATTGCATAGCACCAGTTACTATTTGCTATTCATAAACTCCATATACATTATCACTGTCATCAAAGGATAGAATTTAATTTTCAATGGGTATCTTAACTTGTGAAGATACTTTGAAGGTTTTCCATTTTTAACATAGAGCTGGCAGGGAAATAGCTTGCCTATCCCTAATAGTTTTAGATTTCCAGCAGCTTTTATTGTTTCATATAATATACATCCAGGATGGTAAACATACAGGGATGGTATATTTTTTATGTGTTTATATACAATTTACAGTTTCATGTTATTCAAGCATCTAAAAGAATGTTCACTTTTCAAACAATATATTCCAAACTACATTGCATTTGCTTTATTTCATAACATTAGACATTAGGTTAAAACTGTTTTAAAATCGACAAACTATGGAGGACTGTATTGTTTAGGTCTGATAGATGTCCTTTTCTCTTATAATAAGTTCTGCTGGATTTTTCTTACTGCAGGTCTTTGCCTAATCCAAACACTTACTTTATTTCTTCCCTGAATAAACTCAGCATGTTCCAGACCTATGCAGGTAAGAACACCACTGCTTATTTGGGTTAATTGGTTGTTATTCTTTACCTTACTATATGATGCCACATTGTATGGACAATCCACACCCACCGTCTCCATAACACTCAGTCACTGACATGATTCACTATTGTCAAACATAACAACAACAGCTTGTTTATACATAAAGCTTTTAGCTTCAGTGAAATGTCGCTTAGCATTTAAAAGGAGTATTGGCAAACAAAAACTGATCTGGAAGGATTGTTTGGGGCCTCAGATGGAGGTGGGGAGGAGGTGTAGGAACATGTGTTGCACCTCATGCGGTTGCAGGGAAAGGTACCGGGAGTGGTGGAGAAGTTAGTGGGGAGTGTAAAGCTGACGAGGGAGTCATGGAATGAACGGTCCCTGTGGAAAGTGGACAGGATGAAGAGGGAGATAACTTTTTGCTGGTGGGGTCTGATTGTAAGTGGCAGAAATGTCGGAGGATGCTGTGTTAGATTCGGAGGTGGGTGGGGTGGTACATGAGGACTATAGGGACTCTATGCTTATTGCTGTTGGGAGGATGGGGTATGAGGGCAGAAATGTAGGAAATGGAGGAGATGCTGTTGAAGGCATCCTTAATAACAGAGTAGGGGAAATTATGGTGCCTAAAGTAGGAGGATATCTGGGATGTCCAGGAGTGGAACGCCTCATCCTGGCAGCAGATGCAGCAGAGGTGGAGGAATTGGGAGTAAGAGATAACATTTTTGCAGGAGGTCATGTTGCAGCTATATAGGACATTGGTTAGGCTGCTTTTGGAATACGGTGTTCAATTCTGTTCTTCTTGTTATGACAAATTTGTTGTTAAACTTGAAAAGGTTTGAAAAATGATTTACAAGGATGTTGCCAGAGTTGGAGGGTTTGAGTTATAGGGAGAGGCTGAATAGGCTGGGGCTATTTGTCTTGGAGCGTCGGAGGCTGAGGGGTGACATTATAGAAATTTATAAAATCATGGGGAACATGGATAGGGTGAATAGTCAGATAATTTCCCACAGGGTAGGGGAGTCCTAAACTAGAGGGAATAGGTTTAAGGTGAGAGGGGAAAGATTTAAAAGGGAACTAAGGGGTAACATTTTCATGCAGAGGGTGGTGCGTGTACGTAATGAGCTGCCAGAGGAAGTGGTGGAGGCTGGTACAATTACAACATTTAAAAGGCACCTGGATGGGTCTATGAATAGGAAGGGTTTAGAGGGATATGGGCCAAATGCTGGCAAATGGGACTAGATTAATTTAGGATATCTGGTCAGCATGGATGAATTGGACCAAAGGGTTTGTTTGCATGCTGTACATCTCTATGACTCTGTGCCAAATTACATGTGCAATATAGAGGAAATGGGCCTAAATGATTTGCTCCTATTCTGCTCCATGTGCACCTTTCACCAATGCTCCAATGGACTACAACCTTCAACATTTTATGTACCATGGCTACAAAATGGCTGTTAACCACCTCATTTTCCCAAACCACTAACACTTCTTTCAAACAGTCATTCATGGGACGTGGGTGTCATGGCTGGACCAGTATTTGTTGCCCATCCCTAGCTGATGTGAGAAAGTGATGGTGATCTGCCATCGTGAACTACTTCAGTCCATCTGCTGTGGGTATACTCGATATGCCATTAGGGAGGGAGTTCCAGGATTTTGAACCAGTGATATTCAAAGAACGATGCTATATTCCCAACTCAGGATGGTGAGGAGCTTGGAGAGTAATTTGCAGGTGGATTAACTGCTGCCATTGTTCTCCTAGATGGTAGTGGTTGAGGATTTGGAAGAGGCTCTCTAAGGACCCTTTGTCAACTTCTTCAGTGCATCTTGTAAATGGTGCATATTTCTGATGCTGACCTTTGCTGGTGGATGGAGTACACTCTTGTCAAGGTGATGCCAATCAAGTGGGCAGCTTTGTCTTAGATGGTGTCAAACCTCTTGAGTGTTGTTGGGGCTGCGCCCATCCAGGCAAGTGGGGAGTATTCTATGACCCTCCTGACTTGTGCCTTCTAGATTGTGGACAGGCTTTGGGACAGCTTTCCTGCCTTAGTGGCTTCCTATTCACTCACTGGGGATACTACACTGCCTCTCGTGCTCCTTCATTACCTCCCTGTGTCTCATTGCAAGAAAAAAAAAGCCCACTCATAGGATTAATGTCTCAGCAGCACCCAAGTGTAGCCTCCAGACTGGTTGCACCTGACATAGAGGACTGATCATTTCCATCTCGTCAACTAGAATCGGATTAACACTTTCACTGATGATGGCAGATCCTCCAACTTTACCCCAATGAGAACCGGTCACCTTTCATTTTCACACATGTGTGTTTGATTGGAGCACATGCTGTGTGTTTGCTGAGAAAGTTACTGGCTAAATGCTGTAGGTAAGACACGGACATACCACATGGCATACAACAGTTTGTCACCCTCTTGACTGTTCGGTGCTCTAAATCATGACATACTTCCATCTCTTTCCCTTGGGCTAAAAAGCAATGCAAGATAGGAGCCATCAAGTAAGGTCACGGTGAGTGACTGTGAAGAAAGGATCTATGAGCCATAACATGTATCCTGTGTAGATACAGAAGATGTATGTAAGTCGTTGCATTCAAAGCAATGTGACAGAAGTATACAAGGTGTAGGTGTCCCTGAGCTCCAAAGTGGGGTCTTGAGGAGCTGCAGGAGTGTTTAAATTGGTCTGAAAGCAGCATTATGATATGGCGAGGCTGATGGTTTGATGATGCCCAGTTGTTTGGATGAGTGTAGAAGAAGATGGTCTTCATGGAGCATACAGGCACAGTCTGGTGAAGACAGAGCTTTCTGAAAGCCTGGGGCAACAAGTGGTCTTTTCTGCTGCCAGGTAACTGTTCTGATTTTAACAACAGGAATTGATGGCATCTATATTGAATAGAATTCCTGCAGTGTGGAAGCAGGCCATTCAGTCCATCATGTCCATACCAACCATCTGAAAAGCATGCCACCCCGACCCACCACCTACCCTATCTTTGCATTACCCATGGCTAGCCCAGCCAGTCTGCATATTCCCAGACACTATCAGGCAATTTAGCATGGCCAATCAATCTAACTTGCGCATCTTTGGTCTGTAGGATGAATCCAGACCTCCCGGAGGAAACCCACGCAGACACGGGGAGAACTTACAAACTCCACACAGACCGTCGCCTGAGGGTGGAATTGAACCTGGGTCCCTAGCGCTGTGAGGCATTTAGTTTCTCAGGGAAGGAGGGGAGAATTGGGAGCTGCTTAGAAATGAAGCAGGATTAGCTAATAATGGAAATAGCGTAGTGACAGCTCGTTAACCAGATTCTGAACTCGCTGCTTAAACTCTAAGGTGAAAAATTAGCATTATTTTCTCCATATCAAGAATCTGACTTTTCCATTTTTACTGTATTTTCCCAATATATGTGCGATTGCCCTTGTGGCTAAAGCAAGTAGAAAATTCCACCCTTTGGCACCAATGTGTTATGATGAGCCCTAGTCAGCTGTTCTGGGATTCCTATTGTCAACCTGTGCTTTGAGGTTGGGAGACACCCTTGTCTTAGAATGGTGATGGCACATTCCTATTTCATTAGGGCAGATCTGGTCATGCAGCTCCACCAGTGTCACTCCGGACACAGACCAACTATCCCCAATACACCCAGACAGTCTGGACAGTTAGTAAGCCAGACAATGCCTGGGTGGAGGCAGTATGATGTGGGGGTGCTGGTGTTGGACTGGGTTGGCAAGGTCAAAAATCACATGACACCAAGTTATAGTCCAACAGGTTTATTTGAAGACACGAGCTTTCGGAGTCTCGCTCTTTCTTCAGGTGTCAGTGAGAGAGGTGGCATCAGACACAGAATTTATAAGCAAAAGATCAAAGGCCCATAGAACTGACGCAAATGTATTGAACTAACCTAAGATGGCTGTGAAATCTTTAATTGGTTAGAAAGGATTAATATGCAAATCGCAGAATTTCTTTCAAGTCACTGCACTGAGATAACTAAAGGTTTTATCAGCATTCCAGAGGTGATATCTCAGGTCAGACAATGCATTTTAGGTGTGAGGCCTTGTTTAGAATCTGGCTGTGTATTAATTTGGAGTCAGTCTGGTTTTATTTCCAATGTAAGAATTTATAAAATGCCACATTGACTGTATACAAATCGTGTACTTTTTGAACAAAATAGAATGTATCTGCGATTACAAATCTGCAAATGGAAATTCACTCCATAGATTTATACGTGTGTGTGTGTGTGTGTGTGGTAGTGTACGTGTGTGTGTGTGCATGTGTGTGTGCACGCGTATGAGGGAGAGAGAGAGAGAGAGAGCGTGTGTGTGTTTGTATGTATGTATGTGTGTGTGTGTATGCGTATAAGAGGGAGAGAGTGTGTGTGTGTTTGTGTGCACGCGTATAAGGGGGGAGAGAATGTGTGTGTGTGTGTGTGCGTGAGCGCATGCGCGCATGTCTGTTTGTGTTAAAGGATGCCCTCATAAGAACGGGATATAATGCTCAACTCATCGATTGCCAGTTCTGACATGCCACAGTGAGAAACCGTAATGACCTCCTCAGACGACAGATATGGGATACGTTCGTTGGGCAACCCTTCCTTGTCCAGTACTTCCTGGGAGCGGAGAAACTACACCATGTTCTTCACAGCCTTCAACACATTATCGATGACATTGAACACCTTGCCAAGATCTTCCCCATGCCTCCACTTCTTGCCTTCAAACACCTGCCAGACCATAAACAGACCATTGTCTGCAGCAAACTACCCAGCCTTCAGGAGAACATTGACCACAACACTATCCAACATTGTCATGGCAACCTCTGTAAGACATGTCAGATCATCGACATGGACATTATCCTCACACGTGGCAACATCACCCACCATGTGCACGGCAGATACTCATGTGACTCGGTCAACATTGTCTATCTCATTCGCTGCAGGCAAGAATGCCCTGAGGCAAGGTATATTGGCAAAAATCATTCAGACGCTAAGACAACGGAGGAATGGGTACTGTGCAACAATTGCCAGGCAGGAATGTTCCCTCCCAGCCGGGAACACTTCAGCGGTCAAGGACATTCGGCCTCGGATCTTCGGGTAAATGTTGTAAAGGCAGACTTCGGGATACACAACAACGCGAGTCACCGAGCAGTGGCTGATAGTCAAGTTCGGTCCCCATGAGGACGGCCTCAACCGGGTTCTTGGGGTCATGTTGCACTACAGGTGACCCCACCACAATACACACACACACACACACACACACACACACACATTTAAATCTATGGGGTGAATATGTGATTGCAGATACATTCTATTTTGTTCAAAAAGTACACGATTTGTATACAGTCAATGTGGCATTTTATAAATTCCTACTTTGGGAATAAAACCAGTTTGTCTCCAAATTAATACACAGCCAGATTCTAAACAAGGCCTCACACCTAAGATGCATTGTCTGACCTGAGATGTCACCTCTGGAATGCTGATAAAACCTTTAGTTATCTCAGTGCAGTGACTTGAAAGAAATTCTGCAATTTGCATTTTAATCCTTTCTAACCAATTAAAGATTTCACAGCCATCTTAGGTTAGTTCAATACATTTGCGTTAGTTCTATGGGCCTTTTGATCTTTTGCTTATAAATTCTGTATCTGATGCCACCTCTCTCACTGACACCTGAAGAAGGAGCAAGACTCTGAAAGCTTGTGTCTTCAAATAAACCTGTTGAGCTATAACCTGGTGTTGTGGAATTTTTGACCTGGATGGAGGGAGAGTGGAGGAAAGAGTGGTTGGATGCTTTCAGGGGACTATGCACACATTGTCTTTTACTGTTTTCTCATCTTCCCTGTGGGTCTTCAAACTTGCATCCAAAACATTGTACCAACTACCTCTTCCTGTTTCAGGTGACCCTGCCCCTTGCCAGCTGTTGGCAGCATCATTTTATTTATGATCCCACCAAGCTTCTCTCTGCTGACTCAGGTCTAACTCTGAGCTAGAGTCAGAGTACAGTCAAGAACCAATCTCTGGAGGCCTCAATGTGGGATGATTCTGAAAGGGTAGCAGAGATAGAAGTTTAGCAAAACCCATTAACTTGGTTTATTTATCTTCATCTGCTATAGTATTGTAGCAAAGCTGTAAAAATACAACTTTAGTTGAAAGTACATAAGTTTTGTTTGTTAGCTCAAAGAAGTCCCAATAAAACATAAAGCGCCATAAAAGTGCCATCAGGATAATTGAATTGAAGCATCTATTCTGGGTAATCAAGTGTCTGGGCTCCAAAGAGAGGAACAATTCCACATCCATAACTGTGCATAAGAAAATACAAATGTGCAAATACTTCATCCATCCCATGATTTAAGCATTCTCTCAGGATCCATGAACACTATCGTGTTCCTCTTTTTTACAACATCCCGACTCCCTTCGCTGCTCACTGATTTAGTGATAAAGCAGAGACAATTCCAGCAGGTGTGGTATGTGGCCGAATGAAAAAGAGATAAAGACATGTGGGAACAGGCAGTTGTAAAGTAGGTAACATTGTAGGTCATATGGAGATTAACATGATTTGGCCCAAGAGGGTGGGGTATCAAGTTAGTAGGTTGTTGACTGGGTACAACGTAGCCAGCCAGGTGGTGTATGTTTTTTTTCCTTATTCATTCATGGGAAGAGGGCGTTGCTGACCAGGTAGCATTTATTGCCCATCCCTAATTGCCCAGAGGGCAGGTTAGAGTCAACCACATTGCTGTGGGTCTGGAGTCACATGTAGGCCAGACCAGGTAAGGATGGCAGTTTCCTTCCCTAAAGGACATCAGTGATCCAGGTGGGTTTTTCTGACAATCAACAATGGATTCATGGTCATTATTAGATTCTTAATTCCAGGTATTTATTGAATTCAAATTCCACCATTTGCCGAGGTGGGATTTGAACCCAGGTCCCCAGAATGTTGTCTGGGTTTCTGGATTAACAGTCCAGCGATAATACCACTACCATCACCTCCCCTAGGAGACTGGGTACAATTCGCAAGGGGGCCAAGTAAGTGATGCAGTGTTAAGGTCAGATGGACATAAATCGAGTCTGGCAAGGACAAGGGTGTGTGGGTTCGGATTGGGGGTGTGGGGTGAATGGTAATCAGATCTACTGGCAGGGGAAGGAGGGCAGGGTCCCAGTGTGGTTGGTCAGTTGGCAGATCAGGTCTGGAGTGAGTGATGGGGTCAGGTTGCATGGGATAAAGGAAGGTCTGATCTCAGGTGGTGAAGGTATTTTAGGTCCAAAGTGCGAGGAAGGGGAATTGGATACTAGGTAGGGTCTGGGGGTTGTTTTGGAGAGAAGGTGAAAGGGATTCAGGTCCAGACCAGATACGGGGCAGGCGAGCCCAGACCAGATGCAGGGCCGTCAGGACTGGAGCAGGGACAGGGGAGTTTGGTTCGGAGTGGGTGCAGAGCAATTGGGTCTGGAAAGGTGCAGGGGATTGGAATTTGGTATGGGTGGAGGGGAGTCGGGTCTGCAGTGGGTGGGGGGGAGTCGGGTTTGGACCAGGTTTAGGGGAGTTGGGTTTGCAGTGGGTTGGGGGGAGTCGTGTTTGGAGCAGGTGTAGAGGAGTTGGGTTTGCAGTGGGTCGGGGGGAGTCGGGTTTGGAGCAGGTGTAGGGGAGTTGGGTCGGCAGTGGGTTGGGGGGGAGTCGGGTTTGGAGCAGGTGTAGGGGAGTTGGGTTTGCAGTGGGTGGGGGGGAGTCGGGTTTGGAGCAGGTGTAGGGGAGTTGGGTTTGGAGTAGGTGTAGGGGATTTGGGTCGGCAGTAGTCGGGGGGGAGTCCGGTCTGGAATAGGTGTAGGGGAGTTGGGTTTGCAGTGGGTCGGGGGGAGTCGGGTTTAGAGTAGGTGTCAGGGAGTTGGGTCGGCAGTGGGTGGGGGGGGTGGTGGGGAGTTGGGTTGGCAGTAGGATGGGGGATGAGTCGGACTTGGAGCAGGTGCATGGGAGTTGGGTTTGCAGTGGGTGGGGAGGATTCTTGTCCAGAATGGATTCAGGGAGCTCAGCTCATGCAGGTGTCAAATCAGTGTTTGGGTGGTGTAAGTGGTCTGGAGAGGTTTCGTTGGGGAACTGAGAAGTAAGGGTCTGTGGAGTCAGTTGAACAATTATTCAGGAATTAGACTATATATTTTATAGTCTAAATTTTCCAGATCAAGTATTTTACTTTATTTCATCAGAACCCTATGAATTCTCTGATACATTCTGAGAGTTCCTGGCGAAGGGAATTGACATCACAGAATTCTTGATTTCCAAGGCAATTCCATCAGAGTGTGCTGCAATGAGGTCCCTGCAGGTCCCCCATTTGTAACTCCAATCTACTATGGAACAATAATCTGTTCTGAAGACAGAAATGGGTGAATTTATTATGGGGAACAAGGAAATGGCAGAAGAGTTGAATAGGTACTTTGGATCTGTCTTCACTAAGGAAGACACAAACAATCTCCCAGATGTAATAGTGGCTGAAGGACCGAGGGTAATGGATGAACTGAAGGGAATTTATATTAGGCAGGAAATGGTGTTGAACAGACTGTTAGGTCTGAAGGCTGATAAGTCCCTGGGACCTGATGGTCTGCATCCCAGAGTACTTAAGGAGGTGACTCTAGAAATCGTGGACGCATTGGTAATCATTTTCCAATGTTCTATAGATTCAGGATCAGTTCCTGCGGATTGGAGGGTGGCTAATGTTGTCCCACTTTTCAAGAAAGGAAGGAGAGAGAAAACAGGGAACTATAGACCGGTTAGCCTGACGTCAGTGGTGGGAAAGATGCTGGAGTCAATTATAAAGAACAAAGAACAAAGAAAACTTACAGCCCAGGAACAGGCCCTTCGGCCCTCCAAGCCTGTGCCGATCCAAATCCACTGTCTAAACCTATCGCCCAATTCCTAAGGCTCTGTATCCCTCTGCTCCCCACCTACTCATGCATCTGTCCAGACGCACCTTAAGTGAATCTACCGTGCCTGCCTCTACTACCTCTGCTGGCAACGCGTTCCAGGCACCTACCACCCTCTGTGTAAAGTACTTTCCGCGTGTATCCCCCTTAAACTTTTCTCCTCTCACCTTGAACGCGTGACCCCTCGTTATTGAATCCCTCACCCTGGGAAAAAGCTTATCTCTATCAACCCTGTCTGTACCCTTCATGATTTTGAAGACCTCAATCAGGTCCCCCCTCAATCTCCTTTTTTCTAATAAAAACAATCCTAACCTACTCAACCTCTCTTCATAGCTAGCACCTTCCATACCAGGCAACATCCTCGTAAACCTTCTCTGTACCCTCTCCAAAGCTTCCACATCCTTTTGGTAATGTGGCGACCAGACACAGTATTCTAAATGCGGCCGAACCAAAGTCTTGTACAATTTTAACATGACCTGCCAGCTCTTATACTCAATACCCCGTCCGATGAAGGCAAGCATACCATATGCCTTCTTGACCACTCTATCCACCTGTGCAGCCACCTTCAGGGTACAATGGACCTGAACTCCCGGATCTCTCTCCTCATCAACTTTTCCCAAGGCTCTTCCGTTTACAGTATAGTTCGCTCTAGAATTAGACTTCCCAAAATGCATCACCTCACACTTGCCCGGATTGAACTCCATCTGCCACTTCTCCGCCCAACTCTCCAGTCTATCTATATTCTCTTGTATTCTTTGACAATGCCCTATGCTTTCTGCTACTCCCCCTATCTTCGTGTCATCTGCAAACTTACTGATCAGACCACTTATGCCCTCTTCCAGATCATTTATGTATATCACAAACAACAGTGGCCCCAGCACTGATCCCTGTGGAACACCACTGGTCACCTTTCTCCATTTCGGAAACCCCCTTCAACTACTACTCTCTGTCTCCTGTTGCTCAACCAGTTCTTTATCCACCTAGCTAGAACACCCTGCACACCATGTGACTTCACTTTCTCCATTAGTTTACGATGGGGAACCTTATCAAACGCCTTACTAAAGTCCATGTAGATGACATCTACAGCCCTTCCTTCATCTATCAACTTGGTCACTTCCTCAAAGAACTCTATTAAGTTAGTAAGGCATGATCTCCCCTGCACAAAACCATATTGCCTATCACTGATAAGCCCATTCTTTTCCAAATATAAATAGATTCTATCCCTCAGTACCTTCTCCAGCAACTTTCCCACCACTGATGTCAGGCTTACTGGTCTGTAGTTACCTGGAATATCCCTACTACCCTTCTTGTACAGGGGGACAACATTAGCAACTCTCCAGTCCTCCAGCACTTCACCTGTGTTTAAGGATGCTACAAAGATATCTGTCAGGGCCCCAGCTATTTCCTCTCTCGCCTCCCTCAGCATCCTGGGATAGATCCCATCTGGTCCTAGGGATTTGTCCACCTTAATATCCTTTAGCCTACCCAACACATCTTCCCTCCTTATGTCAACGTGATCCAGAGTAAACAAACTTCTATCTCTAATCTCAACATTCATCGTGTCCCTCTCCTCAGTGAACACTGATGCAAAGTAATCATTAAGAATCTCACCCATTTTCTCAGGTTCGACACAAAACCTTCCTTCCTTATCCTTTAGTGGACCAACCCTTTCTCTAGTTACCCTCCTGCTTCTTATATATGAATAAAAGGCCTTGGGATTCTCCTTAATTCCGTTGGCTAAAGTTATTTCATGACCCCTTTTAGCCCGCTTGATTCCTCGTTTAAGATTGGTCCTACTCTCCCGACATTCCTCCAAGGACCGTTCTGTTCTTAGCTGCCTGGACCTTATGTACGCTTCCCTTTTCCTCTTGGCTAGTCGCACGATTTCTCCTGTCATCCACGGTTCATGAATCTTTCCTTTCCTATCCCTTGTTTTCAAAGGGACATGCCTATCCTGCACTATCTTCAACCTATCTTTGAAAGCCTCCCACATATCAAATGTGGACTTCCCTTCAAATAGCTGTCCCCAATCCACATTTCCCAGCTCCTGCCGAATTTTGATATAATTGGCCTTGGCCCAGTTTAGTATTCTTCCCTTAGGACCACTCTCATCTTTGTCTACGAGTATTCTAAAACTTACAGAATTGTGGTCACTATTCCCAAAGAAATCCCCCACTGCAACTTCTACCACCTGGCCTGGCTCATTCCCCAACACTAGGTCCAATATGGCCCCTTCCCTCGTTGGACTATTGACATACTGCTCTAGAAAACTTTCCTGGATGCTCCTTACAAATTCTGCCCCATCCAGACCTCTTACACTATGTGTATTCCAGTCAATGTTGGGAAAATTAAAATCGCCCATCACCACCACCCTGTTACCTCTACATCTTTCCATAATCTGTCGACCTATTTGTTCTTCTACCTCACGCTCACTGTTGGGAGGCCTGTAGTACAGCGCCAACAATGTAACTGCACCCTTCTTATTTCTCAGCTCTACCCATAATGCCTCACTGCTCAAGCCCTCCATAGTGCCCTCCTTTAGCACAGCCGTGATATCATCCCTGACCAGCAATGCAACTCCTCCCCCCCTTTTACTTCCCTCCCTGTCCTGTCCAAAGCATCTATATGCTGGGACATTTAGTTGCCAATCATATAAAAGATGAAATTACGACTCATTTGGATAGCAGTAACTGGATAGGTCAGAGTCAGCATGGATTTACGAAGGGGAAATCGTGCTTGACTAATCTTCTGGAATTTTTTGAGACCTAACAGTCTGTTCAACACCATTTCCTGCCTAATATAAATTCCCTTCAGTTCATCCATTACCCTAGGTCCTTCAGCCACTATTACATCTGGGAGATTGTTTGTGTCTTCCTTCGTGAAGACAGATCCAAAGTACCTATTCAACTCTTCTGCCATTTCCTTGTTCCCCATAATAAATTCACCCATTTCTGTCTTCAGAACAGATTATTGTTCCATAGTAGATTGGAGTAACTATGAAGATGGACAAGGGAGAGCCAGTGGATGTAGTGTAATCGGACTTTCAGAAAGCCTTTGATAAGTCCCACATAGGAGATTAGTGAGCAAAATTAGGGCACATGGTACTGGGGGCAAAATACTGACTTGGATTGAAAATTGGCTGGCTGACAGGAAGCAAAGAGTAGTGATAAACGGGTCCCTTTCGGAATGGCAGGCGGTGACCCGTGGGGTACCGCAAGGTTCAGTGCTGGGACCGCAGCTGTTTACAATATACATTAATGATATAGGTGAAGGCATTAAAAGTAATATTAGCAAATTTGCTGATGACACAAAGCTGGGTGGCAGTGTGAAATGTGTGGAGGATGTTATGAGAATACAGGGTGACTTGGACAGACTAGGTGAGGGGGCGGATGCATGGCAGATGCAGTTTAATGCGGACAAATGTGAGGTTGTCCACTTTGGTGGCAAGAACAGGAAGGCAGATTACTATCTAAATGGAATCAAGTTAGGTAAAGGGGAAGTACAATGAGATCTAGGTGATCTTGTACATCAGTCTATGAAAGCAAGCATGCAGGTACAGCAGGCAGTGAAGAAAGCTAATGGCATGCTGGCCTTCATAACAAGAGGAATTGAGTATAGGAGCAAAGAGGTCCTTCTGCAGCTGTACAGGGCCCTGGTGAGACCGCACCTGGAGTATTGTGTGCAGTTTTGGTCTCCAAATTTGAGGAAGGACATTCTTGCTATTGAGGGAGTGCAGCGTAGGTTCGCAAGGTTAATTCCCGCAATGGCGGGACTATCATATGTTGAAAGATTGGAGCGACTGGGCTTATATACACTTGAGTTTAGAAGGATGAGAGGGGAGCTGATTGAGACGTATAAGATTATTAAGGGATTGGACACTCTGGAGGCAGGGAGCATGTTTCCACTGATGGGTGACTCCAGAACCAGAGGACACTGTTTAAAAATAAGGGGTAGGCCATTTAGAACAGAGTTGAGGGAAAACTTCTTCACCCAGAGAGTGGTGGATATATGGAATGCTCTGCCCCAGAAGGCAGTGGAGGCTAAGTCTCTGGATACTTTCAAGAAAGAGATGGATAGAGCTCTTATGGATAATGGAATCAAGGGTTATGGGGATAAGGCAGGAACAGGATACTGATTGTGGATGATCAGCCAAGATCATAATGAATAGTGGTGTTGGCTCGAAGGGCCGAATGGCCTACTCCTGCATCTATTGTCTATTGTCTATTGTCTATTGTCTATAATTGTCTCGTGGGAAAATCTGGGCCACAGTGTTTCCAGAATATTCTGACCCTGTTTTAGAATTTCAGCACACATGGCCTATTGCTTTTTTACCAACCCCAGTTACTTGCTGACTAAACTTGTGGATTACTTAAGACTAAAGCCATTCTAACATTGACATGCAGTTCATTTAATATCAAATATTAACAGTTGAAGTTTAACCGTTTGGCACTGAGACAGATTTGAAGTGTACTGTAGTTGCGAAAGCTTGCGAGGGCAAACATAATGTGTGTTTCTATCTTTGAAGAGGTGACTGGGATCTATCCATCTGATGGGAGTGTGGAAGGAGGAACCCTCCTGACTGTGACTGGCCAGTTCTTTGATGAAACAGATGCCCCTGCCAGAGTTACTGTGGGAGGTACGAGAAAAGAAAATGATTGGAAGAAGTTACATAGCACCTTTCACCAAACCAAACTTCTTTATAGACACTGGGGTATTTTTCATGCGTAGTAACCATGGTAATGCAGAAAATGCGACAACCTATCTTCCTGCTAACAGTATTATGATAGTCATCAGGTAACCTGTTTCAATGAACATAAGAACTAGGAGCAGGAGTAGGCCATCCGGCCCTTCGAGCCTGCTCCACCATTCAATAAGATCATGGCTGATCTTTTCGTGGACTCAGATCCACTTACCCGCGCTCTCACCGTATCCCTTAATTCCTTTAATGTTCAAAAAAAATCTACCTTAGCTTTAAAAATGTTTACTGAAGTAGCGTCAACTACTTCACTGGGCAAGGAATTCCAGAGATTAACAACCCTCTGGGTGAAGAAGTTCCTTCTCAATTCAGTCCTAAATCTGCTCCCTCTAATGTTGAGGCTATTCCCTCTTGTCCTAGCTTCACCTGCCAGTGGGAACAGCCTCTCTACTTCTATCTTAGCTATTCCCTTCATAATTTTATATGTTTCTATAAGATCCCCCCTCAATCTTCTGAATTCCAATGAATTTAATCCCAATCTACTCAGTCTCTCCTCATAAACCAACCCCCTCAACTCCGGAATCAACCTAGTGAACCTCCTCTGCACCCCCTCCAGTGCCAGTACATTCTTTCTCAAGTAAGGAGACCAAAACTGCACACAGTACTCCAGGTGTGGCCTCACCAGCACCTTGTACAGCTGCAACATAACCTCTCTGCTTTTAAACTCAATCCCTGTAGCGATAAAGGACATTTGCCTTCCTAATTATTTGTTGTACCTGCAGACCAATCTCCTGATTCATGCACAAGGACACCCAGGTCCCTCTGCATAGCAGCATACTGCAACTTTTTACCATTCAAGTGCTAATCCTTTTTACTATTACTCCTACCAAAATGTACGACTTCACATTTATTTACATTGTATTCCATCTGCCAGACCTTTGCCCACTCACTCAATGTATCTATGTTCCTCTGCAAAGTTTCACAGTCCTCTGCACACTTTGCTCTGCCACTCATCTTAGTGTCATCTGCAAACTTTGACACCCCACACGTGGTCCCCAATGATGTGATTTTAGCCAGAAGACTAAGTAGAACTTCCTGCTATTTCTCCAATGATGGTACCTTCAACAGCACAGCATTTCCCACAGTATTGCACTGGGAGTGTTAACCCAGATTAGGTTTTCACATCTCTGAATTTGGACTCGAACCCAAAAGTTTATGATGCAGTTATGAAAATGCTACATCCATTGACCCAAGGCTGACATAGCAAGCAAACGTTTTTCCGATAGAAAGTCCAACACGTCTCCAAGTTCCACTAAATGGGAGGGATCTATAGTGTTTTTCACTTGAGCCTGGAGCTATTTTTTAACACAACTGTAATTTCTTTATTTCTTTTGACTTGATAAAGGCATACA
This sequence comes from Ginglymostoma cirratum, assembly GCA_024137785.1. Taxonomy (NCBI): domain Eukaryota; kingdom Metazoa; phylum Chordata; class Chondrichthyes; order Orectolobiformes; family Ginglymostomatidae; genus Ginglymostoma; species Ginglymostoma cirratum. The sequence goes on along the minus strand of JAHRHZ010000077.1, from coordinate 25,433,666 downwards.
AAATTATCAGAGGTATAGATAGAGTAGACAGCCAGAAACATTTTCCTAGAGTAGAGGTAGCTATTACGAGGGGGCATAGTTTTAAAGTGAGTGGAGGTAGATACAGGGGAAACGTCAGAGGTAGGTTCTTTACTCAGAGAGTGATAAGGGCGTGGAATGCATTGCCGGAGAGGGTAGTGGTGTTGGCCTCATTAGGGGCATTTAAGCAGCTATTAGATAGGCATATGGATGATAGTATAAGGTAGGGGTGGAGGTTAGATAGACCTTAGGTTTAGGGTAAAAGTTCAGCACGACATCGTGGGCGGAAGGCCCTGTACTCCGCTGTGCTGTTCTATGTTCTATCAAATATAAATACAGCTTTGGGGAATACAGTTTATAGTCTCTGATGTGAGCCCATTTTTATTTGAACATATCTCTGATCATTGATAATGAATCTGACATCTCATACACACTGATTAATACAATAAAGCTTGCTTTTATTTCACAAAACGGCTGTCTTCACACTGTACATAGAATTATATCCATTCTTCCAATTATCTTTTCTAATCTTATTTTCTCCATTTATCACATAGGTCAGAGCTGTGAGGTCCTAAGTGTCAGTACAACTCAGGTAATCTGTCGGACCGCAAAGGAAGCCAATCATCTCAGAACAGTTTTTCCAGGTGATGTATATTTTTTACTCATTGATAATTTTTCGCTTTGAATTTTAGTTTTATATCTTCATTAACCATTATTAGATTATATGTTCAGCTGATGTCAAATGAGACCTAAGTAACAATGCTCGTTATTGAAAATGGATAAGTCTACAGATATGCAAGACAAACTATTTGAAACACAGTGTGATAAGCAACTTTCTAGCTACTTAGAGTTATAGACTCATAGAGATGTACAGCACGGAAACAGATCCTTCGGTCCAACTCATCCATACCTACCAGATATCCTAAATTAATCTAGCCCCATTTGCCAGCATTTGGCCCAAATCCCAATAAACCTTTCCTATTTATATATTTGTCTCAATTAATACACTTGTTATTAAAATAGATGAGCTCAATTATGCTCTAACAGTTCTGCATGTTCTAACGATACCAGACAACCAATTGCTGAAGTACTCTGCAGGAGTGAGTTGATATTGCTTCAAACCGGAAACTATCGCTCATTAACTTGGTGACAGTTCAGTTGTAAGTAAGCTTAGCTTAGTGTAGAGACAGGACTGTTTGATTATAGTGGATAATGTGTATTATTTCCTCTTGTGGGAGAGTCTAGGACCAAAGGGCATGATCTCAGAGCCTACCCTGCTATCTGATTCTATCCTGGCTGACCTTGAGCTTCAACTCTTCTTTCCTGCCCATTCCCCATATCCCTCTATATCTCTTTATCTGGGGCATTTAAAATTATGAAAAAGGTTGACATAGAGAGAGTTTTCCCACATGTTTGGAAGCCAGAACTAGTGGCCTTAAATATAAAAGAGTCAATGTTAAATGCAGCAGGAAATTCAGGAGAAATATCTTTAGCCGGAAAGCATATATTGATCTGTTAAAGATGAATAACCTCAGATCATTTTCCCCAAGTGTGACTGATAGGAATCTTTAAGATCATTAAATATAAATGTCAAGAACATGTTTACTCTTGTTGATGAGAATTAAGCGAGGGACCATCAGTATAAGATGGTCATTAATAAATCCAGTAGGGAATTCTGGAGAAACTTCTCACACGGAAACATAGAAAATTGAAATGGGATTAGGTAATTCAGCTCTGCACACCTTCTCTGCCCTTCAATATGCTCGTGGCTTCACCCAGAGAGTGGTGAGAATGTGGAACCCACCACCAGAGGGAATAATTGAGGCAAGGTAAGGTTTTGCTTATAAAAACTTACTTCGTGAGTCAGCGGTCTACCTGCTTTCAGCGGCAGGAGTGGTGAGGACGCGAGCTGGGAAGTGAACTATTATATCCGGGCATTGTCTAAGCAGCAAATCTAATCAACAAATTTAATTAACTCATTATAATAAATTATATAAATTAAAAAAGTAATTAACTAAGTAGAAATGGCTGGACAGGTGATGTGTTGTAGCTGTATGATATGGGACCTGGCTGATCCTATTGCGAACTGCAGTGACCACATCTGCAGCAAGTGTTGGTTGCTCAAGGAACTTCGGATCAGAGTTGATGAGCTGGAATCAGAGCTTCAACCACTACAGCACATCCGGGAGGGGGAGAAGTACCTGGATGATTTGTTTCAGGAGGCAGTCACACCTGGCAGATTAAGTAATTCAAATTTGGTCAGTGGCCAGGGACAGCAGGATGTGACTGTAAGCGAGGCAGGTAGAAGGATCCTGCAGTTAGGAACAGAGGAGCCTCAGTTCTTGACCTTGTCCAACAGGTACAAGGTACTTACTCCCTGTGTGGTTGAGGAAAAGGGCTGCAGGGAGGATGAGCCAACTGACCACTGCACTGTGGTATGGGAAGCCATTTAAGAGGGGGGAGCAAAAACACAGGTGGTAGTTATAGAGGATTCTATAATTAGGGGGATAGATAGTATCCTTTGTAAGCAGGATCGAGAGTCCCACATGGTGTGTTGCCTGCCTGGCGCCAGAGTAAGGGATATCTCTGACCGGCTTGAAAGAATATTGGAGCGGGAGGGGGAGGATGCAGTTGTTGTGGTCCATGCCGGAACAAACCACACAGGCAAGACAAGGAAAGAAGACCTGTTCAGAGATTATCAGGAGCTAGGAACTAAGTTAAAGAACAGGTCCTCAAGGGTTATAATCTCCGGATTACTGCCTGAGCCATGTGCTAATTGGCATAGGGACATGAGAATAAGGGCAGTAAATACATGGCTAAAAGAGTGATGCGGGAAAGAGGTGTTCCTTTCCATGGGGCACTGGCATCACTATTGGAATAGGAGGGATCTGTACAGTTGGGACAGTGTCCACCTGAATCAAGCTGGGACCAATGTTCTAGCGAAAAGGGTAATAACAGGACTTTAAACTAGAAATTGGTGGGGGGGTGGTTGGGGGAAGAGGAGGAGGGAATGGTGAAACTTGCCCCGGTGAGAAACAAAGCAGCAGGTTAACATCTGTAGTGGTGGATTCGACTACGTGGAAAAATATGAAAGAAATGACAGGGAAGGATAACTCTGGAGAGGTTATTAAAGTCTCCAGTGCAGAAACAAATAGGACAGAGTGTTTGGAAAAGTCTAGAAATCAAACACGGGAAAAATGAATGAAAATGAGAAGAGGGAGGGTTAATACAGGACTAAAGGTGTTATATCTGAACGCACGCAGTATAAGGAATAAGGTAAATGAGCTTGTGACGCAGATGGAAACTGGCAGGTATGACGTGGTCGGCATCACAGAGACGTAGCTGCAAGGGGATCAGGATTGGGAACTGAATATCCAAGGATATACATCCTATGGAAAAGAGAGGCAGGTGGGCCGAGGGCGTGGGGTTGCCTTATTAATGAGAAATGAAATTAAATCAATAGAAAGAAACAAAGTAGGGTCAGATGGTGTAGAATCTGTGTGGGTAGAATTGATGAACTGCAAAGGTGAAAAAAACCATAGTTGGGGTTGAGTACAGGCCTTCAGATTGTAGTCAGGAGCTAGGGTGCAGGATACAGCAAGAGATAGAAAAGGTGTGTAAGAAAGGCAAAGTCACAGTGATCATAGAGAATTTCAATCTGCAGGTGGACTGGGAAAATCATGTTGGAAGTGGGTTGCAAGAAAAAGGAGTTTGTGTAATGTCTACGAGATGGCTTTTTGGAGCAGCTTGTGGTGGAGCCCACAAAGGAACAGACAATACTGAATTTGGTATTGTGCAATGAGGCAGACTTGATAAGGGAGCTTAAGGTAAAGGAACCCTTAGAAGGCAGTGATCACTAGATGATAGAATTTATTCTGCAATTTGAGAGGGAGAAGATAGAATCAGAGGTAATGGTCTTACAGCTGAATAAAGGTGACTGCAGAGGTATGAGGGAGGAGCTGGGCAGAATTGACTGGAAGAGGAGCGTGGCAGGAAAGACAGTGGGTCAGCGATGGCAGGAGTTTCTGGGAGTAATTCAGGAGACGCAGCAAAAATTCATCCCTAGGATAAAGAAGCATGGTACAGAGAAGATGAGGCAACCATGGCTGACTAAAGAAGTCAGGGATAGCATAAAAACAAAAGAGAAAGCATATAATGTGGCGAAGATCAGTGGGAAACGAGAGGACTGGGAAGCTTACAAAGACCAACAGAGGACAACAAAAAAAGAAATAAGGAGGGAGATGATTAAATATGAGGGTAAGCTAGCCAGTAATATAAATGAAGGCTGTAAGAGTTTCTTTAGGTATATAAAGGGCAAAAGAGGGGCAAAAGTAGACGTTGGACCACTGGAAAATGATGGTGGAGAGATGGTAGTGGGAACAAGGAAATGGCTGAGGAACTGAATAATTACTTCGCTTCAGTCTCCGCGTTGGAAGACACAAGTAATATCCCAAAAATTCAAGACAGTCACGGGGCAGAGCTAAGTATGGTGGCCATCACCAAGGAAAAGATGCTAGTAAAACTAATTGGCCTGAAGGTGGACAAAAAACCTGGGCCAGATGGACTACACCCCAGACTTCTAAAAGAGATAGCTAAAGAGATAGTGGAAGTGTCAGCAGTGATCTTTCAGGAATTGCTAGAGTCAGGGAGGGTCCCAGAGGACTGGAAAATTGCTAATGTGACACCCCTGTTTAAAAAGGGAGTAAGGCAAAAGATAGAAAATTACAGGCCAATTAGCCTAACCTCGGTCGTAGGTAAGATTTTGGAGTCCATTGTAAAGGATGAGATTTCTGAATATTTGGATGTGTACAGTAAAAGAGGGCAAAGTCAGCATGGTTTCATCAAGGGGAGGTGATACCCGACAAATCTGCTAGAATTCTTTGAGGAAGTAACAAACAGGGTAGACCAAGGAGAGCCAATGGATGTTATCTACCTGGACTTCAAGAAGGCCTTTGATAAGGTGCCACACAGGAGGCTGCTGAGTAAGATAAGGGCCCATGGTGTTAGAGGCAAGGTGCTAGCATGGATAGAAGATTGGCTGTCTGGCAGAAAGCAGAGAGTGGGGATAAAGGGGTCTTTCTCAGGATGGCAGCTGGTGATGAGTGGTGTTCCGTAAGGTTCAGTGCTGGAACCACAACTTTTCACTTCATACATTAATGATCTAGATGAAGAAACTGTGGGCAGTCTGGCTAGGTTTGCAGATGATACAAAGATAGGTGGAGGGATAGGTGGTATTGAGGAGGTGACGAGGCTGCAGAAGGATTTGGACAGGTTAGCAGAGTGGGCAAAGAAGTGGCAGATGGAGTACAACATGGGAAAGTGTGAGGTCATGCACTTTGATGAGGAGAATAAAAGCATGGACTATTTTCTACATTGGGAGAAAATTCAGAAGTCTGAAGTGCAAAGAGACTTGAGAGTTCCACTCCAGGATTTTCTCAAGGTAAACTTGCAGGTTGAGTCAGTAGTCAGGAAGGCAAATGCAATGTTGGCATTTATTTTGAGAGGACTTGAATATAAAAGCAGGGATGTACTACTGAGGATTTATAAGGCTCTGGTCAGGCCACATTTGGAGTATTGTGTGCAATTTTGGGCCCCATATCTCAGGAAGAATGTACTGTCCCTAGAGCGGGTTCAGAGGAGGTTCACAAGAATGGTCCCAGGAATGGAAAGCTTAACATATGAGGAACATTTGAGGACTCTGGGACAATATTCATTGGAGTTTAGAAGGATGAGTGGGGATCTAATTGAAACTTACAGAATACTGAATGGCCTGGACAGAGTGGATGTTGGGAAGATGCTCCCATTGGTAGCAGAGACTAGGACCTGAGGGCACAGCCTTAGAGTAAAGAACAAACAGAGAACAAAGAAAATTACAGCACAGGAACAGGCCCTTCAGCCCTCCAAGCCTGCACCGATCCAGATCCTCTACCTAAACCTGTCATCTATTTTCCAAGGATCTGTATCCCTCTGCTCCCTGCCCATTCATGTATCTGTCTAGATACATCTTAAATGATGCTATTGTGCCCACCTCTACCACCTCTGCTGGCAACGCGGTCCAGGCACCCACCACCCTCTGCGTAAAGAACTTTCTACGCATATCTCCCTTAAACTTTTACCCTCTCACCTTGAAATCATGACCCCTAGTAACTGAGTCCCCCAATCTGGGAAAAAGTTTCTTGCTATCCACCCTGTCTATACCTCTCATGATTTTGTAGACCTCACCCTGGTCCCCCCTCAAACTCCGTCTTTCTAATGTAAATAATCCTAATCTACTCAACCTGTCTTCATAGCTAGTGCCCTCCATTACAGGCAACATCCTGGTGAACCTCCTCTGCACCCTCTCCAAAGCATCCACATCCTTTTGGTAATGTGGCGACCAGAACTGTACACAGTATTCCAAATGTGGTCGAACCAAAGTCTTATATAACTGTAATGTGACCTGCCAACTCTTGTACTCAATACCCCGTCCGATGAATGAAAGCATGCCGTATGCCTTCTTGACCACTCAATCAACCTGCGTTGCCACCTTCAGGGTACAATGGACCTGAACACCCAGAGCTCTCTGTGCATCAATTTTCCCCAGGACTTTTCTATTTACTGTATAGTTCGCTCTTGAATTGGATCTTCTAAAATGTAGTACGGGGAAGACCTTTTAGAACGGAGATAAGGAGAAACTTCTTCAGCCAGAGTGGTGAATCTGTGGAATTCACTGCCACAGAAGGCTGTGGAGGCAAGATCATAGAGTAGATTTAAGACTGAAATAGATAGGTTCTTGATTATCATGGGGATCAAGGGTTACAGGGAGAAAGCAGGAGAATGGGGTTAAGGAATTTATCAGCCATGATTGAATGGCGGAGCAGACTCGATGGGCTGAATGGCCTAATTTCTGCTCCTATGTCTTATGGTCTTACATTCAAGCAAGATATTACAGGAAATGTTTGTCCAAATACGTGTCTGGATATGAATCACACAGGGACAGACCTATGGACTACACCTATGATCTTTGCAAAAATAATTGATGATTTTTTTTTTTCATTGTGTTCAAGTAATAACAGCTTCTTGAAGAATTGTCATTGGAATACTGAAAAATATTGCACAATTTTATTCAAGCTCCCATTTAGTGTGTTATTTTCCTCTTGGTTTAGGAGGAAGAGGATTGAAGATAGAAACATGGCAAGGTGGCAACTTGGATGATTTACCAGACTACAATGAAAATACTCCAGGATATTCAGTATCTTGGACTGATGAGGCTTTATATAAACCATCCACATCATGGAGTCCATCTGTAACACGTTTAAGTGGGTTCTTTGTTGCTCCAGAGACTGACAATTACCATTTCTATGTCAAAGGGTGGGATTCATTCCGACTATATTTCAGTTTAAGTGGGATCCCTCAGGACAAGGTGCGTAAGCAGACACTTGCAGGTACATTTCATTATCTACTGACCTGTCTAGACGCTAATTTTTATGTAAACTTAAAACAAGAAGTGGTTATTGGTTGGTGAAGAGACCTTATCATTGTAAAAGATGACAGTAATAAAAGGAGTGACTCTACAGTCCATCACACCATCTGCTATGAGTATGGAGACAGTATAGAGAAATAGAGCTAGACTGGGGCAGGAATGGAGTGCCAGATTTCAGTTCCTTGATGGTATCTGTCTTCAGTAAAGTGCTTTAACCTTCTGAAGACATTTTCCAACCTCATAAAGGATTGAACTAAAATTTACAATGGTTTGTTCTTGGAAATTCTGACTGTTATCATTTGGGAAAAAAAAGTGTAAAAATTAAAGCAGTTTAATCCTTTCATACCAAACAGAGTATTGACCTTTAGCCACTGTTAGGTTTTCAGTGCAATTACCAGGAAAAAGAGATGCTCTATCGAATGATTCTGAGAGATATAGGGGACACAATTCCCTTGACATCAAATGGGAAATGTGCTAACAGATGGAAAAACATAAAGAGATAGTAGGAACTGCAGATGCTGGAGAATCTGAGGTAACAAGGTGTAGAGCTGGATGAACACAGCAGGCCAAGCAGCATCAGAGGATCAGGAAAGCTGATATTTCGGGCCTAAACCCTTCTTCAGAACTAGGCCCGAAACGTCAGCTTTCATGCTCCTCTGATGCTGCTTGGCCTGCTGTGTTCATCCAGCTCTACACTTTATTATCCCCAAAAAACTTAAGGATCCAGGATTCAGCAGCAAGCTGAGATAAATAAGACTGATATCAAGTTTTTTGAAGAAGAAGGAATTTAGGTTTGATCAATTAAAATTTCTGAAAATATGAAATGGAGCAATACAGATCATGCACATAATTTATTTTAATAATAATTCAGGAACTAGGAGTAATTTGGGATAAAGAAGACATTCAGGCAGATCAGCTGATAATTTCTCGTATTCTGTCTTTGTACCATTTCCTAGGTGAACATTGCTTGTCGATCTCAGAATCTCCGGAGATATGGTAACCAAGAATTTAACACTATGCAGCTCCAGAAAGGGAAAGAGTAAGTGTCATCCACCTGAGCAAGCATTCAAGATTTTTATACTTTATATTTATGATTGAAAACATACATATCAAATTTACATATGCAATCATATGATGATTTATGTGTTTAAATGGAAATTTACATCTTATTTTACGTAGATAATTGAACAGTGTTGTAGTTTATTACATATTTAGATTTACCAGCGTATTCTGTGCATGCCACTGAAACGGAATTGAAAATTTATGTTTTAACTTTGCATTTACTTTGGAATTATTTGTGAGAAGCAAGTAATTGAAACTCATTTGCAAACTGTGACCCTCAAATTCTATTGAGGGCACTAAGAGATTATATTTGATGAGAAATATCAGCATGTTACAAATTTGGTCCATGTATGCCCTCTGTCTCTAAGCGAAATGTAACAGCTGCAGAAAACTCACACCAAATGTATGTACTTTTGATCGTGTGAATGTTCAGCATTTTCTTAATAGCTACTTCAAATGTTGCCCATTGATGGTGAAATTGACACGGTTCAATAGGAAACTGTGAACACAAACCTGACTGAATGCATCATGTGGCTGTTAGTAAGATCTTACTCATGAATTAATAAGAAAACGGCATGAGTGTGGTTACTATGCCAAAGACACATTTTAAAGCATCACCTCTCAGTCAGGTGCAGTAGTATTGGGGTTGTATTATTAGACTGGTAATCCATGAGTTCAAATCCCATTAAAGCAACTGGGGAATTTAAATTTGATTAATTGCTCTACATCTGGAAGTGAAAATTAAATTGTCAATGATAGTCACCATTAAACTACTGGGCTGTTGTAAAAAATCAACACCTTTTCTAATGCCTTTTAGGGAAATAAATCAGCCATCCTTAGGTGACTCCAGATCCAGAACAATGTGCAGTTTTAGTTTATAACAGGAACATTTGTGTACAATTTATTTATCAATGTAAAATATACAGATACTACACATTAACAGTAGACACAGTGCTGTAGTGTATTGCAGCTTATCCATGCAGCACAACAAGCATCTCCAATAGGAAGACAGTACTTGTGACCTTTGCCCATACTGTAAATCTTCTTGCCAGACTATCCTCTGAAATAGTAGCTCACTACCACCTTTTCAAGGATAAATAGTAAGGGCAGTAAATGACCACATCCAGTGAATTAAGGGAAGGAAAAATAATTTGCATGAACGGTCAATTTATTCTGTCCAAAGTGACTGTTTATGAAATAACTCAATTGAAAGGTGATGTCAAATTTGTTGGGACAGATCTCACAATTTCACCATTGGTGGATTGATCGTCAATTAAATCCTCCATAATGAACATAATTGCAGATTCCACCAAAGAACATCCCTGAAAAATTCACAGGCATTCATTTAATTTTGACACTGAGTTGGTCAGGGGAGGTTGGCTCAGAATAGATTGTACACAAAATGAAGAAAACAAGAAAGTTAATGAACAGGCACACTAAACCATTAGGAAAGCAAATAGCATGTTGACCTTATTAGAGTATTGGAGCACAGGAGTCAGGAAGTATTATTACAATTATACTTTCCATGGTGAGCCCTTATCTGCAGTTCTGAAGGATGTTCTGCCTTTAAAGAGGTGGAAAGAAGGTTAACTAGATTGATTCCTGGGAGGAAACAGCTGTCCTGTAAGGAGACATTGAGTACAATGAATCAATACTCTGTTGAGCTCAGAAGAAACAGAGATTATCCACTGGAATACATAAAGTATTGAGAAGGCAGATACAGTCGATTCTGAGGCAAGACTGAAGAATTTAGAACATAGGGTTGCAGTCTTAGGATGAGGGTATGACCATTTAGGGCTGAGATGAGGAGAGAACTTTTCTCATTGAGGTTCTGAATTTGTGGAATTCTCTAAACCAGAGGGCTGTGAATGCTCAGCCGTGAGCATGTTCTACAGAAATATGCTTTTGAAGTTTCATAGAATCAAGACTTGTGAAAAAGAAAGAAGCGGAAAGTGGATTGAGATTGAGCATCAGCCAGGATCATATTGATTGGTGAAGCAGGCTTGTGGGACTGAATGGCCTCCTCCTCCTCCTCCGTTTTTTTTATTATCCTGTGTTCTGGATTAAGAGAAATATATTTTTATACAAGGCTTTTAGATTACGGATTGCTTTGTCATTGGATAAGGCAGAAACAGAAAAATTGGCAAAACTTGATAAATTGAGAAAATTAGATAAACGTTTGAAGTATAAGATGCAAATGAGCATAGTGAGTGACCTAGGCAGCCAGACATTTTGCATTTTTCTAGTAATAGAATAGGTAAAGACACAAAGAGCCAAGTGGCTTCTTACTGTGCTGTGGTTTACTTTGAGCAATGACCAAGATACTTAGGACCTCAATACTCCAAATAGTGCCTATTTAAAATATATACACACATTAGGTACACAACCTTTATTTAGTGTATAAACCAGAAAAGAGCAGTGCAATACTCCTTCACTAATGCACCGGAACATTAGTTTGGATTCTCAGCCCCATATGCAGTTTCAGTGCACAGACCATTGTCCCGTGTGTGGTTCCAGCAAAGCATGGCCCAGGACATCTATTGTTCTGCTTAATGGAGATGAAACTGTGGTAATGAATTTCAATGATGCAATCTTAGAGGGAGACTGGAGACAGGAATCTAAATCAGGATTGAAAGGTGGATTTTAAAGATCCCACAACAGAATTTCACTGACGTGCAGATTAGTTCTCCGTGACATCCCAGTTAATGACTCGCTCTAAATCAGCATCATTAAAAGTTGGCCATCCATCTTACTGCTACCAGGTGGATCGTCCTATTTGTAAGATGATTGGTATGTTTGCTACAGTTTGAAATGCTTTGATATGACTCAATAGGATGTTCTGAAATGTAGTACAGACCTAAGCTTTTGCAGAATGACCTCTGTATGTGCTGATTAAATGCTACAAACTGCATATCTCCCTTCACTCCACAGATATTACATTGAATTGGTGCTGCAGGACACCACCAGGTCCTCCTTTAGTATTGGTATGTACAGGGAGAACATCTCTTACACGGAACAACAGACAGCAGACTCTGTCGGTGAAGTCCAGCTCATCAAATCACGCTCGGACATTCTCCATGAGAAACAGGTCAATGCTGAATCTTCAGTTTCTGTTTGGGCACCTGGATGTAATGGGGACTAGATGGGACTGAAAACCCACTGAGTGCAGTTTTAGGTTAAGGTGATCCACAAGGCACCAATGATATGGCTTCCCTGCTGCTGAAACTTTGCAGCTTTCTTTCTCTCTTGGCAGGTTATGAGATTAGCTGCTGGGGTTGGGGTTTGGGGAGAATGGTGTGATGATGGTCAGAGTGGGAGTGTGATGGGCGGTGGTAGTGTGTGATGAGCTGTGACCCTCCAAGCCTATGCGGGTGGATAAACTGGACTATCCACCCGCCCATTGTATTATACCTAGGGGCAGATCCTAACTCCAGACCTGCTGTGTTCATCCAGCCCCATGCTTGTTATCTCCAGACTCACAAATACCTTTTTCATGGTCTTGATCTTCAGATGATCTTCCCCCAGCTGGCCTGTAGACCCTGCACCCCATCCCACCATTGCTTTATAACGTGACCTTTATAATGTGAACCCTCCAAGACCCAAGTGGTCCAGTTGAAATGAATACAGTATTCAAATGATGTTGCAGACTTTGCTCACTGGGAATGCATAGAGTGGGACTTGAACCCTTTCCACATCAATACACAGGCAGGAGTCTCTCTCTGAAAAGTCAATGCATTTACCAAAACATATAATTCCAATATAACTCCATATAACTTAAATTTAGCCTGTTTTTGTGCAATTTTTCATTGTTCAAAAGTGAAATATAAACTAACGTATTATTTTAGTGTAATTCTATTACAGGTGAGGATTGCAAGAATTATAAAATCGTAAAATAATTATTTTTTTTCTAATTCCTTGCTGTTTCTTGTCCCCCATCCTAAAATTTTCACACCTTCCCTGAGGTGTGAGACATATTTTTCCAGCATTATACCATCATTCCCAGACATCAACTAGATTCACATCCAATGCAGGGAATAAACACCGCGCCTCTGATCTCAGAATGTAACACTTTTATTCCCATATCATCTGGCACCTCTTGCCATTATGAGGAATTTTTTCTTATTTTAATTCCATGAAAAAATATTTCACCTCCTTTGCCTGATGTTTAACGGTGACTTCAACCAGTTTTTGATTTTGCAATTTTAGATTTTGACTCTGGAGAACTGGAGTATGGGAAATGCAGTCAATGAGATTCAGGAAATCATCATCAGTAGCTCTTGTCAAAAGATTGGTACCTGTTCATACATTTGGTACAGGCTCATCTATAATCAACGACGCACAGGTACAGTAATGATGAATCCAGCAAATACATAACTAGTGACATAGGCCAGTTAGCCTTCTTCTGTTTGCCTTTCTTACCTCCCCTCACCCCAAAATCCTCCACCATCACTGTAATCCTCCAGTCCTGATATCTTGAGCATCCCTGATTACCATTGCTCCAACATTGGTGATTGCGTCTTCAGGTGCTTGGGTTTTTTTAATTCATTCAGGGGATGAGGACATCACTGGCCAGGCAGCATTTATTGCCCATCCCTAATTGCCCGGAGGACAGTTATGATTCAACCACATTGCTGTGGATCTGGAGTCACAAGTAGGCCAGACCAGGTAAGGATGGCAGTTTCCTTCCCTAAAGGACATTTGTGAACCAGATGGGTTTTTCAGATAATCAGCAATGGATTCATGGTCATCATTAGACTTATAATTCCAGATATTTATTGAATTCAAATACCACCATCTGCCATGGCAGGATTTGAACCCAGGTCCCCAGAATATTACGTGGGTCTTTAGATTAACACTCCAGCAATAATATCACTAGGTCATTGCCTCAAAACTCCTAAGCTTTGGAGTTCCCCCACAAAGTCATTGTCTCATTCCATTCTCTAAGACATTTCTTCGAATCTACTTTCTTGACCAATATTTTTGTCATCACTCCAATATCATCTTATGTGACTTGATATTAAATTTTAATAAAAACAGAAAGTGTGGGAGAAACTCAACAGATCTGGCAGCATTTGTGGAGAGAAAAACAGAGTTAATGTTTTGAGTGGAAAGGCTCTTCTTCAGAACTGAGCTTTGAGTCTTTGAGTTTCACTTGAAACTTTAACTCTCCACAGATGCTGTCCGACTTGCTGAATTTCTCCAGTATTTTCTGTCTTTATTTCAGATTTCCAACATTTCAATATTTTGCTTTCAAATTTTGTCAAATTTTGATGGACAATCAATACCGTGAATCACCTCGTGATGTACCATTACATTAAATTGCGTTTTATAAATGCATTTTGTTGAGGCCTGTCAAAGAAATCTCGGTAAGTGAAATGACTGAATGGTATAACTTGAGTTAAACAGTCCAGGAAAGACCTGAAGTGTTTGTATAGGGGCGTTGGAATTAAGTCTGATTATCATGAGCGTACTGTCAGCCTGTGTATAGACTATGGAGCTGGAGTACCAGCCTCTATTGGTATTTAGTTGTGACATTTTGAAGACTTAAAAGAGATCTTCGGGGCAACTTTTTCACAGAGGGTGGTGCATATATGGAATAAGCTGTCAGAGGAAGTGCTAGAATCAATCAAATATGACATTTAAAGACCTTTGGACAGGTACATAGGTAAGAAAGATTTAGAGGAATATGGGCCAAACACAGGCAAATGTGACTACTTCAGTTTAAGAAACCTGGTTTGCATGGACAAAGGCCCAGTTTCCATGCTGTATGACTGAATGAAGGCTGTCCTGGATTTAATTTAGTGAGGTTACTGTGGCAGGGGATTTTCAGACCGTTGGAATGGGTGATGGTGAGGACAACAGGGCTTTGTCTTAGGGTTTTTAGTGGTACTAATTCTGTACCCTGTTCTTTCTGTTTGTCTTAGTCCTTATTTCTATGGGTGCTGCAGCTGCAAAGATTCAACAAGCTTTAAATGATCTGTGGACAATTAAACCGGATAAAGTTCATGTGTCAAGAAAATCAACCATCAACGGCCTTATTTATAAAGTGACCTTCACATCCACAAGAGGTAAAATGCATCTGATCCCGGATTGCTTCTTCACCAGTGTGCTAAAGTGCATGGTTGAACTTAGCTTGGATTTGTTCTTCAAAGACTAGTCCTTTATTCTTTGTTCAAACTTGATTATGCTGAAAATGTGCAACCGATGCCTGTTAGCCTGTGCTATTATGCTTTTGAATTCTTTCTCCCACCTCACTTTTCCCCTGCCTTCCAAGGCTGTTCATTCTTAGTGTTCATTGTGTGGGTGCTGCATTCCTCATATGAGTAACCATTCACCCCACCAGCAGGTAAAACAGACAGGTACATTCAGACCAACTGGTTCTCCCCAGTCTACCTCATGCATCATGATGGTTGGTATGACATGACTTTACACTTCTTCCCTTCACATTTGCACTCTCCCACTCAATATCCATGAAATCTCCTGGAAGAAGTGGAACACTGGAGGTGATATGGCAAACAAATGCTCTGGAACATTCACTTCCAACCCACCAGATGTACATTTCTGAGCATGTGCGAATCAATAGAGTCTGCAGAGTATGTTGGGGAACAGACAATTGTGGAGGATCCATGATAAACTCAGAAGAAAAATCAATTGGAGTTTTGAAAGATATTTCTTTGTTACATTTTTAACATTTATTCAAATTGGTTCCTCCACAGGAGATTTTGATTTACTTCAATATGAGATCCTGAGTGGAAATAATGTCACCATCAAAGTGGTGGAAAGAACTAAAGGAAAGCCCTGTATGGATACATTTACACTGATGCTGGATGGAATCAGCTCTAGACCCATTTCACATACAGCAAATGTTACCGAGGTCAGTCCCACCTTGGTATATACATCTGTTTCCTAAACTTGGCCGATAACTGAGACCATGACTACACAATACTCCCCACAGCTAGTGGTTGCAAAATCTTATTAACTTCAACAGTATAATGACTTGGAATAGAGTGCTAGGTGGGGTAATGAAGGCTGATACTCTGGTTAATTGGATGCCTTAACTTTCTGCAGTGAGATTAATGAATGATTGTTATGCAACTCTGCAATTTCTTTAAGAACTGTTGAGGAGTTTGAAGATGAACTGTCATTTCCACGAAACTGACAGCAGACTGGCACAACTTAGCCAGTAACTTGAGGCAATTTGCAATTTATTTTGTACCTTCCCTGTCACAAGCCACTGGACAATGTAAACATCAATGATCGTGAATGACGTTAATCTACTGATCTTTGCAACAAAATCTGGCCTAGTTGTTCCATTTGTTAGGAAATTAATCATTGTATTTTGGAAATGCCTGACTGTCCTGCTATTCCTTATTTTCAGGTGACACCGTCCTAAGGCAGTGTTAGTTTTCACATGTACACTGACAACCCCAAGCTCTACCTCACCAGCACCTCCCTCTGCCCCTCCACAGTTGATAAATTTTCAGACTGCTTATCCCACACCTAGAACTGGATTAATAGAAATTTTGTCCTTCAGTTAAATATTGATAAGCTATTGCTTTCAGTTGCCACTCCAAAATTGCTGACTCTATATCTCTCGCTGGCAATAGTTTGAGCTCTTACTGTCTCTGAGATCAAGCCTGTCTGTTTGCAACCTTGGTGTCACATTTGATTTTGGGATGAGCTTCTGACCTCAGAGCAATGCCATCATTAAGACAGTTGATTTCCTCTTTTGCAACTCTGCCTGACTTTGCCTCTGTCTCAGCCCATCTGTTGTCAAAACCCTTATCCATGCTTTCATTATCTTGACACTTAATTATTTCAATGCACTCCTGGTTGATTTCCCAACTCTAGCCTCTGTAAACCTCAGAACATCCAAGACTCTGCATCCCATTCCTTAACTTGCAACAAATCCTGTTTATCCCTGTGCTCACTGAGCTACCTGGGCTTATGGTCTGACACGTCTGCATTTGAAAACTCTTATTCCCTGCTTTCAAATCACTCTATGTCCTCACTTCTATAATTTCCTCCCAATTCCATCACCCTGTGAGATCAATGTATTCCTCCATTTCTGGCTTCTTGTACATTCCTGATTATACGTGTACAACCCTGTTGGCAGTGCCTTTAGTTTCGTTCGGCCCAAACTCTGGAGTTCTCTGCCTAAACCTCTTTCCTGCTCTAACTTTTACTGTCTATGATAGTAAAATGTAGGATATGCAAGGTAGTTTGATCTTAGAATAGGATAATATGTTGGCACAACATGGTGGGCCGAAGGGGTGTACTGTGCTACATTGTTCTATGTTCTATGTTCCATCTCACTTTCCTCCATTAACAAATATAGTAAAATCTAACCCTTTGACCAGGCTTTTGGTCACTTGCTGTATTTATCACCTTACAACATTTTGTTGTATCTTGTTTTATAATTCTCACCAGAAGTGCCTTGGGACATTGTTGTTGTAGTTATATACTATTCCCACTTAGTGCCTTTTTTATTCTTGCCTTCAGGTAGGAATATTTAGAAAAGAACGTGTTTCAGTCCCTGAAGTGTTTTTATTTATTTTGACTCTTTCACAATGAGCTCCTAATTCACTATACTTAACTGATGAACAACAGTTTCATTCATTCGTAGTAAGCCCAGCAGATTTCTCATCTCCACTTGCTCTTGAGAAGGTTTTGGTAAGTCACCTTCTTGAATGTAACTAGGGGCAACCACGTTGCTGTGGATCTGGAGTCACATGTAGACCAGGATGAGTAAGGACAACAGATTTCTTCACCGAAAGGATATTTGTTGACTATAATCTAGTATTTCATGGTCATCGTTACGTATACCATCTTTTTATTTTGAATTCATTCAATCAATTCAAGCTACCATGGTGGAATTTGAACTTGTACTTCTGGATCATTAATCCAGGCCTTTTCATTATTGTCCAGTAACATTGCCACCATCTCCCCCATAGTGGTTTAGTGTTAGTGTCACTGGGATAGTCATGTTCTGGGTACATGTATTTAAATTCTACAGCAGTTAACTGAGTAAATAATTGTGAAATATGAAGCTATAACCTCAGTAATAGCAACCATGACTGTCAACCTCACCTTGTTGTAAAAACCAACCTAGTTCACTAATGTCCTCAAGAAGAAGACCTTACCATCTTTATCTGGTATGGCCTACATGAGAATCCAGACCATAACAATGTGGTTGACTCAGAACTGTCTTCTGAAATAACCTAGCAAATCATTCAGCTTTAATTGGGAATGGTCAACCAATGCTGGCCTTGCCAGTGACACCCACATCTCATGAATGAATAATGGGGAGAAAAAGTTCCCAATCCCATCTATTGCATCAGGCATGTGTAATATCATGTGACATTGCTTAATAAAAAATTTAGATGAGCCACTGATAGGGAAAGCAATAAAGGATAGATAGAAACTTAGCCTGCTTTGAACAGCACCAATAATTCAGGGTAACTGAGGTTCTTATCTGCTAATAAAAATCTTTCATCACAGGTCAAAGCTGCTTTAGAAGGAATGTTGGATGTAAAATGTCCAGACCACATAGTTAACTACAGGGAAGGGTATGCAGTCTATTATTTCAACAATTTTGAGGATGACTTATCCAAGGTATGTGCATCAGATAAAATTAAATGATTAATTTATTACGTGTCTCAGAAAGCAAGTGATTTTAAAAGTGTCCATAGGGGTTAGTGTTAACCACTTAGCTCTTAGCCCAAAGATCTTAGGTTTAAAACTCTATGACAGAGACCTGATCAAATATTGAATCAGTGACTCTATCTGTCGGTGCCGTACTGAGGGATTAATGCATTGTTGAAATGGCAGTTGTGGCATGGCACTGCATCATCAGTGGGTCAGCATGAAGGGAGCACTATACTATCAGACAGTCAGTACTGATGGGTTGCTGCACCATTGAACCATCTGTCCTGATGGAGTGCCGCATTGTCAGAGGGAGTGCTGCATGACCAGAAGTTCTGTACTGAGGAAACATTACACTGTTGAAGGATCGGTACTGAGAGAGTACTGCACCATTGTAGTGTGAGTATTAAGGGAGTGCTACATTGTTAGAAGATCAGTATGAAGGAGGTACGGCATTGTCGGCGAATCAGTATAGAGGGACTGCTGCATTACTGTACAATCTGTACTGTAGGAATGCTGCACCTTCAAAGAGTCAATCCTGAGGTACAGTGCACTATCAGAGGGTCAGTGTTGAGGCATTACAGCATTTTTGGAGGATTAGTACTGAAAGAACAGACCCACTGATGATGCAGTGTGATCTCAGGACTGACATTTCAATAATATGTTAGTCCCTCAATACAGCACTGGCACTGTCAGAGGGTCAGTACTGAGCGATTACAGCACTTGGGTTTGGTCAACTCAGTTGGTTGGACAGCTGGTTGCAATGCAGAGTAATACCAACAACACGGGTTCAGTTCCTGCATTGGCTGAGGTTACCATGAAGGATAACACAGTGTGGAGCTGGAGGAACACAACAGGTCAGGCAGCATCCCTGCTCCTCCAGCTCCACACTGTGTTATCTCTGACTCCAGCACCAACAGTCCTTATTCTCTCACCATGAAGGATTCTCCTTTTCAACCTCTCCCCTGACCTGAGGTGTGGTCACCCTCAGATTAAACCACCACCAGTCATCTCTCTCCCTCTAATGGGATAGCAGCTCAATGGCCTAGAGGGACTATGGCAACTTTACCTTTAACTGAGGGAATGCTGCATTGTTGCATTTGGCGTGATGGAGCGTTGCATTGTTAGAGGGATCAGACTGAAGCAGTGCTCATCATCAAAGGTTCAGTACTGAGGGAATGCTGCAATATCAGAGGGACATTACCACTATTCGAATACTCACTGGTTAATCACCTTAAATCCAGAAAATGGAAAGTTATTGTTTGGGTCCGGGGTTTTACATTCCCAAAATAAAACAAAAAATTAGCAATCTGCAAAACATATACAAAATGTCCTAATTGGGATTGGAGCTCATGATTTTAGGATTGTTAATGCAGAGTCCAGCAGTAGAATGTATTTTCCTGTTCTGCCTTTAACCTTGTAGAATATCTTCCAAAGTGGCCAGGTGACAACAAAAACTAATGCTTTCTGTGGACGTTATTGTGTAAAAAATCCCACATCCTTGTTTGGCTTTACAAGTTATCATCAACCATTTTCGTTACGCATGTACAAAGAGGTGAGTTTGAAGTTCCTTGGAGATGAAACAATTTGTTATTGAAGAGTGCTGTCACCTGATACTAGATGTATTTAAAATGGTTTCATTATAGTCTTACGCTGAAACGAGAGAATGGAAGGTTTTATGATTTGTGTTTACTTCTGTTAACGTTCTATTGTTTTTTGTTCTTCTGTCCATGTCTGTGTATTTTATCTATGGGTACTCAATGGCACTTCTACTTTAAAGGGTCATGACAGGCCTATGGATAAAAACATAATACCTAGAAGGAAGAGGGAATTCCACCCTCAAGGCTGCTCCACTACTCAATGTGATTGTGGCTGAATTTCTAAATTAACTTTATTTTCCAAGCAATCACCATTTCTTTTCATTCCTCAAATTCGCAAAAATCTATTAGACTTAGCTTTGCATATGCACAATTGCCAAACATCCACATCTGAGGCATAGAATTACAAGGATTCTCAAACCCTCTGAGTGAAGATACTTTATTTCAGTACTAAATTGCCTAATCTGATGAGATGAAAACCTCATGTTCTGGACAGCCAGCCAGAGGAAGACAATCTCTCAGTACCAACTCAGCCTAGCCCTCCAAGAATTATGTATTTCAGTAAGTTCAATTCTCACTCTTTTAAATACCAGAGAATATAGTTTCATGTTGTATATAACTGAACTAACAAGGAATCCATAAATATAGTTTCCTTGTTAGTTTAGTAGTTGTAGGAAGTACCAGATTTTGGCAGTGAGCCATATAGGCTTAGGAACCTCCTCAGTGGCACATTATCCAATGATTGCTGCTAGGACAAGGCTCATCTTTAGTGTTCCACTGGACCAGCATCTTGCCAATTTTTTTCTCTCTGATTTCATGTATTGAAAGAAAATGAAGTAAGAAATGGTGACTTTTGTGAGCTTCAGTCAGGATGGGAGAAAAGTGTGAAGTGGCAAGGATAGAAATTTACCACTTGCAAAACTGATTGTTGAGTGAACTAGCACATTAATTTTCACTCCTAAAAATCAAGTGTAGGTAGAACACTTTTCTTGGCCTTGATTGTTTACACTACCTACAGCCGTTTTAATGTTGTGTGTATTCAAATAAGTTTGAGAGGTTACTTAGACATAACTTCACATCAGAAAAAGTAACGTACCAATGCAACATTGAGAGTGCTTTCATATTTTAAGTTCAGATTGAACCTAAGGAGGAAATGTTAACTTTAGGTAGGTGATGGCACATTTAATTTCCTTTGCATGATTTTAATGATAGTTAACATGAGTCTTGATTGAAGTATATTCTTGTGACAAATTATTGTATATTTATTCTACACAATGTGTGGGCCAACGTTACAGAATATGTACAATGATGGCTTGCTAGTGGTTGTTGCTTATACTCGTTGTTGTTTGTTACTCTTGGATTTGATATACGAATAATTAATGAAGTATACTAATGTCACTTTAACCATGTGTTCAGCTTTGTTTTGCATATAAAGGCCATTTGAGAAATAATC
Organism: Ginglymostoma cirratum; assembly: GCA_024137785.1. Classification (NCBI taxonomy): domain Eukaryota; kingdom Metazoa; phylum Chordata; class Chondrichthyes; order Orectolobiformes; family Ginglymostomatidae; genus Ginglymostoma; species Ginglymostoma cirratum. The sequence continues at coordinate 25,412,428 of JAHRHZ010000077.1, read as the reverse complement.
TTCGTCTATCATTCACTTACAAGATTGATGGTGAATCAAATGCAAAGAATCTTTGGTTCCAATACAGTTTTGCTCAAGATAATCAGTAAGCACTGTTGCGTTAATATTATTTAATTTGAATTTAGAGTCATTGTGTGGGTACATCATTAAAAGAGCCCATTCTTGTTTTATGTAGGCTGAATCTCTGTAAGAACCATGTGATGCCACCCCCCCACATTGTCCCCATGATTGTGCAGATGTTTTCTCATCAGACCAGTTCTCTTAAAAGCCATGAGTTAATCCATTTCCATCAGACTGCTAGGCAGTGCATTCCAATCCGTAACCACTTAATGTGTGAATACCTTTATCTTCAAATCATTGATGCCTCATTTGCTTACCAACTTAAATCTGTGCCCTTTATTTCTCTTTCCTTCAACTATTAGCTATAGCTATTTCCCTGTCTACTCTGTCCAGGCTCCTCGTGATATGTCAGCCAACCTCCCACTGGCCTTCTTTTCTCAAAACATTCCCAGCGCCTCTAAACTGTCCGTATACCTGAAGCTCCCCATCCCTGGAATTACCCTGATGAATTCTACGCTATACTCTGACCACATATTTCTTCACCGACCAGATTTACCCATTTCATAAATGTTGTGGGATTTAGAGTTGGGAGAGTGCTAGGGCTCTTTCAAGTTGGGAGAGGGCATGAGGTGAGGGAGTATTTGGGGGGATGTGGAAGTGTGGGGATGATGGTGGTTGGTTCCATGATGAGTTGAGAGCATTTAGTTTTAAAGTTACCGAGGAGTTAGAGCTGATTTTAATTCCTCTAATGTTTCTTCGGTAAATATTCAGGTAAATGGGTCAGAATCCTCGAACCATTTTGACACTATTCAGGACTCGTTCTGAGACTTCCAGACACCAGCCGGATTCTCAAAAAAATTTCCAATTCCTGAGCAACTCCCATGGAATCAGTTGTATCAGGATCTCTACATGGCCCCAGCGCACAATTCTGGTCTACACTTTAGCAATGACAATCTTCTTTTCAGAAGATCTCAACCGTATGTTTGTAAATTCAAGATCCACACCAGAGACTTGAGCCCATAGCCCAGACTGAAACTTACAGTGAAATTCTGGGAGCAGTGCTGCACTGTCAGAGATGTTGTCTTAATGTGATGTGAAACTGAGCCTTGTCTGCTCTCATTGCTGGACACGAAAACTTCCCGTCACACCAATCAAAGTAATTTTCCTGGTACCCTGATCAATACCTACTTCTCAACCATTAAACCAGATTATCTGGTTACTTATTTCTTTGCTGTTTGGAGGAATTTGTTGTGCATAAATTTGCTGCTACTTTTCCTTCATTTTAACACCCCACAAAAATCCTTCACTGTCTGTAAGTACTCTCAAACATTTTAAGGTCATGAAATGTATATAACTACATTGTTGATCAATTGTATGAGAGAAGTTTGATCCTAAATAAACCTATGCTCCTCAAGGAGGAGAGAATTTTACCCATTAATGACCTGAGAAAATTTGTTGTTTGAGCTATCAATGGGGGTGCTACTTTTAGGAAGTGGGTGGGGAAAGGGTGGAAGAAGAATCAATCACCACCTGGGATTTCAAACACATGGAACATGCCTGTTTGCACATTCAGTTATTTTTGCTTTGCTTTGTATAAACTATATCAGCAAGTTTAGGAATGAATGTAATACCGTTAATGATAAAGCTTAAATTAGAAGTGCAAGATTTTTAGTACTGGATATAAGGGCGTTAGTGGAGCCACCAATTATAGTGTTCAATGGTTCCGTGTTTGACTATGTGAATCTTTTTACTATTGCTATTCACTATGTTTGATTACTTAAGCCTTCAAATGGGTTCAAAGTAAAGCACACCTAGCTGTGAAAAGAGATAGCAGCTGGAGCTGAAGGATGGTGTACACTCCATAGAGGATCCTAAGTAGAACCTGTTACACACATGGAAGCTGATGTCATCTCTGAATTATAAAACATACAACCATGTCAAGATTCCACCTGATCCAATGCAGCTGGCTGATAGAAATATTGCATGTTCCTTCTTCAGGATCCTCCTTCACATCACTTCAAAATAGCTTTTCAGCTTTTCACCAGCAAGTAATCAGGAAGATTAATGGGATCTTATTCTTTATTACAAGTGGAACTGAAAATAAAAATAAGAAGGTTATGCTTCAGCTATGCAATGCATTTGTGAAACCATATCTTAAATGCGTGTGCAGTCGTGCTCTCCTTATTTAAGGAAGGATAGGCAGTTTTGTGGAGGTTGACTGGCCTGATATCCAGAATGAGCAGGTTGTCTAATGAGGAAAGGTTGGACAGACTTTGTTTGTTTGCAGCTGCGTTCAGAAGACCAAGGGGCATTTGATTGAAGTGTGTAAGATCCTAAATGGTCTTGACAAGGTAGATGTGGAAAGGACTTTTCCCCTTGTTGGTGAGTCCAGAACTAAGGGAACCTGTTTTAGGATTAGGGATCGCAATTGTAGACAGAAATGAGGGCAATTTCTTTTTTCTGATTGTTGTACAACTTTGGAACTCCCTGCCTCGGAAGGCAGTGGACGCAGGGTCATTGAATATTTTTAGAGCAAAGTAGGGTGGATTCTTGTTAGGGAAGGAAATCAAAAGTTATCAAGGATGGAATGAATTCAGAACAAAACAGATCAACCATGATCTTATTGAATGACAGAGCAGGCTTTAAGGACTGAATGGCCTCATTTTACTCCTAATATAAACATTTTGTATAAAACTGGTAGAACGTTTAATGATTATGTCTTTCTAACTTAATTAGGGATTAAATTAAGGATATTTGTTAAGGCTTTAATGTGCTGGGCTACACAGAACCTTAATTGAGCATCTCTTGACTCCAGATGGACCTACACCTGCATCAATTTGTATGAACTTATTATAACCAGGTTTCCCAGAGGAAGAAACTTTTTATTGAAGGGAATTTATCTACAGACTGCAAGAGACCAGGATTTCTTTGTGGACACTGTGTACATTGGACAGAAGGCTACATTGAAGAATCAAGATGGTATTTTTTCTAATTTTGTGTTGCAAACTGAGTGAGGAGCTGACCAGAATTTGATTAGTGTGGTTGTGATAAAATGGTAATTCATGTAGATTCAAATCAGTTTTGTGGAGCTTAGCAGTACCTAAACCAACACTAAGCTGCCACAAGCAGAAACAATCATAATGCAAGAAAAAGGAAGATTAAATCCACAGGGACCTCTTTGTTGCGTACAGCTGTTCAGAAATAACATGGACCCTGAACTTGTGCAACTCACTCTTTTGTATCTGATGCTCCCTTTGACCATCATGGAAGGTGGAGAAATTATGCACTTTTGTCACCTAAGTATCTCGGAAAATGGATTGGAAGTGGCTAAAAGAAATTGAGGAACAGATCAGCTATGGTCTGTCAAAATGACAGAATAGTCATGAGAGGTCAAAATGGACTTCTCTTACTTTGGTTCCACAAGTGCAGAGGCATGTATTGTGTTTTTTTTATTTCTGGTGACTTTTTCTTTCTTCATGGAATGCAGCTTCACTGGCTAAGCCAGCATTTATCACCCAACCCAATTTGCCCAGAGAACATTTAAGAGTCAACTATATTACTGTGCATTTGGAGTCACATATAGGTCACACCAGCTAAGGACAGCAGGACATTCTTGAGCCAGGTGGATTTTTACAACAATCTAAAATGGTTAGCTTTTTATTCCGGATTCACCATGTGGTTGAACCCAGATTCAAACCAATGCACTCCAAAAACAAAAGCCTGGAGCTCTGGACTACCACTGTAGTGACATTGCCATTATGTCACCTGAGTCTATGGTCTAAGGAGCTGGTGCAGGATTCTTAAAAGCTTATAATACTGCACGACATGGGAGAAAAGTAGGTCATTCAACCCTCAAAGACAAAAGGTACTGCAGATGCTGGAGAATCCGAGACAACAAGC
>JAHRHZ010000077.1:25375775-25408068 GCA_024137785.1 Ginglymostoma cirratum | reverse complement strand
GATGCTGCTTGACCTGCTGTGTTCATCCAGCCCCATGCTTGTTGTTCATTCAACCCTCAAGTCTGCTCTACCATTCAATACGATCGTGGCTGATTTGATAATCCTCAATTTCATTTTCCTACCTTTTTGCCATTCCCGATAATTCCCTTGCAGATTAGCCTTTTGTTAGGCACTTCAAGAGTTTTCTTAAAAAAAGACAGAAATTGCAGGTCTGGCAGCATCCGTGGAGAGAAATCAGAGTTAACATTTCAGGTCCCGTGACCCTTCCTCAGAACACAAGAGTTTTCTTAGCCATTTCCAATGTGATAAATTATTTCAAGTATTTCATATTTGAAGTGTATTTCAGGGGATTTTTTGGAGGTTGTGTAAAATATAAATTGTTCGTAACATTTTGCTTTAAGTTAGTGAATGACATGTTTAATTTGCAGATACACCAATGATAGCTTACCCTCCATTGTTTGACAAAGGAATTCTTATTGAGGACATCATAGTTACTGAAGGAGGAACTAAAAATGCTGGTGTGCACAGTCAGTATGAAGTAACTATGGTTACTATTGACTGTAGCTGCAACATTCCATTGCTCGAGATTGCTTTTGCTCAGGTCGGTACAATGTGATATTCGGATAGCATTTGAAAGAGGAATCAGTTTGTGTTGATTGAGATAATATTTTATCAATGTACATTCTTTTCAGAAAGCAATCAGTTGGCTAGGTGGTTGGTTTGTGATGCAGAATGCTGCCAAAAGTGTGGGTTCAATTCTTGCACTGGCTGAGGTTATTATGAGGGTCCTTTCTTTTCAATCTCATCCTTCACCTGAGGTGTAATAATCCTCAGGTTAAACCACTACCTGTCATATCTCTCTCTCTCTCTCTTTCTCTCTCTCTCTCTCTCTCTCTACTAACAGAGCAGCACCGTCATTCTCTGGGACTACATCAACTTTACTTTACCATAGTAGATGTTGTCCCTCCTCTCTATGTTTAGCCCGGCTTCAAGCAACATCTAGCCTAAACTGCCAAACTGTGTAACAGTTCCTGTAATTCTTAATATTTCCTTAAAATTTTTCACTCAAATCTTTCCCATTCTCTTTGATACCTGCCATGTATTTCTGTTCTCCTGCTGGTAATCTGTTCCTTGAATGTTTCCCTTTCTTATTACATGTAGATTATACATTTCCTATTTCTGATGGAACCAATAACGCTGAACTCCTGGTTCTTAAATTTAGTCTGACTACATCCAAATTCCCCATGCTCATTAATTCTCAAAATCCCTCAATCCAGATTCCTGTCATTTCTCAACTCCACACCCATCTCTTACTTTGCTCTTTTCCAAAGATTAATGTTCCAGAATAGACAATCTTTCCCCGTGACCCAAACTTCTTAACCTCATAAACTCAGAACTTCACCTTGAGACCTCACTGAACTCTCTCTAATCATTCTTTGTCCACCCTGTAGGGAGATAGAAACTGACTACAGTATGGCAGAGACACCTCTAGTAGGGATAGATACGACTAATGCTCCCTCATAACTCACCTTAAGCTACATGTCCATTAATTTATTTTCTATTGAACTTGAAGTTTGTAGAAGAAAGGGATTTTATTGATGCTGTTTTGATGAACTTTGGTTTCTGTGAGATGTTCCTGCCAATATTTCATTGGGTTTACAGTGGGAAATTGGAAAGAGTCAACTGGAAATGTGAATAAAATATATTTTTTGGAATGATAATGTGTGTGATGGATGCTCTTTCAGCCTTTGCCTAATAGCACAAAGGATGAGATATTTTACAGAGGGAGCACTTGGCCTGAGGGGGCCATTTTAAGAGTTCGAAGAACACAAGCAGCATCTTCTCCAATTTCTGGTACCTTGGATATTGAGTACTTTGGGAAAACTTTAAAAGGTAAGCGGTGAATGCTGAAACTGTGAGGGGATTTTTTTGGAAACTTCCTTACTATCGTTTGCTTGCTGGAATATTTTTTCATTCAAAGAAATCTCTGTGAGGATTCTCAAAGTACAGGAATGTTTGAGATTTTTCCCGTCGTTACAATTAATCTCTGGAAATCAGGGCACAGTGACCTGTGTGATCAATTAGCTGGTTACAGTGGGGAATGTATCCTATAAATAAGTAGCCTGCTTTATTTGTGTTCAGAGGCTGTGTAATTGTAAGTCTTTTAATTAAAAGTCTTGTAATACTTGTATTTAGATTTTGGGCTAATAAATTGTCAGTGGATCCAGATGAATTAAACACACCCTTGATTCAGAGAAGCTAATAGGATTTAAACATTTCTGTTGGCTTTCTGCAGCTCAGTTCAATGAAACTTTCATATCTGACTTTTCTTCTTACTGACCTGTTCTCTACATATCTATATCAGCCACAACTTAGCAAGTAGCACTGTCACCTCTGAGAAGGTTATGAGTTCAAATCCCACTCCAAAGATTTGAGCACGTTATCCAAGCAGATTGCAGTTAGCTCTTACACACAGGTCTGAAGGACAGTCCCCACTCAGAATACCAGTTTTCACGATTGCGCCACATAGTGACTGAATCCCTCTTCCTGCCAAATCTTTCCCAGCTCTTCTTCTGAGTAGTCTCCAATAAGTAGGTTACAGCACAGGTGGCAGGAGGGTTTGTAAACAGAAGGGGCAGCTTTTTGGCAAAAGAATCAGAAGGTGAGATGAAGAGAGTTTTCATGCACTGAGTTGTTAACTGGATATTATATAGAAAAACCTGAAGGCCCGGTGGGAACAAATTCAATAGTAACTCTTAAAAGGGAATTGAATAAATACTCAAATGGGGGGAAAGTTTGAAAAGTCGTGTGTGGGAAAGTTGGATGAGTAGGAAAACTTGAATGGCTCTTTCAAGAAAATCTCACCTAGAAATAACAGGCTGAATGGCCTCCTTCTGGACTGTATTATTCAATTACATTATCATCAAAGTTCATTGATATTTTGACTTTTTCTGTAATTTTTCCTAACATTTTATCTTTGAAGATTTGCCAGTTAATGTTACGGCCTTGGAAATGCAATACGCCTTACAAACCATCCCTGAGATTGGGACAGTTTCTGTGATGAAATCAGGCAACTGTTCTGCTGCCCAGTGGACAGTGAAATGGCTCAGCAAGCCTGGCAATCAGCCCAAATTAAAGGTGAGGCACAGACTTCTGGCATAAGAAGCAATCCCCTAGATTTAAATCCCAACATATTTCAACTTGGTGATTAATCTTGTTGGCTTGACAGAAGACGCAAGAGCTGGAATAGAATATTCTACTACCTCTGCCAAATATTTTCTTACTTCTACATCAACAGTTGGGGTTTCATTCTGTCTCTCTTCAATCCTGTATCGGTTAGTGGTTTAAGAAAAATGTTTGAGCCACACCTTCCAAACCCAGGACCTTGACCAACTAGAAGATCAAGGGAAGTTCTTTAAGTTGCAAGGGAATATTACCACCTGTAAGTTTCCATCCAAGACACAATCAGTCCTGACTTCGAGCTATAATCAGAATTTCTTCAGCGTCCCTGGGTCAAAGTCCTGGGACTCCCTTCCTCACAGCATTGTCCCTACATTCCAAAGACTGTAGTGGTTCAAGAAGGCAGATCACCACCATTTCATTTCAATTATGTATGAGCATTAACTGCTGTCTTAGCCAGTGTTATCCTCATCCTGAGAATGACTTAATAAAACAAAGCCGTAAATAATAATCATTTGTGGGATGTAGGGAGTAAAATTAAGTATGAGGAAAGTATGTAAAATTAAGTATGAGGTATGAGGAAATTAGGTATGAAGGAGGGCACTATGGAGGACTCGAGCAGTGAGGCAATATGGGTAGAACTCAGAAATAGGAAGTGCAGTAACAATGTTGGGGCTGTACTACAGGCCTCCCAACAGTGAGCGTGAGATAGAGGTACAAATATGTAAACAGATTATGGAAAGGTGTAGGAGCAACAGGGTGGTGGTGATGGGAGATTTTAATTTTCCCAACATTGACTGGGATTCACTTAGTGTTAGGGGTCAAGATGGAGCAGAATTCATCAGGAGCATCCAGGAGGGTTTTCTAGAGCAATATGTATGTAGTCCAACTCGGGAAGGGGCCATACTGGACCTGGTGTTGGGGAATGAGCCCAGCCAGGTGGTTGAAATTACAGTAGGGGACTACTTTGGAAATAGTGACCACAATTCTGTAAGTTTTATAATATTCATGGACAAAGATGAGAGTGGTCGTAAAGGAAGAGTTCTAAATTGGGGGAAGGCCAACCATACCAAAATTCGAGATAACAAGCATGGGGCTGGATGAACACAGCAGGTCAAGCAGCATCACAGGAGCAGGAAAACTTGACGTTTCGGGCCTAAACCCTTCATCAGAAATCGAAATTCGGCAGGATCTGGGGAATATAGATTGGGAGAAACTGTTTGAAGGTAAATCCACATGTGATAAGCGGGAGGCTTTTAAAGAGAGGTTGATTAGCGTGCAGGAGAGACATGTTCCTGTAAAAATGAGGGATAGAAATGGCAAGATTAGAGAACCATGGATGACAGGTGAAATTGTGAGACTAGCTAAGAGGAAAAAGGAAACATACATAAGGTCTAGGCGACTGAAGACAGATGAAGCTTTGGAAGAATATCGGGAACGTAGGGCGAATCTGAAATGAGGAATTAAGAGGGCTAAAAGGGGACATGAGATATCTTTAGCAAACATGGTTAAGGAAAATCCCAAAGCCTTTTATTCATATATAAAGAGCAAGAGGGTAACTAGAGAAAGGATTGGCCCATTTAAGGACAAAGAAGGAAAGTTGTGCGTTGAGTCAGAGAAAATGGGTGACATTCTTAATGAGCACTTTGTTTTGGTATTCACCGAGGAGAGGGACATGACGGATGTTGAGGTTAGGGATAGATGTTTGATTACTCTAGGTCAAGTCAGCATAAGGAGGGAGGAAGTGTTGGGTATCCTAAAAGGCATTAAGGTGGACAAGTCCCCAGGTCCTGATGGGATCTATCCCAGGTTATTGAGGGAAGCAAGAGAGGAAATAGCCAGGGCCTTAACAGATATCTTTGCAGCATCCTTAAACACGGGTGAGGTCCCGGAGGACTGGAGAATTGCTAATGTTTTCCCCTTGTTTAAGAAGGGTTGCAGGGATAATCCAGGTAATTATCGACTGGTGAGCCTGACGTCAGTGGTAGGGAAGCTGCTGGAGAAGATACTGAGGGATAGGATCTATTCCCATTTGGAAGAAAATGGTCTTATTAGTGATAGACAACATGGTTTTGTGCAGGGAAGGTCATGTCTTACCAACTTAATAGAATTCTTTGAGGACGTGACAAAGTTGATTGATGAGGGAAAGGCTGTAGATGTCATATACATGGACTTCAGTAAGGCGTTTGATAAGGTTCCCCATGGCAGGCTGATGGAGAAAGTGAAGTTGCATGGGGTCCAGGGTGTGCTAGCTAGATGGATAAAAAAACTGGCTAGGCAACAGAAGGCAGAGAGTAGTAGTGGAAGGGGGCTTCTCAAATTGGAGACCTGTGACCAGTGGTGTTCCACAGGGATCTGTGCTGGGACCACTGTTGTTTGTGATATACGTAGATGATTTGGAGGAAGGTATGGGTGGTCTGATTGGCAAGTTTGCAGATGACACTAAGATTGGTGGAGTAGCAGGTAGTGAAGGGGACTGTCAGAGATTACAGCAGAATATAGATAGATTAGAGAGTTGGGCAGATAGATGGTGGATGGAGTTCAATCCGGGCAAATGCAAGGTGATGCATTTTGGAAGATCAAGAGCAAACTATATAGTAAATGGAAAAGTCCTAGGGAAAATTGATATACAGAGAGATCTGGGTGTTCAGGTCCATTGTTCCCTGAAGGTGGCAATGCATGTCAATAGAGTGGTCAAGAAGGCATACGGCATGCTTTCCTTTATCGGACGGGGTATTGAGTACAAGAGTTGGCAGGTCATGTTACAGTTGTATAAGACTTTGGTTTGGCCACATTTAGAGTACTGCGTACAGTTCTGGTCGCCACATTACCAAAAGGATGTGGATGCTTTGGAGAGGGTGCAGAGGAGGTTGACCAGGATGTTGCCTGGTATGGAGGGCGCTAGCTATGAAGAAATGTTGATTCGACTAGGTTTATTTTCATTAGAAAGATGGAGATTGAGGGGGGACCTGATTGAGGTCTACAAAATCATGAGTGGTATAGACAAGGTGGATAGCAAGAAGCTTTTTCCCAGAGTGGGGGACTCAATTACTCGGGGTCATGAGTTCAAAGTGAGAGGAGGAAAGTTTAATGGAGATATGCTTGGAAAGTTCTTTACGCAGAGGGTGGTGGGTGCCTGGAACACGTTGCCAGCGGAGGTGGTAGACGCAGACACGTTAGTGTCTTTTAAGATGTATCTGGACAGATACATGGATGGACAGGGAGCAAAGGGATACAGACCCTTAGAAAATAGATGACAGGTTTAGACAGAGGATCGCGATCGGCGCAGGCTTGGAGGGCCGAAGGGCGTGTTCCTGTGCTGTAATTTTCTTTGTTCTTTGAAAATGTGAGTTTGCTGCTGCAAAATATCACAAATTAAAATGTGTATTTGTTCTGTGTTAAACAGATTAATGATGTGAATGTCATTGGAGTCAATGCAACAGTAAATGTTTACAATAAGCAGCGAGGAGGGCTGTTTAGTGAACATCTGATGGGTGATCTGTTCCGGACACCACACACACAGCCTCAGGTATATACATGCAACTCTGCCTTAAATGTATCTGTGAGTTACACGTGCTTACACACAGAAGAACAGGAAGGGGTACTCAGCTCCTCAGGATTACTGCCCCATCGCTGATCTGCTCTTCAGTTCAATTTACACACCTTAGCTCTGTAACCCTTCAACAAAAATCTCTCAACCTCATTCTTGAAAGTTCCGGCTGAGGCCCAGACATCCACAGAATTTTTGGGGAAGAGAGTTCTAGATTTCCACCAACCTTTATGTGAGAATGTACTTCTTAACATCTCTTATGAATGACCCAATTCCAGTATCAGGGCTACTTCCACTCCTTGTTTTGGTCTCTTCTCATTTAGCATTTTAAAAACTAAGATTACATCTACACATGTGTACATACCTAACAACACTGTACAGATTCACACAGACCTGTGCATACCTCTACACATCTATTCATTCCTATTCATACTTCAGCATACAACACATGCACCTGTACGTACCTAGATTGCTTGGAATTTCTTGTACACATCTTACACACTTTAAAGCACCTACTCATACCTGGAACGCATCTACAGACCTGTACACACCTGGGCACACTCTCACAAACACACACACACACACACACACACAGACTTTTATACATCTATATATATCTACATGCACTCCTAGACATATCTGAACATACACACTCTTACATACACTTGGATACATTTACATGAACACCTGGACACACCTGTATACATCTGCAAACATCTGCTCACACCTAGACACTACTGTACATTTACACACACCTGCATGCACCTAGACACACTGCACATATCTGGACACACCTGCATACGCTTAGAACCTCTGCATACATCTAGAAACACCCAGACACACCTGCATACCTAGACACACCTGCATGCACCTAGATATATGCACTTCTATATATCTGCATACACCTTGACCAACTTAGACACACTTGCATACATTCAAACACCTAGACACATCTGCAAACAATTAGATATACCTGTATGTATCTGCACACACCTGTATATACCTAGCCACATCTGCATACGCTTTGCCACATGTATACACACCTATATGCGACTAAACACACTGCACACATACGCATACGTCTAGACACACTTGTTTACATCTGCACTTACCTGCATACACCCACATACACCTGCACACACCTGTATACATCTGCACGTACTCATAAATACTTAATATTTTGCCAACAGACTATGAGCAGTCTGATTTCTTTAAATTACTGGCAAATGACAGGGCCATTTAATTATACAAGAAACATAGGCTACACGACACAGCAAAAGGTCAGTTATTACAGTCAAAAGGGAATACTTATGTCCTCAAAATGGGATTGGTTTGAAATGTTTTCCCTCCTTTCCCTGGCTTGATGGGATGATTCAGGGTGGGTCGAGAGGTGGATGTTGGGGATGTGGGGTGCCTGGGGGAGCCGGGGGTTTACACACCTCGTTCCTGCCTTGGTCTGATTGGCTGAAACTTTAATATCTGGACACCAAGAACCCTCACCCCAAGGTTGTAGACCAGGTGGTAATGATGTGATTGGACAATCTTTTTTGCCTGAGCAGGAGGCCAGTGCTAGCTTTTTTTGGGCCCTGTTGGATCAGGTCCAGTTGCTAATCACATTCAAGATCACTGAACCACAGCTGGGATCAGGCTAACTTCCATCGTTCCCACAATGTGTGCTCTTCTTAATAAACAGTGCAGCAGTTGGAGCTTCACACCAGAAGCATAACCTAAATCTGTAAAGAGAATGCTCCATGGAAACTGAGCCAATCTGCAGCAACATGATCCCTTATCTTCCTCACAGGTAGAGGTTTTCATCAATGGTATTCCCAGTAACTGTTCTGGGAATTGTGGATATGAATGGAGTGCTGAGAAAACCCCTGCCATTTCACACATTACCCCAACAACAGGTAAATGCTAGAAATTCAGGTAGGTTTCTAAACCATTTCATCCATTTAAATCTAATGAATCTGTGTAAGTACCTCAAATCATTCACAGCATACTTTTAAAACAGTGTTTGAAACAATAAGACTGATAATTACCACTTGATTACAATTAATTGTAGGAAAATTGGAACATGGTAAGACCAGTCAGCCCCTTGAGCATGTTCTGTCATTCAGTGAGAGTCTGGCTCATCTTTATCCTAGCACTATTTACCTTCCTTAATCCACTTACTGCACAAAATTCTATCAACCTCAGTTTTAACATGTTCCCCTCATAGCCTCAACAGCTTTACTGGGGAGTGAGTTCCAGATTTCTGCTATCCTTTCTGTGAAGAAACAATTCCTAACATCAGCCTTGAACGGCCTGGCTTCAATTTTATTCTGTACCAGCTTATTCTGGACGTCCCATACCTGAGAAAATAAGTTCTCTCTCTCTCTCTATCTATCCAATTTCTTGATCATCTTAAAGTCCTCAATTAGACCATCATTTAATCTCCTAAACGTGAGAGAATACAAGCCTAGTCAATGTAACCTGTCCTAATCATTTAACCTTTTTAACCACATTGTCATTCTGGTGAATCTTTGTTGTACCCACTCCAAATTCACTGTGTTCTTCTTGAGGTGCAGTGCCCAGAATTGAACAATGTCATTGTAGGTAGGTCTGACCAGATGTAGAACCATAGAAAATAGGAGCAGGAGTAGGTACTCAGTCCTTTGAATCTGCTTTGCTCTTCTATGTGATCGTGGTGATCCTCCAATCTACTACGCTGTTCCTGTTTTCTCCCAATGCCCTTTGATCCCTTTAGCCCTAAGAACTGTATCTGATTTCTTTGTGAAATCACTCAATGTTTTGGCTTCAACTGCTTTTTATGACAGACAGTTCCACAAACTCACCATTCTCTGGATGAACAAATTTCTCCCCATCTCAGTCCTGAATGGTCTACCTCATATCCTTCGACTGTGACCCCTGGTTCTGGACTCCTGGGTTATCATGAACATCTTTCCTGTATTTACCTTGTCTAGTTCTGTTAGAATTTTGTAGGTTTCTATAACATTTTCCCTCATTTTCCTAAATTCCAGCACATACATTCCTAACCAATCCAGCCTCTCTTCATGAGTCAGTCCTGCCTTCCAAGGAAGTGGTCTGGTAAATCTTCGTTGCAGTTGGTTGGCCCGCTGAGCTGGTTCGTTGTTCCGCAGACTTTTCATTATCCTGCTGGGTAACATCCTCAGTGCAGCCCCCGATGAAGCGCCGTTGTGTTTTCCCACCTGGTTTTTAAATTCTGGGGTTGTTGAGCTGGATTATGTCACTTCTGATTTTCCTTTGCAATGGAGTGTATATGGAGTCTAGCTCTATGTTTATTGATGGCTTTTTTAGTGGAGAACCAGGCTTCTAGGATTTCCTGTGCTTGTCTCAGCTTCACCTGTCCCAGGATCCTAGTGTTTTCCCAATCAAACTGTTTGTTTTCCTTATCCATGTGCATGGACATGAGTGAGTATTGGTCGTGTCTTTTTGCTGCTAGTTGATATTCGTGTACTCTTGTGGCTAATTTCCTTCCTGTTTGTCCAACGTAATGTTTGTCACAGTCTTTGTGGGGGAACTTGTATATGACATTGGTCCTGTCCATAGTGGGAACGGATCTTTGGTTCAGGTGAGCAGTTAGCGTAGGGTTGATGTGGGTTTGTGTGCTACTCTGATGCCCAATGGTCGTAGGAGTCGTGTGGTCAGTTCAGATATGTTCTTGATGTATGGTAGTGTGATGAGTGTGTTAAGGCGTGCAGTATCTTCCTGTTGCCACTTGTGTAATAGACATCTTCTGACCCAGTTTTTCGGGTATATATATACTCCACTGCAAAGGAAAACCAGTAGTGAGGTAACCCAGCTCAATGGACTCAGAATTTAAAAACCAGGTGGGAAAACACAACAGCGCTTCTTCAGAGGCTGCACTGAGGATGTTACCCAGCAGGGTACTGAAACGTCTGCAGAACAACAAACCAGCTCGGCGAGCCAACCAATCACAACACCCACAACCCGAGCTACAAATCTACTCCAAAACCTAAGAAACCTTCTTTGCACTTCCTTCATAGCCAGAACGTCCTTCCTCAGGCTGAACCTGCACACAATACACCAAATATGGTCTCATAAGGCCCTGTACAATTACAGCAAGACACCCCTGCTCCTGTACATGTTTCCTATTGCTATGAAGGCCAACATATCATTTGTCCTCTTCGCTGCCTGCCGTACCTGCAAGCTTACTTTTAGTGACTGGTGTGCAAGGATGCTCTTATACAAATAGAGCCTAACTTTCGCCTCCTTGTATTTCAGTCTTCTCAAGATTACAGTTAACAATCTATTTGCTTTTTTTTTTCATTCTATTTACGATGTATTCTCCCTCTCTTGAAATGATATATCATGTTAAAAGTTGCTGAGAATACAGTCTGCCCAGTGACCTCTGATGCTCTGCAGGGTTGGAACAGATTACAAGATACTGGATGAGGTTGACTGGTTTGAGTGAATGCCTAGACCTCTGCTTCGAGGGGATCATCTCACTTTTCATTTTGTGAGGCCATCATGCAGCCAACTTACCCTGTCCTCAGGCTCCTCCTGGCTCTGTGCCTAACTGAGACCATGGCTGAAATCTCATTGAAACTATCGTTTGCTTTATCAGGATCCAGGACCGGTGGGACTGTTCTAACCATAACAGGCTTCAGATTTGCCAACAGTTCGATGACTGATACCACATGGGTTTCGATTGGAGGTACCCATTGTCCAATCACACGATTAACTGGTAAGAAAATGTTCAAAGCAAATGAAGTTCAGTCAATACCGAATAGAGCAATGGGAGGGAGTAATTGTATTGACTTACCCTAGTTCTGAAGAAATTATACTAGACTTGAAACATTTAACTCTGCTTCTCTCTATACACATGCTGCCAGACCTGCTGATTTTTTCCAGCATTTTCTGTTTTTATTTCAGATTTCTGGCATCCACAGTATTTTACTAGGAGAGAGTAATTGTATGGACATAGCTCTGGGATCACCTGTCCTGTGATTCAAGTGATGGAATCTCTGACACTGAAAATATTTTTGTGATGTCTACTCTCCCTTGCCTGGGGCAACTGTGAAGCAGCACAGACTCCAGCAAAATGACTACATGTCGAAGGAAATGATTTAATTTTTTGGAATCACAAAATTTTGTAGCACTGCAGGATGTCACTGACTCCATCTTTCCCAAGTTACACTTTGCCACAAAAATCAAAAATTAATCCTAGCGTTGTGTGCTCTCTGCACATTCTGATTATTTGTTTCATATATTTATCCAAATTTCACTCCAAGAGGCAATGATTTCTTCCTCAACCACTCTGTGGTAAAGTATCCCATGCTCCAAGGACCCTCTGCTTAACTCCTCTTCTGATTTCTTACTGATGTTTAGTAACTGATAAGCGATTGCTATGAACTTCCCACCAAGCGGGAATTGTCATTCCCTAATTCACTTTCATATTCTTTACAATTTTGCAAAACCTGAATTAAATCCTGTTTTTGTTTTCTGTGTCTTTGAGTTATGGAAATAATGATAAGAGAGAGTCCATTGGAACAGCAGACACTCTGAGTGAAGAAGCAGATTACAAAATGGCTCAACACTCATTGAGAACCCCACTTGAGTTGGGCAGGGCCTCTCCTGAATGTTCCAGGCTGCTAGAGAAATTCATAATGTGATGTTGTGTTTTGAGTTATCTATCATATAGTGGGATACTTATTTTTAATTAAATTTTAAAAAGTTCTGTTCTTTCTATATTATGTAACAACACACAGCACCAACTTACATATATAAAGCATCTTTTAGGGAGAACATTAATGCATTTGAGTGACAGAATCAGACAAAATATGACAATAAACCATGTACATACATATTCAAACAGGTAGCCAAAGATTTAGTCAAAAAGTTTTAAGAAGTATCTTCAAAATGATCAGAGGATTGGATAGGGTGGACTGTGAGAGCCTTTTTCCTCGGATGGTGACGGCTAGCACGAGGGGACATAGCTTTAAATTGAGGGGTGATAGATATAGGACAGATGTCAGAGGTAGATTCTTTACTCAGAGTAGTAAGGACATGGAATGCCTTGCCTGCAGCAGCTGTAGACTCGCCAACTTTAAGGGCATTTAAATGGTCGTTGGATAAACACATGGATGATAATGGAATAGTGTAGGTTAGATGGGCTTCAGATTGGTTTCACAGGTAGGCGCAACATCGAGGGCCGAAGGGCCTGTACTGCACTGTAATGTTCTATGTTCTATGTTCTAAGGTGAAACAAAGAAAGTTAGGGATACACAAAAACGTAGAATTGGAGCAACTCAGAGATCAGAGAGGGTTTGAAGAAGTTACACAGATATCTATCTCATCATGTAAATACAAAGATGTGGATCTCTTGACATGATAAGTCATCAGGGTGTTATTTGGAGGGAAAATGCTTACTATTGCTGTTTGGATTTGATCAGTTGTATTCTTTATTATTTTCTCTTCAGATACCGAAATAACCTGTACCACTGGGGTTGCCAGTAATACATCATCTCCCCTCATTGTTTACATCGCTGGGCTTGGCTTTGCAAACTATTCCAGCAACCAGACATACACGTTTACCTTTCAGTTTGAGGCGACAAGTATATATCCATCTACGGGCAGTACGGAAGGTACTGATTGTAGAATAAATGAGCGGATATATAAATCACCATTATACATGAGGATGTTCTCTTTCAATTTCATTGACCAGAAATTAAATCATTCATGATTAAAATAGAATTTCTGTCAGAGTAATAATCATTTGTATTAATGTCACTCTAACAGTTCAGAGTATCTTGTACATTGTATTTATTTTGGATCGGAAGAAATGTGTCTAAATATAATCAAACAGCTTCTGCAGTTTATAATAATGGATATTATTTGGTGTTGAAAAGGAATTTTAAGGTATTTTTAACTCCGTAAATTTATGGACAACATAAGTTTGGACAAATGATGATCACCTATATTTGCTGGTACTTCAGGGTACTGAAAGCAGCAAGGTTAGAGCCCTGGGTGATCTAACAAACTTTCAGTAAAAAGTGTGGAACTATAGCTGTGCTAAGAGTTGATCAATGATTAAACGTTACCCAGAATATTTTTTAAATGCTGTATTAATGATTTACCATACAGAGGTGGAATCATAGGTACACAGGGTGGTGAAGAAGGCATTTAGTACACTCCCCTTTATTGGTCAGTGCATTGAGTACAGGATTTGGGAGGTCATGTTGCAGCTGTACAGGACATTGGTTAGGCCACTTTTAGAATATTGTGTTCAGTTCCCATCTCTGTCCTATGTGAAAGACATTGTTAAGCTTGAAAGAACTCAGAAAAGATTTACAAGGATGTCGCCAGGGTTGGAGGGTTTGAGCAATTGTCTGGGGCTATTTTCTGTGGAATATCAGAGGCTGAGGCATGACCTTATAGAAGTTTTTAAAATTATGAGAAGCACGGATAGAGTATATAGTCAAGGTCTTTTCTGCAGGGGAGTCCAAAACTAAAAGTTAAAGGTGACAGAAGAAAGATTTGAGAGGGACCTAAGGGACAACATTGAACTGCCAGAGGAAGTGGTGGCGGCTGGTACAATTACAACATTTAAAAGGCATCTGGATGGGTATATAAACAGGAAGGGTTTTGAGGGATATGGGCCAAATGCTGGTCAATGGGACTAGATTTATTCAGGATATCTGGGTCAGCAAGGATGGTTTGTACTGAAGAGTTGGCTTCCATGCTGTTTATCTTTATGATTATATAACAAGCTGCAAGCTGTCACTGTTATTTCTTCTGACTTTCTGTCAAACCATAGCAGGTGATAAAAAGAGTTTAAAATACATTTTGCCAGATGCTTTGGTATAGGATGTCGGATTTCTCAGGCATGAATTTGGTTTTACTTTTATTGATACTTCCCTTTCAACAGCATAGAGAGAGTAAATAATAATGAAACAGGACCCACTCCCACATTGCAAAATATGACTGTTTTCCAGTTTATTTCCTCTGCACTTGTAGAGTTGCTGTGAAGGAGTTTTGTTTCACTTTAATATTGTGAGTCATAGTCATGGAATCATACAGCACGGAAACAGACCCTTTGGTCCAACCAGTCCATGCCGACCATAATCCCAAATTGATCTAGTCGCACCTGCCTGCGCTTGGCTCATATCACTTCAAACATTTTTTGTTCATGTGCTTATCCAAGTGTCTTTTAAACATTATAACTGTACCCACATCCACCACTTCCTCCGGAAGTTCATTCCACACATGAATCACTCTCCGTGTACAAAAATTGCCCCCATGTCATTTTTAAATCTTTCTTCTCTCACCTTAAAAATGTGCTCCCTAGTCGTGAAATCCCCCACCCTAGGGAAAATACATCAGCCATTCACCTTATCTGTACCCCTCATGATTTTATAAGGTTCCCCCTCAACCTCCTAAGCTCCAGTGAACAAAATCTCAGCCTGTGCAGCCTCTCCTTTATGACTCAAGGCTTCCATTGCCAACATCATTCCAGTCAATCTCTTCTGAACCATCTCTACTTAATAATATCCTTCCTGTAACAGGGTGACCAGAACTGGACATTGTACACCAGAAGAAGCCTCACCAACACCTTGTATAACCTCAACATAAAGTCCCAACTCCAATACTCAAAGGTCTGAGCAATGAAGGCAAGTGTGCACAAACTTCAAAGAATTATGTACCTGGACCTCTAGGTCTCTCTGTTTGACAGCACTACCCAAGGCTCTACTTTTAATTATAAATCCTGCTGTTATTTGTTTTACCAAAATGCAAGACCTTGCATTTATCCAAATTAAACTCCATTTGCTACTCTTCAGCCCATTGACTCAATTGATCCAGATCTCTTTGTAGTCTTAGGTAACCTTCTTCACTGCCCACTATCACTGCGACATCACCTTCCCCTTTTCCTCCCACCAAGTCCATGTTGGCTGTATATGGAGCAATCCAGTCAGTCCAGTCCTACTCAGTCCCGGTGGTCCTCAAACTTTATTTCCATCAAGTGTCGATCCAGTTCCTGAAAGCAGTTCTTCCACAACATCCTCCGATTCAATTGCAATTGCAAGGAACACAATTGAATGATGGTATTGGCTCCCAAGCCTACATGCTCAGCACTGAGGTGCTAATCTCTCACAAGCACTACCACTGGGTGGAACCTGTCTCTCACGATACTTGCCCAACACCAGACTCCTAAAGCAAATGCTCCACTCTAGGCTTGGTTGCAGCAGGAAACAACGAAAACATTTTCAGGATGACCCCAAAGGATCCATGAAGACGTCAACTATTCCCACGGACTCCTGCAAGTCCTTTGCTTGTGACCAACCTATATGGAGATGGCTTACCTCAGGAGGCAACAAACACCTGGAAAGACATAATCAGGAACATGCAGAAGGGAAGTTGAGGAATCAGACAAAACCTCCAAACAACCTTTCCCATTTTTCAAGCACCATATGTGGCAGAATCTGCAGATTTTGTTCTGGATTTACCTGCCATTTCAGAAATATTTGAAGTGGAGTGGAAACCATTCTTGATCTTGAGGGACTGTCAAAGAAGGAGATTGGTCCACCCCCACATCTTTATGCCAAAATGCATCAAAATGTCAAGTTGCAAGCAATTTTTTTTGTTCTTACTGTTTGCTTCACTACCAAGTTTTATCAACAAACTTTTAAATTCCATCCTTTTTTTCTAAATCCATATCATTAATATAGAGGCGAAATAGCAGTAGTCATTGCACAGATCCTTGGGGATCACCATTGTGGACCATCCTTCAATCCAAAAATAAACCATTTACCTGATTTGTTATTTTCTGTTCTTAGCCTTTCTTTTATTTGATTAGGTTCTGATCCTCCTACTCCATAAGCCTCAATTTTGTTAACCACCCTTTTAGATGGAACTTTGTCAAACACTTCCTTAAAATCCAGTTTTATCATTCTCAGTGAGATGAAATCATATGGGTTTAATGTCTAAATGAAGCCATTTCACTTCCTAAAAGACTGGATGCTAGGGGACAGTGGAGACACAGTCTTAAACTTAGTGTCAGGTCATTCAGGGTGATGTCAGGAAACACTTCTTCATACAAAGGGTTGTGGGAATATGGAATACTTAGCCCTGAAAAGGTAATGAGGCTGGGAATTATGCGGTTTTTGAGAAAGATTAATGGATTTCTGTTGGGTGGAGACGGATAGGAGCAATGACAGCCAATGACAGTTGAGGTGCAGGTCACCCAGGATCAAGTGGAATGATAGAACAGGCTTCTTGTCCTGATCCTCATTTTTTCTTCTTTATACATGAATCTCCATTGGCCTTTAATTTGTGTTTTGGTCTTTAAGTTTGTGATCTTCTTGATTGCAATTTATATCCGTGTTCAGGAGGGACAATTGTGACCATATCTGGCTATGGATTTGTTCCTAATTCAACGGTTTTAATTGGAGGGAAGACCTGCCTTGAACTTACAGAAAGTCCTGTCAAGATGACATGCAGTACTCCAGCGGTGAGTGGATTTCAGGGCATCTTATGTGGTGGCAATTCAGTCTTGGAAGTGTTTGGTCATGAGAATGTTTAATCTGTGGGGGTGCTGTGATAATTCATGCTCCTTCCAGGGGCACTCCTCTGAACATCACAATATTTCTGGGCAGTTTTAGTATGCAAATTACACATATCTCTTTTTGGTGCCAAAATCTACATTCTCATATGTAATGAATAACATTGAAATTAGTGCAAGTGAAAAATTAACCATTTAACTGATTCATACAATGTCAAGGCTATCTTGACACAGAAATTATCTCTATTTATTTTAATTTAAAAGGCTTTGCATCTCCTTCCCAATGGAGAATAACAGAACTTTATCCAGATATTTAGACATTGACAGTCACTATGTAAAATTTAAAGGTTATTATGTTTTATGAATTTTTTTGTGCTAGTTAAATACAGAATTCGTTTGTAACAAAATGACATGATGACATGGATAATTTTCTTTGAAAGCAAAATGTGTTCTTTGCAGTGTCTACTTGTAGACTGGAACTACAAATAGGCTTTAAAAATATAAAATGATTGCAATGATGACCGAGTGTGGTAGAAAATGAGACAACTCTAAAGGGAAATAATTCAGTAATAAATAACAAATCTAAACAAGCTTTCCGTTGGCCATTAACACTACTTCAACACACCGTCCATAAAATATGTAGCATGCTTAAAATAAATACACATGTATGATAAGGGAATCAAAGAATCTGCTTGAAACATGGCAAACTATTTATAAAGCCAAATGACTTACAAATGATCAAATAGCTGAATCATGCACGCTGCACTAATTGCGAATTCGATGTCTGTGCTCATACTCGGCTCATTTTCTCAGGTAAAACCTGCATATAAATTTTAGTCTCAGTTCGATCCTTCAGGGTGATAGTTCAAATTATTCGCCCTTTTGTGAAGGCTCGTTGAAGCATTCATTGCATTCTGAATGCCTATGAAAAGCACTAGTGAGAAATAATTGTGAATTTGTTTCTGTTCGCCTGGCAGGCCCCAGTTGGAATGTACAACATCTCAGTGATTGCTGCAGGGATATCCAACCCAGTTCCATTCTCCTTCATTTACATTGATGCAAAGATTCCAGTAATTTCAGAAGTGATTCCAAGAACAAGCAGGGTGTCAGGTAAGTCAAAGTTTCAGAAGAAGCAAAATACTCCATCTGGTGGAAACTTTGAAATAAAGGCAGAAAATGATTAAAATTCTCAGCAGGTCTGGCAGCATCTGTGGAGAAAGAAACACAAGTTAATGGGTGGAATCTTGTTGCAGAATTGAGGAGTCTCGCCTACCCCTGTAGAGCCAACCCATGTTCCAGACTGCCTCTTCTCAGGATGTTACTGGCAAAATACAGCAGATGCTGGAAATCTGAAATAAAAACAATATGCTGGAGAATCTCAGCAAGGACTGACACTATCTCGGGAGAGAAAAACAGAGTTAATGTTTCGAGTCCAGTATGACTTTTCTTCGGAACTCATTCAAATGACAGATGCAGCTGGACCTATAGTTTATTTCCGGTATTTTCCATTTATAGGTTTCTCTATTTGTTGTGCAGGAATCTAAAATTTTCTGTTTTTATCACCAGTAAACATCTCGAAGTCAATAGTCCCTTGCTTTAGATCTGTGTCAGTTTCTGACTGTTACAAGGTAGGCAAACAGGAGGCTGGAAGAACACAGTAAGCCAGGCAGCATCTGAAGGAAAGGGGCAGGTAACGTTTCAGGTATTAGAGATAATAGGAACTGCAGATGCTGGAGAATCCGAGATAACAAGATGTGGAGCTGGATTTCATTTCATTTCTGATGAAGGGTCTAGGCCCGAAACGTCAAGCTTTCCTGCTCCTATGATGCTGCTTGGCCTGCTGTGTTCATCCAGCTCCACACCTTGTTTAGGACTGAATAATATTCTTGGTCCTCTTGGGAGCTGTATAGGGCTATGTGCTGCCTTATCTTTCTCTTGGAAAGTGATTGCATTGGTGCAGTGTGATGGCAGTTTCTCATCACAGCTGGTTCCTGGGCTTGATATTTGCGCTGACATGAACATAATAGCAGTGGAGAACAATAGAGGGAAAATCATTGAAAAGATATATGTCCAGTACTTCAGTTATCACAACACCTTGAAGAGGAAGGTGATAAACTAACATTCACCCTTTTGTTTCTCATCTGTGGCATGCTGAGCCAGAGAAAAATGTGAGTAGATGAAAAGAAGAACAAAGAACAGCTTGTGGACAGTTCTGAAGATGAAGGAATGAGGAGGAATTTCTCTTTTGTATTGGCAGCTTCAGCCTGAGGCTGCTCCTCTTCAGACAAAAACATTTCAAGAACTCCATCAGGATGGGGTAATTCACCCATCATCAATAATAATGAAAACTTCTGGACTCAAAATTTATAGGGGAGGTGGCACATGGGTACCTGCAAACCATTATATGAAGGCTACACAAAAAAATGGACAATAACAGACGTTTTGAATCACCTGTTAGTATTTTAGTTCTCAATAATTTCTAATTCCTTCTTCAAAAGATCGTATATATTAGTGGCTGATCTCTGTCTTAATGAGGACTTGCTTTTCCACAATAGCCTTCGGTAAATGTGAATGAAAATTTCCGTTTCCTGTTTCCCAAATGTAAGATCATCACTTTATCAACTACAGCAGAATGTTTTCCTCGGGAAATAATGCACAGTGATCTGTGAGCTCTGAATATTTCAATATAAGAAAGGTCTTTTCCATTATCAGAATGTCTCTTTCTTCTGTCAATTACTTTTTGGAAAATGCAGTCTCATGCAAAAGACTTGTGGAAATGCTGTGTAAGCTTTTCTTTCTCAGTCTCTGATATGGAGGTGCCAGTGTTGGACTGGGGTAGACAAAGTTAGAAGTAACACAACACCACATCATAGGGTTTGTTTGAAATCACAAGCTTTTGAAGCACTGCTCCTTCATCAGGTGAAACTTGTAATTTCAAATAAACCTGCTGGACTATAACCTGGTGTCATGTGACTTCTGACTCAGTCTCTGAGGATTAATAATGTTATGTCATACTAACAGTCCCTAGCAATCACATTTGAGGTAGTTAGACTTCTCGAAACCTGGTTTGATGTTGATACGATCAACTCCTGTTGATGTTCAATTTTAAGCTTTTCTTAAGGCTCTCCTTAACTCTGTGGGGTCTACAGTTTGTCCCTACACATGTTTACTGAAACAATCATTAAATGGAGAGTTCAACATGTATTTATGCAGATTAATAACCTTTCAACATTTAAGATTGGCAAAATATAACTTGGAGTGAAGGGTGGATATTTTTAATCAATCATTCAGATATGTTATTGTATACCTCTTCAGCAGGAGGGACTTGAACCAGGAACTTCTGACACAGAGGTAGGGATACTAACACTGCACCAAGCCCTTGGACTTAAATTTATCCTTTTCCCTGGATAGTTTTCACTAGGTGCTAAAAGGTTCTGAATTTGTATGTATTTAGCAACTCAAGTCCAGGAATCCATGAGATGTTGTGAGCCATTCGTAACAGCAAAATTTCACATAAACAGAATCTACAAGGTCATAGCCTGGCATATTCCACACTCTACTGTTACCATCAAGCTAAAGGTCATCCTTGGTTCCATTAAGAATGTAAGAGGCCATGTCAGAAGCAGTATCAGGCATACCTAAAAATGAGCTAGTATCCTGGCGAAGCT
The DNA here is from genome assembly GCA_024137785.1 of Ginglymostoma cirratum. Taxonomy (NCBI): domain Eukaryota; kingdom Metazoa; phylum Chordata; class Chondrichthyes; order Orectolobiformes; family Ginglymostomatidae; genus Ginglymostoma; species Ginglymostoma cirratum. Next base: position 25,387,127 of record JAHRHZ010000077.1, on the reverse strand, counting down.
ACAACACAGGACTACTTTCACCATTGACAACCTAAGGAGTAAATGATAGACAGAGCTAAATGATTCCACAATCAATGGATGACATGTATACTCTGCAGTCCTGCCACATCCAGTCGTGAATAGTGGCGGACAGCTAAACAACTGTCTGGAGGAAGAAGCTCCACAGATATCCCATCCTCAATTAAGGGAGAGTTCAATACATCAGTGCAAAGGATAAGGCAGAGCTACTTGCAATAATGTATGTCCAATCCCTCTATACCACTGCCACCCCCCCACCCCTTCCCATACCCCCCAAGGATGGTCTGAGAGCTCTCGGCTTCCTCCTCAACCAGAGGCCTGAAAAATCCCAAATCTTCTCAGCCTGGCTAAACTTGTTCTCTCACTGAACAATTTCTCCTTTAATTCATCTCACTTTTGCCAAGTTAAAGGAGTGGTTATTGGCACCCACATTGATCCCAGTTATGCCTGCCTGTTTATGGGTTACGTGGAACAATCCTTGTTGCAGTCCTACCCTGGCCCCCTCCCACAAGTGTTTATTCAGTACATTGACAACTGTTTCCGTGCTACTTCATGCTTCCACCTGGACCTTGTAAAATTCATTCATTTTACCTCCAATCTCCCCTCTACAACTTTCACATCATCCATCTCTAACACTTCCTGTCCTTTCCTTGACCTCTCCATCTCCATTTTGCGAAATAAATGGTCCACTGCCATCCACTACAAAGCCACTGATTCCCACAGCTACCTTCTTGATAGCTCTTCACATCCCAAGTCCTGCAAGGATTCCACCCCATTCTCCCAGTTCCTTCGCCTACATTGTATCTGTTCAGATGATGTCACCTTCCAAAACAGTGCTGCTAACCTGGCTTCCTTCTTCCTTAACCATGGTTTCCCACCCACTTTGGTTGACAGGGCCCTGAACCGCATCCAACCTATCTCTTGTGCTTCTGTCCTTGACCTTCCCATCACTCACAACAATGTAATCAGGACCCCTTGTCTTCACTTTTCATCCCACCAGCCTCCGCACTCAAAGAATCAATCTCTGCCATTTCAGACAATTCCAGCAGAAAGCCACCCCCAAATCACCCTCACTCCCCCATCTGCATTTTGCAGGCACCATTTGCTCTGGGACATCCCAGTCTATTCCTCAACCACCAATATTACCCCCACTTCCTATGGCATCTTTCCATGTGACCACAGAAGGTGTAACACCTGCCTCTTCACCTCCTCCCTGCTCACCATCCAAGGGCCTAAAAAGGCTTTCCAGGTGAAGCAGCATTTCACCTGTACCTCCTCCAATCTTATGTATTATATTCGCTGCACCCAATGTGGTCTACTGTACATTGGAGAAACCAAACACAGACTGGGTGACCACTTTGCAGAATATCTCCGGTCCATGCGTAAACATGACCTTGACCTTCCTGTAGCCGGTCATTTTAACACAGTGTCCTGCCTGTATGCTCACTTGTCTGTTCTCAGCGTGCTGCAGTGCTCCAGCGACTCACAGCACAAACTGGAGGAACAGATAGTAAGAACTGCCGATGCTGGAGTCGGAGATAACACAGTGTGTATCTGGAGGAGCACAGCAGGCCAGGAAGCATCAAAGGAGCAGAAAAGCTGACGTTTTTGAAGAAGGGTCCCATCACGAAACATCAGCATTCCTGCTCCTCTGTTGCTGCCTGGCCTTCTGTGTTCCTCCAGCTCCACACTGTGTTATCTATGAACAACATCTCATCTTTAGATTAAGAACCTTACAACATTCTGGACTTAATATTGAGCTCAACACCTTCAGATTCTGAACGCACTCCCATTCCTTCCTTTCTTTTGGCTTTACATGTTGCATTGTCTGTCACCACGTCCTCTCTGCCACCCACACCCCTACCCCCTGCCCTCAACTCCAATGGGACTATCTGTTCTTTGCTGTTTGCCAGTTAGACACACCATTGTTCTGCCATTCTCACATCCAGATCACTCAAACTGCACTATCAGCAGCCGTTGTCTCCTAGCACACCATCTCCCCATCTATTAATGCTGCCCACTCCACAATTCATATCAGCTCTGATGAAAAGTCATCCAGAATCAGCATGTCAGCTTGCTTTCTCTCCATGGATGCTGCCTGACCCGCTGTGATCTCTAGAATTTTTTGTTTTCAGTACAGATTCCAGCATCTGCAGTAAATTGCTCCCACTTGCACAAAGGTTCACTCAGAACTGCTGAGTAGATGATTGATCTCAGTCTCCTCCTGAGATCCACAGAATCACAGATACTAGTCTTCAGCCAATTCAATTTACTTCACATGATTTGGAGTCAATGGATATTACAAGAGCTATGGACCCTGACAAAATTCTGGCAATTATACTGAAGTCTTTTGCTCCAGAAATAGTCACACTCCTAACCAAGCTATTCCAGTACAACTGCAACATAACCATTTACTCAACAATGTGGAACATTGTCCAGGTACATGCTGTACACAAAAAGCACAATGAATCCAACCAGCAGTGTACTCATCAATAAAGCAATGGATGGGGTGGGTGGCACAGTGGCTGAGTGGTCAGCACTGCTACCTCAGAACACCACAGACCTGGGTTCAATTCCAGCTTCAGGCAACTCTCTGTGTCGAGTTTGCACATTCTCCCCATGTCTGCATGAGTTTCCTCTGGGTGCTCCAGTTACCTCCCATTGTCCAAAGAAATGCAGGTGAGGTGGATTGGCCATGCTAAATTGCTCATAGTACTCAGGGATGTGTAGGTTAAGTGGATTAACCATGGAAAAATGCAGGGTTACAGGGATAGAGTAGTGGCAGTGAGTTTGAATGGAATGCTGGTCGGAGAGTCCGTGTGGACCTATTGGGCCAAATGTACAGATTGGATGGGTGATCAACAATGTTTTCAAAGAGCACTGCTCACAGGCATGTCAATTTGAGTTCCATTGGAGCCACTCAGTTCCTGACCACATTCTAGCCTAAGTTCAAATATGGACAAAAGACATGAATTCCAGAAGTGAAGTGAGAGGGAGTATAGGAAAGGGCTTCCCTGGAGCCCTATATTCACATCCTAGTACCATGAGATCTTACACCACTAAGAAATAGCTCTTTATGCACGAGCTCATTAACTACTCTAACTCTTTACTCTATGGCTCCATATTTTCCTATGTTAAAGGCATTAGATATACATGCTGTTACTGGTGTATGGCAATGCTGTTCGAACATAACATACAGCTTGACTGGTATTTTTATATTGTTGTGTGAAAAGTGAATTAATTATATGAAAATTGTTTCATAGGTGGTTCCAATCTGACAATCTATGGATCGGATTTTGGCAACAAATCTGAAGATAGTTTTGTAGTTATTGGGAATTCTGAGTGTGCGATTCTTCAATGGTCGACTAACAACATTATGTGTTGTCTGCCCAGTCTCCCTCCAGCGAATTACAGTATCTATGTACAAACTCATGTTGGGTACGCAGACCTAGAGTTTATGTTCCATTGCATTAACTTTTCTGAACAAACTGCCCCGAATCGGTGTAGCTGCACAAAAGATAGCAGAATTTTCAGCGCAAATTGCATTCAGTGCGAATTTCTGAAATCTTTTGTATCAGTTTAAAAACGTTGGCCCGAATCATCCTATCGGAGTCAGATTCCAAGGTCAAACTAAAAGTTGCCCACTCACTATTGGTGCATCTTTCTGCGAAACTTCCAGACCAGGAACCTCCCCAGCCAAAGCAACAGTAGCAAGACGAGTCCAAGATACGGATAGCCAGAACAGAGGTGGGGGTGATTGCCCTTGATAACAAAGCAGCATTTAACCCTATGTGGCATCAAGCAGAACCAGCAGAACTAGAGTCAGTGAGAATCGGGGACAACTGTTTGCTGGTAAGGCTCATACTTGCCACAAAGAAAGATGGTTGTGGTTGTTGGAGGTGAGTCATCTCAGCTCCAGGACGTATCTGCAGATATTCCTCAGGATAGCGTACCAAGCCCAACCATCTTCAGCTGTTTCAGCAATGAGCTTTCTTCATCATAAATTGCACAATGTTCAGCACCATGAAGTAGTCCATGTCCAAGTGTAGCAAGACCTGGTCAATATCCAAGTTTGGACTGACAAGTGGCAATTCGGATTTACACCACCGGAGTGCCAGGCAATGACCACCTCCTCCAATAGGAGAGAATCTAACCATTCATCCTTTTGATATTCATACAATATACAACATTATCATTACTGACTATCATCCTGCACTATCAACGTCCTTGAGGTTACCATTGACTATTAACTGAACTGGACTAGCTGTATAAATACTGTGACTATAAGGACAGGTAAGATGCTGGGATTTCAGCAGCATGTAACTCCCTTCCCGAGTCCCCAAGTCCTGTTTATCATCCACAAGACAAAAGCTAGGACTGATTGAATACTCACCACTTGTTGGGATGAGTGCAGCTCCAACAACACTCAAGAAACTTGACACCACCCAGGGACAATGCAGCCTACTTGATTGGCATCACATCCACAAACATTCACTCCCTCCACAGAGGCTCAGTATCAGGAGTCTGTGCCATCAACAAAATGCATTGCAGAAATTCACCAAGACTCCAGAGAGAGCAGTGTCTAAACCCATGACTACTAACATCTAGAAGGACAAGAACAGGGAACACCACCAGCTGCAAGTTTCCCTCCAAGCCACTCACCATCCTGACTTGGGAATATAATGCTGTTCCTTCAGTGTTGTTAGATCAAAATCCTGAAATTCCCATCCTCACAGCATTGTGGATCTACCAACAGCAAGTGGACAATAGTGGTTCAAGAAGGCAGCTCACCACCACCTTCTTAAGGGCAACTAGGGATGGGTAATAAATGCTGGCCAGCCAATAATGACCATGTCCATTCCACGAATGATTTTTTTTAAAAGTAGATCCCAAATCTATTTTGCTAAGTCACCCTATTTGAGATTAATATCACAGAGTGACATGATACTGAATGAGCCTTTCTGCCCATCTTGCCTGTGCCAGCTCTTTGAAAGAACTATCCAAGCAGTTCGACTTGCCTACTCTATCCCCAAGCCATATAAAGCTTTCTCCTTTAAATATTTACTCAAGTCCATTTTGAAAGGTGCTGTTGGATCTGCCGCCAGAGCCATTTTACGCAGTACCTTCCAGATCACAACTCATCATATCCCATAGGTGAATGCTTTGTCAACTCAATGTTTTTATGTAGGTATTACATTTGACGTAGAGTTGGGGACTGAATGATAACGTTTCATGTAAGACTTCATCCGTATTATTGGTTGCTCTTCAATAACATTAATGCTTTTTTTTAAAGATTTGGCTTGTTTGTTTTTCTCTTTCACTGCAGCAAATCTCTAAATGCTTCAATTGAGTATATCTTGCGTGTAACGGAAGTGACTCCTCAGCAGGGCTCATTGTATGGAGGCACAAAAATCACCATATCTGGATTTGGTTTCAGTCCTGTCCCAGAAGACAATGTTGTCCAAATTGGTAAGTTTATCAGGTGAACATGAGAGGTCAGCTGAGGGTGACTGTCATGAAAACAAGGCAGCATTTGACTGAGCATGACATCAAGGAGCCCTAGTAAAGCTGCGGACAATAAGAGATGGGAGGGGTTGGGTGGGGCCAGTGGAGGAGAATTCTCCACTGGTTGGAGTCATACATAGTACAAAGGAGCAAACACACAGAGTGCTGGAGAAACTCAGAACAGGCTGCATCTATAGAAATTGGAAGAAGTTTTGAAGAAGAGTCAAATCAGACTTCAAATATTAACTCTCTTTCTGTGACCCACAGATGCTGCCAGACCTGCTGAGCTTCTTCAACACTCTGTATGTTTCAGATTTCCAGCATCCACTGTATTTTCTTTGTATTATGCCACATAGGAAGATGGTTGTCATTGTTGGAGGTGAATCACCTCAGTCTCAGGCCATCACAGCATCAGTTCCCATCTTCAGTTGCTTCACTATTGACTTTCTCTCCATCATAAGGTCAGTGGAGGAGGATGTTGCTGATGATTGCATCATTTGTGATCCTCAGGTACTGAAGTACTCCACTCCCATATGCAGCAAGACCTGGGCTATATTCAGATTGAACTGATGAGAAGCAAGTAACATTTGCACTACTCAAATGGCATGTGGTCACCATTACCTACAAGAAAGAATCTAATTATTACCCTTGAAATGCAATGGCATTAACATCACTGAATTATCCATCATCAACCATCCTCGGGGTTCTCATTGACCAGAAACCGAACTGGACTAACCATATTTATACAGCAGCTAAAAGAGCAGATCAGAGGCTAGAAAGTCTGCAGTGAGTAACTCACCTCCTGACTTCTAAAAACCTCCAAGAAGGGGTAAACTGGGAGTGTGATACACTATTGTCCAAGTGCCTGGATGAGTGCAGTTCCAACAACACTCAAACAGCTCCATACCATCCACAACAAAGCAGCCCATTTGATTGACATCCCATCTAATAATTTCAACATTCAAACCCTTCACCACTGACCAAGTTAGCAACAGTGTTTACCACCAACAAGGTGCACTGCAACTACTCACCAGAGCTCTTTAGGCAGCATCTTCCAAACCTGCTCTTTCCCCACCAGAAGGACAATGCTGAAGCCAGCAATATACACATCCTGTGAATGAATTAAAAATAAAACCTGAAATAATTTCATGATGTTTCTGTTAGTTTGTCAGTTTTTCCATTTCCTCAATTTTCAAATTATTGCTGTGTAAAGATATAACTTGATATAACTTAACATAAGAACATAAGAAATAGGAGCAGGAGGAGATGATCTGGCCCATCGAACCTGCTCCACAATTAAATAAAATCATGGTTGCTTGTTTTTGTGGACTCAGCTCCACCTTACCCACTCACTCGCCATAACTATTAATTCCTTTACTGTTCAAACATCTATCTTTGCCTTAAAAACATTCAACAACGTAGCCTCAATGGCTTCACTGAGTGGGGAGTTCTACAGATTCACAACCCTTTGTGTAAAGAAGTTCCTCCTCATCTCAGTCCTACATCTAGTCCTCCTCGTTTATGTCGCCTTGTTCTAGTTTCACCTGCCAGTGGAAACAACCTCCCTGCTTCTATTTTACCTATTCCCTTCATAATTTTATATGTTTCTATAAAATCCCCCCTCATTCTTTTAAATGCCAATGAGTATAACCCCAGTCTACTCAGTGTCTTCTCATAATTCAACCCTATCAACTCCGGAATCAACTTAGAGAATCTCCTCTGCACCCCTTCCAGTGCCAGTACATCCTTTCTCAAGTAAGGAGACCAAAACTGCACACAGTACTCCAGGTGTGGCCTCACCAGCACCTTGTACAGCTGCAACATAACCTCCCTGCTTTTAAATTCAATCCTTCTAGCAATGAAGGACAAAATTCCATTTGCCTTCATAATTACCTGTTATACCTACAAACCAGCCTTCTGTGATTCATGCACAAGGACACACAAGGACACCCAAGTCCCTCTGCACAGCAGGATGCTGCAATTTTTTACCATTCAAATAATAGTCCTTTTTACTATTGTTCCTACCAAAATGGATTTATCTATCTCCACATTTATCAACATTGTACTCCATCTGCCAGACACTTATCCACTCACTTAAACTATCTATATCCTTCTGCAAACCTTCAGAGTCCTCTGCACACTTTGCTCTACCGCTCATCTTAGTGCCATCTGCACACTTTGACACACTACACTCAGACCCCAACTCAAAAGCATCTATGTAAATTGTAAACAGTTGTGGTCCCAATACTGATTTCTGAGGCATACCACTAGCCGCTGATTGCCAACCAGAAAAGCATTCACTCATTCCCACTCTTTGCTTTCTGTTAGTTAACCACTTCTCTATCCATGCTGATACATAACCTGTAACATTGTGCATCCTTATCTTATGTAGCAGCCTTTTGTGTGGCACCTTGTCGCATGCCTTTTGGAAATCCAGATACACCACATCTACTGAGTCCCCATTGTCCACCACACTCGTAATATCTTCATAGAATTCCAGTACATTGCTTAAGCATGACCTGCCTTTCATGGATCCATGCTGCGTCTGCCCAATGGAACAATTTTTACCTACATGTCTCACTATTTCTTCCTTGATTATAGATTCAAGCATTTTCCTCATGACAGAGTTTAAGCTAACGGCTCTATAATTACCTGCTTTATGTCTAACTCCTTTTTTCCAAACAGTGGTATCAAGTTTGCTGTTTTCCAATCTGACAGAACTGCCCCAGAGTCCAGCAAAGTTTGGTAAATTACCATGAATGCATTTGCTGTTTCTCCCGCCATCTCTTGTAGTGCTCTGGGATGCATTCCATCAGGGCCAAGAGGCTTGTCTACCTTTAGCCCCATTAACTTTCCCAACGCTACGCCTTTAGTGATAATGATCATTCTGAGGTCCTCACCTACCATAGCCTCCTTGTCATCAATTATTGGCATGTTATTTGTATCTTCCACTGTCAAGCAGGCGCAAAATACATGTTCAATGCCTTGACCATTGCCCCATTTCCCATTGTTAAAACCCCCTTCTGATCCTCTAAAGGACCCATGTTTATCTTAGCCACTCTCTCATTTTTTATATTTGTAGAAACTTTTGCTATCTCTGTTTAGAGTATATGTTAATGATGCGAGGAAAGATAGTAATCTGATTGTGTGAATTACAGCAGAGATTTTATAACAGTCACTGGTATTTCATTCTGTGATGTGCAATATTTACAGGTTCTGTTCCATGTCACATAACCTTTGCTTCACCAAATATTCTCGAGTGTGTTTCTGGTCAAACTGGAAGAAAATTTGTCATCAACAACAATGGCAGCAGTCAATGTATGTGACTTCTTTTGAAGATTTTTGTTCAAACTGTGCAAAGTTGTTTCCTGTCTCTAGAGTAAATAGGAACATCGAAACCAGGGGGAAGCAATTCAGCCCCTTGAGCTAAATTAATTAGGTGGTGACTGATCTGTAACTTAACTCCATCCACTGACCGGAGTTCCATAGCTGTTAGCACACTTTCCTAACAAAAGTCTATCCATCTCTGTTTTGAAAATTTTCATTGACCCCAGCTTTAACAGTTCTTTGGGAAAGGGAGTTCCCGATTTTCCCATTTGGTGAAGAAATGTTTCCTGACATCTCCCCTGAAGATCCTGGCTTTCATTTTAAAGGTTTGCCCCTTTGACTCACCCAAATCTTGAAGCCTGGTGGGGACTGAAACAGGCCATATCAAAAACGCTGAAAAATCTTTTTAAGATGCATGTTCAGTACAAAGTATCAAACTCTCAAACTGAGAAGATGAAACATTTTCTTCTGAATAACATACATTGTCGAAATTAGAGTATATAAATGACTGAAACTTAAACACTTGTAATTTTTTGTTAACAAATCTCTTTGCGACAAATTTTTTGATTTTATTTTTTGAATGATCTTTCTATCCACATTTGTTACCATTTTGAACAGCATTTGGTGTGGGGTGTAAGTGGAATCCCTCAAACCTGGATATCTTTGTTGGGGATACAGTACAGTGGCAGTGGAAGGCCCCATCCTTACTTCAAAATTTGAAATACAGTGTCTTCAGTGTCTCCAAGCCCAGTGATGTAAACTACAAAGGCAGTGGGTTTACTAGTGGCAATATGAGCACTACATCAGGTAAGTTCACATCCGTTGCTTTTAACTCCACAGGAAGATCCTCACCTGTATAAAATTCTATTGATGCACAACAGACACTTAGGCAGTAATTTGTCCTTGTTGTGTGATTTTTCAATCAGACTTTCGTGTGAAAGAAAAAGATTTGAAATTCTGGAGCACGTTTTACAACTTCAGGACATCCCTAAGAGCTTTACAGCAATGAAATACATTTGACATTGTACCATTGCAGAACTGTTTGGTCAACTTGCACACAGCAATCTCTCACTTTCAGGGATGTAATCAGGAACAGATCACCCGTTTTCACAATGTTGATTGAGACAAATATTAGCCCCAGGACACTAGCAAGAACTCTCCTAATTTTCAACATATTGAATATGCAATCTTTTATGTACATCTACATGTTTCCTACATCACAGCAAAAGCTACAGTCAAAAAAGCCTCTCATTTGGGTAGAGAGCAGTTTGGGACATCCTGAGGTTGTAAGAAACGTTAGTTTTTAATTATTCATTCACAGGCTTGGGCAAGGCCAGCACTTGTTGCCCATCCCTAATCCTTTATTAGCTGATGATGAACGATCTTCATGACAATTTAATGGCTTGTGAGGCCATTTCAGAGGACAGCTGTGAGTCACATGCAGCTGGTAAGGGTAGCATATTTCCTTCCCTGGAGGATAAAAAGTGAAGCAGGTGACTATTTAAAAAATTCTGGTAGTTGCATAGTCATCATCTCTGAGACTAACTTTTTATTTCAAATGTAGTTAATTAGTCAAATCCAAACTTTTCAACTGGCATGGCGAAATTTGAACTCATGTCCCAGGAGCATTGGCCCAGTCCTCTGGATTATGAGTCCATTAGTGGAATCATTATACAGACACTGTTTCTCAATACTGACAACCCGAGGACCGTGCCAACGTTAGCTTTCCGATCTAGTCGGTTTTTGGGTTGGGTGGTTAGGGCCAGTTTGGGTCAGCCAGATCGGACTGGCCATGTTGGGTGGGGTCACAGATCACAAACTACTCGGAGTGCAGGAAGAGACTGGTGTGCAAAGCTAGTAATCAGTCTGTACTAATTCAGCATCTAATCAAACAAGCCAGTAAGTTAGAGATAAAAGGTACTGCAGATGCTGGAGAATCCGAGATAACAAGCATGGGGCTGGATGAACACAGCAGGTCAAGCAGCATCATAGGAGCAGGAAAACTTGATGTTTCGGGCCTAAACCCTTCATCAGAAAAATCTGATTTTTCTGATGAAGGGTTTCGGCCCGAAACGTCAAGTTTTCCTGCTCCTATGATGCTGCTTGACCTGCTGTGTTCATCCAGCCCCACACCTTGTTATCTCTCTTCTGTAATGTGATGTTTTAAAACATCTATATGCATCTCCCTGAGTTATCGAACCTCCATTTCATTCTCCACAGTAAGAAAAACCGACAAAATATTTACTTAATCTCTCTCCAATCTCCTGAGGTTCAACACAAATACAACCTCTTTTATCTTTAAGGGGCCCTACTTTCTCTAATAGTTGCTCTTTTGCTTAAAGAACTTGTACAATCTCTTTGTATTATCAATATCTTATTTGCCAAGGCTATCTCACACCCGCTCTGTGCCCTCCTGATCTCGTTCTTAAGAATGCCCCTACACTCTTCATACTGTTCAAGAGATTCATCTGAACCCAGTGTCTATATCGATGACATTTTTTA
>JAHRHZ010000077.1:25351735-25370775 GCA_024137785.1 Ginglymostoma cirratum | reverse complement strand
ACCTTCTTGCCATTAGTTTTCGGCATGTTATTTGTGTCTTCCACTGTGAAGACCGACACGAAATAACTGTTTAATGTCTCGGCTATTTCCTCATTCCCAGTTATTAAATTGGCCTTCTCATCCTCTAAAGAACCAATGTTTACCTTCGCCACTCTTTTATGGTTTACATATTTATAGAAACTTTTGCTGCCTGTTTTTATATTCTGAGCTAGTTTACTCTCATAATCTATCTTACTTTTCTTTACAACTTTTCTTGTGGCTTTCTGTTGGCCTTTAAAGATTTCCCAGTCAACTAGTTTCCCACTACTCTTCGCTTTTTTGTATGTAATTTTTTTTCAGTCTGATACTTTCCTTTATTTCCTTAGACATCCATGGCTGGCTCTCTCTTTTCCTACAGTACTTCCTTATCACTGGATTATACTTCTGCTGAGCACTGTGAAAAATCGTTTTGAAAGTCCTCCACTGTTCCTCAATTGACCCACCATAAAATTTTTGTTCCCATTCTACCTTAGCTAACTCCTCCCTCATTCCTTCATAGTCTCCTTTGTTTAAGCACAGGACATAGGTACTGGATTTAACCTTCTCACGCTCCATCTGTATTATACATTCGACCATACTGTGATCGCTCGTTCCGAGAGATACCCTAACTGTGAGATCATTAATTATTCCTGTCTCATTACAGAGGATGAGATCTAGGATAGCTTTCTCCCTCATAGGTTCCATTATATATTGTTCAAGGAAATTATCACGGATGCATTCTATGAACACCTCCTCAAGGCTGCCATGACCGACCTGGTTTGACCAATCGATATGTAGATTAAAATCCCCCATGATAATTGCTGTACCATTTTTACATGCATTAGCTATTTCTATGTTTATTGCCCACCCCACCACGATGTCATTATTTGGTGGCCTATCGACCACACCTGTCAGTGACGACTTCTCCCTGCTTTACCTAATTTCCACCCAAATGGATTCAACGTTTTGTTCAGCAGAACCTATATCATCTCTCACTACTGCCCTGATATCATCCTTAAAAATCAGAGCAACACCACCTCCCTTAAATTCCTGTCTGTCCTTCCGAACAGTTTGATACCCCTGGATATTTAACTCCCAGTCATGACCATCCTGTAACCATGTCTCTGTAATGGCCACTAAATCATACCCATTTGCCATGATTTGCGCCGTCAACTCATCCACCTTGTTCCATATGCTCTGAACATTCAGATAAAGTGCCCTTATGCCAGTTTTTGCACCTTCTTTTTGAGTCCTGTCACCCCCATTACTAACAGCTCTTGAGTTCTCCTTCCCTTTAACTTTTTTCCTAATTTTCAATGGAGTTGAAGCTTCCTCGTCACCTGCTAACCTGCTGCTTTGCCTTACATTAATTGTCAAACTCCATGTACGCTCACTCCTCCCAACCCCACTACTAGTTTTTTTATATGAGACTAGTGTTTTATTTTGCATTTATTTAATTTGTTTTAGATTACTTTATGCAATTAAGGAAGGGTATCTACTCTTCCTATCTCCATTTTACCAAAAAATTCTTGATAAAGTACACATGAATTCACTTGTGAATGTGAGCATTGAGATCACATGTGTAATGCTGGTGTCTCACACTCATCAGTCACATTTGGATCTATCATTTTTATCAGCACAGAATTCGATAGAAATTAAATCAGTTGGTTTCTAAAATGGGCAAGTGATTAGAAACTCTCAACCTGTCAGGAATACTGTTAAAATGTCGATTTTTTTTTCCTACTCATTTGTGTCCTTTTAAAGGTACAACTAAAACTTAGAACCATTAAGGGAACTGAAATCTTTTGCTTAGAAATAGTTTTGCATCAAATTGCAACTAAAAACTGAAAACATTTTGTATTTAGGCAGTTTCATGACTACACAGTGTCTCAAAGCATGAGATTTATGGTAACCATTAGTGAGGTCGTGGATAACAGGGAAGCTCAAGAGGCCAGAATTGGGGAAGCACAGGGGTCTCAGAGGGCTGTGGCATAGAAAGGAAATGATACAGATAGGGAGGGAAGAGGCCATGGAGGTATTTGAAAACAAAGATGAAAATTTTAAACCTGAGGTGCTGCTCAGCTGGAAACTGATTTGGGTTAGCTTGTAAGTTATTGGAAAATAAAACAAAAGTAGTCAGACTGGGAATTCTTTGCTGCAATTCTATATTTTTTGAGCTTCTTCTGTCAATTAAACGTGAATGTATTTGAGCTTCTCAATATGTTTCTTTCCTTTTCCCCACTGGCCACTGCCCCTGCACATATTTTGTTGGTTAACAGCTGGCTGTTTCTGTGTAGGGCCTTCTGAGAAACAACATTCACAACTAAAAAGTAATAGCAACTGTACAGCACCAAAACCCACCTGTAACCAGGCATCGAACAAGACCAATGACAGAAGCTTCACATTTCATCTGTCTCTCAGCTGCTCCCCCACAATTAACAGCATCGCTCCCTCAAAAGGAACAATGAAAGACAGGCTAACCATTACTGGCACTGGATTCAGTAACATTAGCTGTGCGAACGAGGTAACCTAACATGTTCGAACATTAACAAAGCAAATTTGACTTTGCCTTCTAAATATTAACAATGTAATTATCTGTGACTTCATCCCTTCTTTTTCTTAAAACTTGCATTTCTATAGCATTTTGCAACCGGAAGCCCTAATGCTCTACTGCCTATAAAGAGCTGTTCACAGTGCAGTTCACTGTTACAATGTAGGAGACACAGCAGCTAATTTAAGCGTAGCAGATCCTACAAATAGCAATGTGATAATTGCCTAATAATCTACTTCAGTTGATTGAGGAATAAATATTAACCCAGAATACTGGGAAGAGCTCATCTGCTCTCCTTCGAAAAGGTGCCATGGGATCTCTTACAACCACAGAACCTTTGTTTAACATCTCAAGCAAAAAAGCAGCTTTCCTTCAGTACCAGCTTTTCAAGAACGCAGGAATTGGTAGCAGTTGACCATTCAGTCCCTCACACCTGCTCCACCATTTGGTAGAATTGTGACTGATCTGATTGGGGGCTCAACTTCCATACTGTATTTCATTGCCCTCAGTTCCTGTTGACTTGAATATAGTCAAGGGTCCAGCGTCTGCTGCTTTCTAAGGAAGAGAATTCCATGACACCGAGGTTGGATTCTCTGATTCATTGTGTAAGTGTAGGAGCAGACATTTTCAGTGGCAACTAAAATGTTATCCCCACAGTAGAAGAAACTTTCTGAATCAAGCTCCAACCAGCTTGGTAAAAGACCAGTGAGTTTCTTGGCCAATTACAGGCTTTAACAACAAAGTCCCAAATTGCTAGTGATGTTGGCTATCAGAGGCCAGCAGCTCCTGGGTCCTATAGTTCGAGGCCTAACCTCTATGATGGGAAAGGAAGTTTTTTCCTTTGCTACGTGCAAGATGTGTGTCCTGCAGGTGTGGGGGAATTGGAGGCAAGGATAATAGTAAAACTATGGATGATCATCAGTGGTTTACACTGCTGCCTCACAGCACCAGAAGGCATGGGCCAGGCTTCTGTACTAACTGTAGCTGGGAAAAGGTTGGTTATATATGCTGAAGCTGAGGTGGGGGAGAGGGGAGAAGTAAAGGACAGGCAGAGATGGAACCCAGAGAAAGAGAGAGAGCAGCAGACAATTGGGCAGACAAAGGAATGGATAATGGTCAGCCTGGGAGAATCAAGAGCTGCTAATAGGGACATTGGTAGCTGACAATGGGTTGATTGTGGAGGCAGGCGATATGACGACAAGTCCTGGTGTGTGGGGTTTGGCTAATGACATGGGAACAGTGGCTCATGCCCTAAAATGATTGAGCTCAATGTTGAGTCCAAAAGGCTGCAGGGTCCTTGTAGTAGCAAGGTATAGAGCTGGATGAACACAGCAGGCCAAGCAGCATCAAAGGAAGATGCTTCGCAGTGGGGTTAAAATTGTTTCAGAGATAGTAGGAACTGCGGATGCTGGACTTGTAGTGATTGGAACGTGTGCCAGATGGATCTCATTTATTATGAGCTCCTTGATTGCGGTTGTTAACCTGGGCAACCTGGGAGCTCATTCTGACAGATATACACAGGAGATTCAGAGAGTCTCTTCATTCTCAGGACTGGCTCTGAGCTGGCTGGTCACAGCCTATGTACTGTGCATGTGTAAATAAAGGGTGGCTTGGTGATGGGATACCAGCCTCCTTGGAGTTATGTCAGGCCCAAGCAAGAAATGAATTTTTCCAGCTAGCACTGAGCTGGAGCCCTGCAGCAAACCCAAGGCAGAGATGTTGGCTAGGGAACATGTGTTGAAGTGGCAGGCAACAGGAGGCTCAGGGTCATTTTTGTTTATAGAGTGTGTTCAGTTGTCTTTCTCTGGAAGGTTCCACCGGTTTATCAAAAGTACAAAGTGACTCAAGTGACGAAATGTCTCTGATTTATCAATTTAAACATCATAGCTTCCAGCAACTGCTGCAGGTTTTCTTCAAGTTTAAACTCAGGGAACAGGCAGCTTCTGCTGACGCGAACAATAGTACACCTTTCTTTAATCTTTCTGTTTCTGTGTGTCTGTGTCTCTGTAACTTGTTCCCAGTTCCAGCCTGCTCAGTTAGGCAAGACCAGTCAACTTCAGGTGTAAACAGCTCACTGGCTTCTGTTTGGTAATTGGGCCAGTGACAGGATGATACCCTTCAATGGTCTTAATTGACAACTTTGGCCCTTTAACTTCTGGTGAGGTAAGAAAGTCTCCAACAGACCTACTCGTGCCTTTTCAGTTTTTACTGCTGTGGCAGAAAGATGATGAGTATTTCCATAGAGCCACTGTCACTGGCTGGCCAGCATTTATTGCCTATCCCTAGCTGCCCTAGAGAAGGTCAAGCAGCATCATAGGAGCAGGAAAACTTGACGTTTTGGGCCTAAACCCTTCAGCAGAAATGCTAGGCCCGATATCTCGGATTCTCCAGCATCTACAGTGCCTTTTATCTCTGCCCTAGAGAAGGTACTGGTGAGCTGCTGCAGTCCTCATGCTGGCCCACAATACCCTTAGCGAGTGAATTCCAAGATTTTGACGAAGGAACTGCAGTATATTTCCAAGTTAGGATGCTGAGTGATCTGGAGTGAAACTGAGAGGCGGTGTTCCCATGTCTCTGCTGCCTTTGTCTTTCTAGCTGGAAACGGTCGTGGATTTGGAAGGTGCTGTCTAATGATCTTTAGCAAATTCCTGCAGTGCACCTTGTGGATAGTATACACTGCTGCTCCTGAGGTGGTGGAAAGAGTTCTTACATGTGGATGTAGTGCCAGTCAAGCAGGCTGCTTTGTCCTGTGTGGTGTCAAACCTCTTGAGTGTTGTTGGAGCTGCACCCATCCAGACAGGTGGGGAGTATTCCATTACACTCCTGACTTGTGCCTTCTAAATGTGGACAGGCTTTGGGAGTGAGGAGGTGAGTAACTCACCGCAGTATTTCTAGACTCAAACCTGCCCTTGTAGCCACTGTGTTGATGTGACAATTCCAGTTGAGTTTCTGGTCAACTGTAATCCCAAGCACGTTAATAGTAGGGGATTCAGTGGTAGTAACATTATTGGATGTCAAAGGGCAGTGGTTAGAATATCGCATTGGAGATGGTTATTGCCTGGCATTTGTGTGGTACTAAATGCCCAATTTTGTGCCATTCTCACCATCTCCAGGGAGAGGCTAATTGCTTCCCAAGTCTCCAATAGAGGTTGCGAACGTTCAAGTTTCTAACACAGAGCCTGGGCTGACAACTTGTAGTTTGTGTACAACACCATAGATCTTATCACAGTCTCGAAGATTTTGAGAGGATTGTGGAACATCATCCTGCATCTTCCAGCAACTTTGTTTTTGTTCCTGATTTACAGCATCCGCTGTTCTTTTGGTTTTTATCGTCCTCATCTTGTTCCACACTACCTGTACAAACCCTTGGGCTAGTATTAATAATCAGGCTGCATCATTTAACATGGAATTGCAGTAACACAGAAAGGTCTGTGGTCACATGTGTCTACACTCACCAGGAGCTCCACACATAATAACTGAATCAGTAGTACAACTCCCTTCCAACTTTCCTTCCTTGTATCTGGTATAAATGTCTCCTATCCTCGAGATTTATTTTGTATTTTAATATATTTAGCCTGATATCAACATCCATTGCATTCATTCTTGCTTTTATTTGGGACTTTTCCTGGGGAAGGCCTTCTCAATGCTGTGCATCCTCAGTTCAGCTGTGCTATACAAATGCAAGTGTTTGTACAGTTAGTGGTTCTCAGCCCTCTCATCATGCTGTGCTACTGAAAAACTTCATACTTCATATTTAGCCTCAGTTGGTATCTTTTCCCCTCTGTCTCTGCTATTTTTTAAATTATTTTTTCCACTCTGGACTACCAACATTGCTGATTACAAATAACTAGTATTGTGTCCTGGTCGAGGTATGAAATCGGTTAATTGCTAGACAACAAACATTCTCATTCTGATGTGTTGCCCTGTTTCAGGTGAGAGTTGGAGCACGTCGGTGTGTCGTTGAAAATAGCACAGAGAGTGAACTTTTATGTCGAATAGATCCCGAGGGAGTGATGGATATTGGCATTGCAGCTCTGGTGTCTGTGACCATCCAGAACCTGGGCACTGCTATCAATACTTTAACCGATGAACTGAGTCGTCGTTTTGTGCTGCTTCCTCACATTGACACTGTTAACCCCAATGTTGGGTCCACAATGGGAAAGACCAGAGTAACCATCACTGGGTCAGGCTTTGGAGCTGACCTGGATGCTGTCACGGTCCAGTTAGCCAATGTGTTTTGCATGCTGGTTTCTGCAAACTACACACACGTCATCTGTGACTCTTCAGCTTCTATTGTCTCCATTGGGATTGTCACACTTTCTATTCATGGCATCCCAGCTGTGTGCAGTGGGGCCTGTGACTATTTCTATGCAAAGAATGCAGCTCCAATCATACTGAATGTATCTTCTATGTTTCTGACCACAGTTTACACACAGCTCACTATAAGTGGGAGTGGATTTGGGAACCATGTGGATGAGGCTTTCATTCTTATAGGAGATGCCAGTTTTGTTCCGAGTGATGTTTCAGACAGCAGTATGAACTGCACAGTAGGGCCCATACCTGTTGGCAAGCACACACTCAGGGTTTTAACATTAAGTAAAGGTCTGTCACTTAGAGGGATTCCCATCACCAATGCTGCCAGAGCCTCCCTCTCTCCGGCATCAGGAGGTATTCATGGTGGGACCACATTGTTAATAACAGGAAATGGTTTTGTCCAGAATGAAACCATAGTGACAGTTCACAGATCTCCATGTCACCTTCTTTCAGTCACTCCGGGGGAAGTTAAATGCATCGTTCCAGCTGGTCACCCAGGCACTGTCGATGTAAAGATTATTGTTCATTCTACAATGTATCCTGTCCTTAAATTTACCTACAACCAAACAAAGACTCCGAAAATTCTAGCCGTGTCTCCGGCAACAGGTAAGTAGTTGTAGGAACTTGATCTCCTGAGAAGTTTCTGAAGTACAGCCCTAATCCTAAAGCTGAGGGTGTTTCTAAAACCCATACCAAGAGTAGCCCTAGCAATTTCACTTCCTCTAAAACAAAACACTCCCTCGAATACACATTGTCCCTCTAACATGTACGCTCCCTCTTTTACCAACACACACTATTACAGGCACTCCCTCTAACATGTACGCTCCCTCTTTCACCAACACACACTATTACAGGCACTCCCTCTAACATGAACGCTCTCTCACACTAACACTCCTTCTCACATGAACTCTTCCTGCAACACAAACGCATCCTCTGACATGAACTCTCCCTCAAACATAAACACTCCTGCTCACACTAAGATTGTGTTTAATTCTTCTACTTCAGATCCCTGCACGCAGGCATGATACAGCAGCACCATCTCCACACTGGGGCAGAGCAAGGAGTCAGGTCTCAATTCCACCCCAGTCCGAATAGGAGTAAGCCCCATTCAGTTGGCAGAAATCTGATCCACATCAGCCGTCCAGCTGATTGAACCAACTGGTGAACCAGGAGCACAACTGCAACTCTGAGTTGCTGTGGCAACATGGACATTTGCACACATTGTATAAGTTGGAGCTATGGGTGGTGAGGGCAAAAGTTGCAATTCCTTACTGTACCACGAACTCTGTCTTTAACACGGATCCTTGCCTGAACACCAGACCCTTGCTTTAATGCCACTCTAACGTTAATGCATACTTTGACAGGAATGCTTTCATTAACAATTCCTTATAACGCGAATGTTCACTTTAACACAGACACACCACATCTTTGTCAGAGGGAGGTCATGCCTAACATGTGTTGTGGAATTTTTTAAGGAGGTGACCAAGTGTTTGGATGGGGGTAGAGCATTTGTTGTAGTTTACATCAATTTCAGCAAGGTCTTCAACAAGATCCCACATAGAAAACTGATAAAGAAGGTAGAAGCTCATGGGATGAAGGATAACTTGGCATATTAGATTCAAAATTGACTTAGTGACAGGAGAAAGATGGGAGAGGTCAAAGTCTGTTTGTGTAACTGAAGCCATGTGTGCAGTGGCTTAGCGCAGGGATCGCTGCTGGGTCCCTTATTCTTTGTGATACCCATAAATGATGTAGATGAGAATGTGGGCTGTAGGGAGGGGATAGTAGGTAAATTTGCTGATGACACAAAGATTGTCCAGGTGGTTGACAGTAAGCAGGAAGTTGTTAGTTTACATGAGGTTATAAACGGAATGGTCAGCTCGGCTGATCAGTGGCAACTGGAATTTAACCCTGATAATTGTGAGGTGGTGCACTTTGCAAGAAGGAATAAGACAAGGGAGTACTCAATAAATGGCAAAAAGCTAGGAAGCTCAGAGGAACTGAGGGTTCTTGGGACTCTCGTCCACAAGTCCCTGAAGGTGATGGGACAGATTAACAGTATGAGGTTGTTAACTTGCTCACCGAGCAAGCCAGCTCAGCGAACAAGTTAACAACCTCACCCATAACCCGAATTACAAATCTTTCCTAAAACTTTAAGGGTTAATTGTATAGTTAAGAAGTCACGTGGGCACTTATGTGATTGATTGATTGATTTACTGAAATACAGTGAAAAGCTTTGTTTACGAGTGATACAGGCAGATCACAGCAAGCAACGGGTGTACAGATCAAAAAGACTTAGAGACTTACAGGCTATTTTGCAGGTTACATTATTTGAGGCTAGGGTCTAGAGGCATAGTTTATAAGAGCATGGAAGTTATTTTGGAGCTGCACAGAACTTTGGTTCGGCCACAGCTGGTGTATCTTGTGTCGTTCTGGTCACCGTATAGAGGAAGGACGTGATTGTGCTAGAAGTGATGAAACAGAGATTCACTGGGAAGACTGCGATGGAGCACTTTAGCCAGGAGGAGACACTGGATAAGCTTGGGTTGTTTTATTTGGAGAAGAAAATGTTGATGGGGGATATGATTAAGGTATGTAAGATTATCGGGGCGTGGACAGGATTAATAGAAAGCACTTGTACCTTTTAGTCGCTGGGTCAATAACAAGGGGGTATAATTTTAAAATGAAAGGCAAAAGGATTAGACGGGATTTAAGGAAAACTGTTTTCACCCGGAGGGTATTGGGGATATAAAATGCACTATCTGGGAGGGTAGTTGAGGCAGGATGCCTCACGGCCTTTTAAAAATACTTGAATGAACACTTGACGTGTCATAACATTTAAGGCTATGGGCCTAGTGAGGAGGAACGTGGGACTAACGTAGGTAAATGTTTGGTGGTACAATGGCTGGAGGGCCTCTTCTATACTGTTCGATACCATGTTTCCCTTTAGCATGGACACTGTGTTTCACACAGACACTGCCTGCTGCAAACAGTCAAAGGGACAGGTTGTTTGATATGACCTGACAGTCCAGGAGTTGTTCAGTCTACATTATTGGCACCACATTGTTAATGAAACTCATATACCATATTACTCATTTCTCAAATAATCCTGACTATGCTAAAAATAAGACTGGAAACCAATTATGAACTATGGCTCACATGTGATTCATTTGTATGTGCTGAAAGCTATACATATTCACACACAAGACCCTATTCTTTATAGGCAAAAGTATTTGTTCATACATTGCACCTTTATCATTGTGGAAAAGGTTATGGAGACTGCTAGTCCCTGCTATAAAACCCAAGGCAATAGCCTGACCAAACACAACCTGCCTACCTGGCCTCAGTTAAATCAGCTAAGATTAACAGTTAAGATAGCCTGCTGTAACACCATGCCAGTGATGGTCCAGCCAATCAGCATCCTCTTCTCGTTCTGTATAAATTGATGTTCCCTTTCTAAATTTGGTTTCTTGCTTGTCAGTCATGATGAGTGCCTGGTGAAAAGCTTCAATTTTGAGTCTCTTTCAACAATATTTGAGTTTTGTACTATCAAGCAATTACCTGTGCGAGAGGCTAGATTTGGAGGAGTGTAAATATCTTAAAGGACTCTAGGAATGGCAAAAAAATTAAATAGAATTTGCACCACCGAAATTGGTCATCCAACCCAACTGGTCAGTAAACTCCACACAAGCCTCCTCACAACCAATTCCATCTTATCCCATTAGCATTTCATTCCACTATTTTCTCTCTCATACATCAACGGTCTAAAGATACCCAGAATTCTTTCCCTCTTGTTTTTAGGTGTAAGCGAATCAACAGTCACCATCGTTGGGTCAGGATTTGGATCTGCTGCCACTGATATCACTGTCTCCATAGATAATGTCTTGTGTAATGTGACCTTAATGAATGAAAGCTGTGTTCAGTGCATTGTGGGGCATCATGCTGGTGGCATATTCCCAATATTTCTGAAAAACAAGATGTGGGGATATGCATCGACTGATTTCTCCTTTCAGTACGAACTCAATATAACCAGTATCTTTCCAACTGAAGGCAAGTATAGAATTACAATTCTCTCTTCACATTTCCCTTGTACCTTCACGGAGACAAGAAAACAATTGGATTGAAATGGTTCAGTGTGGAAGGACACAGTAGTGTTGTTTTATTCCAAGACTAATAACACATGGAGGCTGGGTTTGAGTTCCTGTGTAATCAGAAAGTCAACTTTCAGTTTAACAAATTTATTCATATAAAGCTCTCTCACTAAGAGTGATCATGAAGCTGTTGAGTTGAAATACTTCTGATTTGATTCCTCAATATGCTTTAGGAAAGGAAATCAGTTCTCCTCAGTTCTCCTCACCCAGTCTGGACCTATTTGTGACTCATGTTCCTCACCAATGTGGTCGACTTCAGACTCTGCTCAGATTTGTTCTCACAAGTCACTCAGTCGAGGGAAATTTAGGAACAGGTCAAAAATGCTGTCTTTGCCAATAATACCCATGCCCTGACAATGGGAAAAAAAAACTAATAAAGTATTTTAATGAATCAATATGTAAATTATCTCTGAGAGACAAGAGTGTTGCCTTGATCCTTAGTCTGTTATTTTTGCTGTTCTCACTTGGGACAGAATGCCACGTTTCATCTTGGTGGCCCTGTTCTGTGGAGAGAAGCTTCACATTCACAGCCTTTGTTTGAATTAATTAAAATGACAGTAATAGACTCCCAGGATCTAGGGACATTGAAATCCATATAATCACAGACTTACCTGTGTTAATTAGGTTTTAGTTTTTTTTCTCTCTCATACACAGGAAGCTTTGGTGGTGGCACATTACTGACAATAAGGGGCATTGGATTCGACGAACAAAAATCCCAAGTGTTTGTGTGTGATAGTGAATGTAAGAAGGTTCCATCAGCCTCCACTTCCAGAAATCTCTACTGTCAGGTACCTCTGTATAATGGTGAGTATCAGTCAATAATTGTAGTTGATTTCTTATTGTGACATGAGGAGACAGACCATGAGAAATAGGCTTCATCACTGAAGGCGGATCACCCTGCTCCTTTAACCCTTTTGGTAACAGCTTCCATGCTAGGGTGGGCAACTATGATTGGACACACACATGGAGACTTCATCACGATTTCTCACTTCCATTTCTTCACCTCAACGTTCTTGCTATTGATTGTTGTAGTGGCCATCCTCTCAGCATCCTGATTTCTAACACCCAATTAGCTATTGAAGACAAGTTTCCAAATGATTGGAAGTTTCTCAACTCTCATTTTTCCAATATTTTCAGAACTAATAAATATAAGAATTAAAAAAATGAAAATAAAATCACAGCAGGCAGAATCTTACCAGGTTCTGAGCGATGTGGGCTATGGTGAGATAAGTGGTAGATTTAGGCAAGATGTTCAGCAAGGCCCATTTCAACATCAAGATCATCCAATTGCATCTTGCACTCTTTTCTCGAGCAGTGTGGCAAGCTTCTCACTAGGCAGCAGGGAATTCCCCATTGATGCTCATTATTGCTTGTTAAACAGCTTGTTAACAGCCAACTCTCCATGGGTTGTGTTCTTACCAAACACATCATACAAACTAGCCAATAGACAACATGACATAGAAGCCAGAGCAGGTTCTTGGTGGGTTGATGTCAAAATGTTTCAACTCTTCACTTGCTTTAAAAGACGTCTATGTTAGACACTGGGCACCAAACTCTTGGGCACGTTCCGTGGGCCTGCCGTATAAACACCACGTCCGTCGACATTGGCATCCACAGCCCCTGTGAGCCATCATGGTATATCTCTAATATACTCATAGGATATTTCTGTACATCAGAGCTGCATCTTGGCCGGCATCAGCAATTACCACAATAATATTGCAGTAAGGACTTTGTGCTGAGGTAAAAACATCGAACTTGTGGATTGGATCAGACTGCATTTCTGGGCGCTTTGCTGCTGTCACAGTACTCATTCCCTTTGACCCTACCTGGATATTCTCAGTATCCCTGCCCTGAACTGCCTTGCCCTCTTTTTTGTGCTTTGTCTTCACAGCCAGGAGTACCAGGTTCATTTAGCACAGACACAAAGCCAGGAAGCTTGTTGTGGTCATCAGTTCAGACATGGGGTGGGACACAGTAAGAACAGCCTCCAGTATTAGTCCAGGCCCTGTTCAAGGCAGTCAGAGTAATGATCCTCAGCTGATAATGGGTAAGGCTCCGAAAGATGGGCAGCACACCACCCGTCCTGAGCTTTCCTGCCTATTTTGTGTTGGTTTGCTCTTGGAAGTATAGAAAGCAGCAAATATTCTGGAAGATGAAAGTGGGAGGTGCATCTATTACTGTTGGTACAGGAGGAACTGTGTCACAAACGGGTGAGTAGGCATTGCAGAGGGGTCAAAGGGTGAGTGGTACTTCAGATTGCATGGGTGAAAGTGCGTGGAGAAATATTATAGGCAATAGTGAGAAAGTAGAGCATGATCCTTGGTGAGAGGTGAGCCCCGTAGAGGAGATAGAGTGAGTGTGATGTCGCAGAAAGAAATGGTGACACTTACATTGGCAGAGCAGAGAAGGACATTGACCTTCTTCCTCTGGTACTGGGCACTCCTCCAAATGGCTGAGACTGTGTCAACCTTAGTGGAAGCCTAGGGCTGACATATTATCATGTTGTAGCCTGCATTATTAGTGCTGGGGAAGAAGAAGTCCTGCATTTGCACTACTCCATCCAACAGGACCTCCAGGTCGCTGACGGCAATGCTGGACAATTTCCTTCTGTCTGCCATGTCCGGGGCAAAAACCAGGAATTGTGCAGCACAGCTCTGGATTGCCATTGCTTGTCTGGGTGCAAAAAATAGATTTTTAAATATGGTTCCAAAGCTACTGATGCCGGTGAATTCTGGGATCACTAGCACATGGTGAGTTGCTCCGGGAATGGTGTATGGTAGATGTGATGGAAGCCAGATATAGTTCTCACCTTGAGAACTCAAATGCCAATTAATGAGATGGGTTTGGTGAGCAATGGCAAATAAAAACTATTAGGCCTTACAGCATGAATCATCTCAGCAAATTTGATGCAACTCACAGTTTGTCACAAAATGTCAAGACTCTGCCCAATATTTTAAATGATTTTCCCCTAATTTCCCATGGCTGATAGTCAGAGAATAATCTTGCAATTCTCAATGATAGCAACCCTAGTCTGTGGAGGAGATATGAAAATCAGATCATACCAAAATATTGCAGCTGCTGGAAATCTGAAACAAATGCAGAGAATGCTGGAGAAATTCAGCAGGTCTGGCAGCATCTGTGGAAAGAGAAACAATTAATGTTTCGAGTTCAGTATGACTCATCTTAAGAGCTATGTTAAAGTTTTTAATTGCAGTAAGGCAAATTTTTATGGTATGAGACAAGAACTTTCAAAAGTTGGTTGGAGTAGACTATTCACAGGTAAAAGGACGTCTGACCAGTGGGAGGCATCTAAAAGTGTAATGACGAGAGTTCAGAGGCATTTTTTTCCTGTTAGAGTGAAGGGTAAGGCTGGTAAAATTAAGGAACAATGGATGAATAAAGATAATGTGGTACTAGTCAAGAATAAAAGAGAATCTTAGTTAAGATATAGACAACTTGGTTCAATTGAATCTCTTAATCAATATAAAGAGTGTAAGGACATTCTGAGGAGAGAAATCAGGAAGGTTAAGAGGGGTAATGAGATAGCATTGGCAGATAAGGTTAAGGATAATCCAAAGAGATTCTACAAGTACACTAAGAACAAGAGGGTAACTAGAGAGAGGGTAGGGCGTTTTAAAGATCAGGAGATGGGAGAGAAACTAAATTAATATTTTGGGTCAGATTTTACTGGAGAGAAATAAATGGAGTCTAGAGAATGCAGAGAAATAAACTTTATTGTTTTAAAAACAGATTACATTACAGAAGAGGAGGCGTGGGGTGTTTTGGACAATATAAAGGTGGATAAATCTCGGGACCTGATCTAATGTATCCCAGAACATTGTGGGAAGTAAGGGAGGAAATTACAACACACCTTGCAGAAATATTTGCATCATCTATAACTACGGGTGAGGTGCCTGATGACTGGAGGGTGGTTTAATGCACCTCTGTTTAAGAATGGTTGTAAGGAGAACCCACGGAACCATAGACCTGTGAGTCTGTCTTTGATTGTGGGTACATTGTTGGAAGGGATTATAAAAGATAGGATTTATGGGCATTTAATGAGGCAAAAATTGATTAGGGATAGTCAGCGTGGTTTTGTGCAAGGAAATTTATGTCTCACAAACTTGGTTGAGTTTTTTGAGGAAGTTACCAAAAAGATTGATGATGGCAGAGCAGTAGATATTGTTTATTTGGCTTTTAGTAAAGCCTTTGACAAGGTTCCACATGATAGACTAATCAGTAAAGTTAGGTCACGTGAATTCAGGGTGAGCTTAACAATTGGATATGGAATTGGCTTAATGGCAGGAGACAGTGAGTAATGATGAAAGGTTGCTTTTCAGACTGGAGGCCTGTGACCAGTGGTATTCCACAGGGATCAGTTCTGGGTCCTCTTTTGTTTGTCATTTATATAAATGATTTGGTGAGAAAAAAAAGAAGGCATGGTTAGTAAGTTTGCGGACGACACCAATATTGGTGACATAGTTGACAGTGAAGAAAATTTTCTAATATTAAGGAGGGATCTTGATCAAATGGGTCAATGGGCTGTAAGTGGCAGATAGGGTTCAAGCTGGACAAATGTGAGGCATTGCATTTTGATACAACAAACAAGGGTAAGGCTTTATACAATTAATGGTAGGGCCTTGGGTAGTATCGTAGAACAGAGGGGTCTTGGGATATAGGTATATAATTCTTTGAAGTTTGCATCACATATAGACAGGTTGGTTAAAAAGGCATTTGGCACACTTTCCTTCATTGCTCAGTCCTTTGAGTACAGGAATTGGGAAGTCGTGTTAAGGTTGTACAGGACATTGGTTAGGCCTCTTCTGGAATACTGTGTCCAATTCTGGTCACCATATAGGAAGCATATTATCAGGCTGGAGAAAGTTCAGAAGACATTTACCAAGATGTTGCCCCATATAAAAGGTTTGAGTTATAAAGAAAGACTGGGTAGGCTGGGACATTTTTTCACTAGAGCGTAGGAGTTTGAGAGGTGACCTGATAGAAGTTTATAAAATAATGACAGGTATAGATGGACTAAATGGTAGTCATCTTTTCCCTAGGATGGGGGATTTCAAGGCTAGGGGGCACATTTTTAAGGTGAGAGGAGAGAGATTTAAAAAAAGACATGAAGCAAATTTTTTACACAGAGCGGGTTCGTGTGTGGAATGAACTTCCAGAGGAAGTGGTGGATGCGGGTACAATTACAACATTTAAAAGACATTTGGATAAGTACATGAATAGGAAAGGTTTGGATGGATTTGGGCCAGGAGCAGGCAGGTGGACTAGTTTAGTCTGGAATTATATTCAGCGTGGACTGCTTGGACCGGAGGGCCTGTTTCCGTGCTGTATGACTGTATGACTCAATAAATGCACTTTTAGTTCAAAGGTATGCAAGAGGCCAGACTTGCAGGGGCACGACGATCTTACAGGGTAGAAGAGCAGGGGAGATGTCTCCATTGTCCTGGTCTACATTTACCCCTCATTCAACATACCTAAAGCAGTTTTTCTAATCATTATCAGCTTGTTGTTTGTGAGAGCTTGCGATGTGCAATTGATTGTTACATTTCTGACACGACAACATGTCAAAACAACTTGTCTGGCTGTGAAAAGTTTTGGGGCACTCTGTGATCATGAAAAGTGCTGCATTGGTGTGGGTTCTTTCTTTGTGTTGGTATTCCGCGTGGAACAAGCTTCATCCCACAGCAATTAAGAATGTGAGAAAATTCAGTCCCTTGATTTCCATCCCACTTATGAGTGAATGAATTTAATTAGTTGACACATCCGTAAACAAAGCTTCACATAATGGGGGCATATTCTGGGAATTTGAGTCTCACTGTTTCCAATCCTGGTCCTAAAACTTAACCTCCCATCATAATGTTGGATCAGCGGAATACTTTTGTGAAAGAAAATGTGATGTAAGAATTACCAGCAGTTGCTGCCTTGGAAAGATGTGAATTTTTCATTTTTAAACATCTTTGCCCAGGTACCGACCCTCAGCTGGCGTGTGAAGTGGTTGTTGTAAACGGTAATGTTTCGAGCAAAGTGCGCAATGGCTTCACCTACTCTTTAGCTTTGACCCCTGTAATTACAACTATTAGCCCCAGGAGAGGAGGAACTGGGGGAGGCACCAAGCTGACCATTACAGGGTCAGGTTTCAGGTGAGTTAAAATCTTCATCACGTTCACAGTAACATGTACTACTAGTTATAGCAAACAAAAGCAGAGCTTTTTATATGAAATGCTGATAAGCATGGGGTGGAAATGGTGCAGGGTAGTGTCTGTTGGCAGGGAATTGATTTCCACAGGCTAGTACCCATGGGTACGTGGCAGGTAGTGACATTAAAATTCAATCAATACCTAGAATTAAAAGCTAACTAAATGATGAGGATTGTCATCTGTCATAAAAATACATCTGCCAAGCTTACTTGGTCTGGTCTGTGGCTCCAGATCCACAGCTTAACTGCCCTCAGTTCTATCAAACTGCCACAAAGCCCTACATAAGGGAATGAAACTGAACAGACCACCCAACATTGATTTAGGCTCAGGGAACCAAGACAGGAAACACATCCTCTGCAAAGTCCTCATTCTCAAAATATGAGGACTTGTGCAAAAATTGGGAAAGCTGTCCAACGGACTAGTCCAATCAAAGCCTGGCGCTGTCATGCTCACTAAATCAACACCCAACAGATAATGCTGCAGACATCCCTATACCTGAAACGTTCTGTCCCATTGACAGGACAGGCCTAGTAGTAGAAGTGACAACATGGTGGTGTACACTTTTGAGTAAAGTCACTATAGTCTCAGAGGATCATAGGTCTGTTCTCTCATTAGAGAGAGATGAGTGGTAGTGAGTTAAACCTGAGGGTCACCACATCTCAGTCACCCCTCCCAGTGGTTCCTCACTGTGGTGCATTTCTAACTTTCTGCCTGTTAGCTCAGTGTGTGCATTATTAGATTAATTGCTTAGACATAGCATTACACCTCGTTCCTCATGATCCCAGTTTGGAGCGATGCCAGACCATGGATCAGAGTTATACTGCCAGCCGCATCACTTTCCAACCAAGGGAACAAGTGTCCTCCATCTACAACTTTAAGAAGTCAGTGAGAATTCAGGGGTATATTACAAAGGAAGAGATGGTGGTGTAGGGGTAATGTCACTAGACTAGTAATCCAAAGACCCAAGTTAATAGAACATAGAACATAGAACATAGAACAGTACAGCCCAGTACAAGCCCTTCGGCCCACGATATTGTGCCAAACTTTTACCCTAAACCTAAGGTCTATATAACTCCACCCCTACTTTGTACTATCGTCCATATGCCTATCTAATAGCCGTTTAAATGCCCCTAATGAGGCTGACTCCACTACCCTCTCCAGCAATGCATTCCACGACCCTACCAGTCCCTGAGTAAAGAACCTACCTCTTACATCTCCCCTATATCTACCTCCACTCACTTTAAAACTATGCCCCCTTGTAATAGCTACCTCCACCCTCGGAAAAAGTCTCTGACTGTCCACTGTGGGGATAGATTCAGATCTCACCACAGCAAATGATGCAATTTAAATTCAGTTGATAAATCTGCATTGTAGCTCAAGGTATGACAATGACAATAATCATTGTTTGTACTAGAAACCCAAGGGTCTACCAATATCCTTTAGGGAAGGAAACCTGCTGTCCTTACCTTGTCTGGATAACGTGACTCCAGACGCTCAACAATGTTGCTACTTTCTAATGACCTAAAAAACCCATTCTACTCAAGAACAACAAACGTTGGCCTTTCCAGTGACACCCACATTCCATTAATGTCCAAAGGCAATAAAATTAAGTTTAGAAAGGTTTTCTGTATACACAATATACATTATTTGAGACATGACATACTATGATTGTAGCTTGCATCAGGCAAAATAGGTGACTTTGGACCAAAACCAGCGATTTCCTCACTTCATGAGATAACAGGGTGCAGAGCTGGACGAACACAGCAGGCCAAGCAGCATCAGAGGAGCAGG
>JAHRHZ010000077.1:25323847-25335027 GCA_024137785.1 Ginglymostoma cirratum | reverse complement strand
TAGAACATAGAACATAGAACATAGAACATAGAACATAGAACATAGAACATAGAACAATACGGCGCAGAACAGGCCCTTCGGCCCTCGATGTTGTGCCGACATGTGAACTAATCTAAGCCCATCCCCCTACACTATCCCATCACCATCCATATGCTTATCCAAGGACTGTTTAAATGCCCCTAATGTGGCTGAGTTAACTACCTTGGCAGGCAGGGCATTCCATGTCCTTACCACTCTCTGAGTAAAGAACCTGCCTCTGACATCTGTCTTAAATCTATCACCCCTCAATTTACAGCTATGCCCCCTCGTACTAGCCGACGTCATTATCCTAGGAAAAAGACGCTCACTGTCCACCCTATCTAATCCTCTGATCATTTTGTAGGTCTCTATTAAGTCCCCTCTTAGCCTTCTTCTCTCCAATGAGAACAGACTCAAGTCCCTCAGTCTTTCCTCATAAGACCTTTGCTCCAGACCAGGCAACATCCTGGTAAATCTCCTCTGCACCTTTTCCAATGCTTCCACATCCTTCCGGTAATGGGGCGACCAGAACTGTATGCAATATTCCAAGTGAGGCCGCACTAGCGTTTTGTACAGTTGCAGCATGACATCACGGCTCCGGAACTCAATCCCTCTACCAGTGAAACCTAACACACTGTATGCCTTCTTAACAGCACTATCAACCTGGGTGGCAACTTTCAGGGAGCTATGTACCTGGACACCAAGATCCCTCTGCACATCCACACTACCAAGAATCATTCCATTGACCCAGTATTCTGCCTTCCTATTATTCTTCCCAAAGTGCATCACCTCACATTTATCTGCATTGAACTCCATTTGCCACCTTTCAGCCCAATTCTGCAGTTTATCCAAGTCTCCCTGCAACCTGCAACATTCTTCCACACTGTCCACCACTCCACCGACTTTAGCGTCATCTGCAAACTTACTAACCCATCCACCTATGTCTGCGTCCAAGTCATTTATAAAAATGACAAACAGCAGTGGTCCCAAAACAGATCCTTGTGGCACACCACTAGTAACCGGACTCCAGGCTGAATATTTTCCATCAACCACCACTCTTTGCCTTCCTTCAGAAAGCCAGTTTCTAATCCAAACTGCTAAATCTCCCTCAATCCCATGCCTCCGCATTTTCTCCAATAGCCTACCATGTGGAACCTTATCAAAGGTTTTACTGAAGTCCATGTACACCACGTCAACTGCCCTACCCTCATCCATATGCTTGGTCACCTTCTCAAAAAACTCAATGAGGTTTGTGAGACACGACCTGCCCTTGACGAATCCATGTTGACTATCTCCAATCAAATTGTTGCTTGCTAGATGATTATAAATCCTATCTCTTATAATCCTTTCCAAAACTTTTCCTACAACAGATGTAAGGCTCACAGGTCTATAATTACCTGGGTCATCACTACTGCCCTTCTTGAACAAGGGCACAACATTTGCAATCCTCCAGTCCTCTGGTACTAAACCTGTAGCCAATGACGACTCAAAGATCAAGGCCAAAGGCTCCGCCATCTCCTCCCTAGCTTCCCAGAGAATCCTCGGAAAAATCCCATCCGGCCCAGGGGATTTATCTACCTTCACACCTTCTAGGATTGATAACACCTCCTCCTTACTAACCTCCATCCTTTCAAGTCTAATAGCCCGTATCTCAGTCTTCTCCTCTGCAATATTCTCCTTTTCCTGAGTGAAAACAGATGAGAAATATTTGTTTAGCACCTCTCCGATCTCCACAGGGTCCACTCACAACTTCTCACTTCTGTCTTTGACTGGCCCTATTCTTACCCTAGTCATCCTTTTATTCCCCACATACCTATAGAAAGCTTTAGGGTTCTCCTTAATTCTACCTGCTAATGACTGCTCATGTCCCCTCCTTGCTCTTCTTAACTCTCTCTTTAAATCCTTCCTAGCTAATCTGTAACTCTCCATCGCCTCATCTGAACCATCTCGTCTCAATGTCACATAAGCCTCCCTCTTCCGCTTAACAAGAGATACAATTTCTTTTGTAAACCAAGGTTCCCTTACCTTATCACTTCCTCCCTGCCTGACAGGGACATACCTATCAAGGACAGGCAATATCTGTTCCTTAAACCAGCTCCACATTTCGATTGTCCCCATCCCCTGCATTTTGCTACCCCATTCTATCCCTCTTAAGTCTTGCCTAATTGCATTATAATTGCCTTTTCCCCCATCTATAACTCTTGCCCAGTGGTATGTTCCAATCCCTTTCCATCGCTAAACTAAACGTAACCGAATTATGGTCACTCTCTCCAAATTGCTCACCTACCAGTAAATCAAACACCTGGCCTGGTTCATTACCAAGTACCAGATCCAGTGTGGCCTCCCCTCTTGTCGGCCCTTCAAAATACTGCATCAGGAAACCCTCCTGCACACATTGGACAAAAACTGATCCATCCGACGTACGAGAGTTATAGCATTTCCAGTCAATGTTGGGGAAGTTAAAGTCTCCCATAATGACCACCCTGTTCCCTTCACTCCTGCCCAGAATCGTTTTGCCGATCCTCTCCTCCACATCCTTGGAACTTTGCGGAGGCCTACAGAAAAACTCCCAGCAGTGTGACCTCTCCTCTCCTGTTTCTGACCTCAGCCCATACCACCTCAGTAGACGAGTCCTCGTCAAAAGTTCTTTCAGCCACCGTTATATTGTCCTTGACTAACAAAGCCACACCTCCCCTTCTTTTACCACCTTCCCTGATCTTTATGAAAGTTCTAAACCCTGGAACCTGCAACATCCATTCCTGACCCTGCTCTATCCATGTCTCCGAAATGGCCACAACATCGAAGTCCCAGGTACCTATCCATGCTGCAAGCTCACCTACCTTCTTCCGGATACTCCTGGCATTGAAGTAGACACACTTCAAACCAGCTTGCTGTCTGCCAGCACACTCCTGTGACGGTGAAATCCTGTCAGTGTCCTCTCTACTCTCATCCTCCTGTGTACTGGAACTACACCACAGGTTCCCATGCCCCTGCTGAGCTAGTTTAAATCCACCTGAATAGCACTAGCAAATTTCCCACCCAGGATATTAGTACCCCTCTGGTTCAAGTGAAGACCGTTCTGTTTGTAGAGTTCCCACCGTCCCCAGAATGAGCCCCAGTTATCCATATACCTGAAACCCTCCCTGCACCATCCCTGCAGCCACGTGTTCAGCTGATATCTCTCCCTGTTCTTTGCCTCGCTATCACGTGGCACGGGTAACAAACCAGAGATAACAACTCTGTTTGTTCTAGCTCTCAGCTTCCACCCTCGCTCCCTGAAATCCTGCCTTTATATCCCTATCTCTCTTTCTACCTATGTCATTGGTACCTATATGGACCACGACTTGGGGCTGGTCACTCTCTCCCTTCAGGACCCCAAAGACACGATCCGAGACATCACGGACCCTGGCACCTGGGAGGCAACACACCAAACGTGAGTCTCTCTCATTCACGCAGAATCTCCTATCTGTCCCCCTAACTATGGAGTCCTCAATGACTAATGCTCTCCTCCTCTTCCCCCTTCCCTTCTGAGCAACAGGGACAGACTTTGCGCCAGAGACCTGTACCCCATGGCTTACCCCTGGTAAGTCGTCCCCCTCAACAGAATCCAAAACAGTATACCTGTTATTGAGGGGAACAGCCGCAGGGGATCCCCGCACTGTCTGCCTGTTTCCTTTCCGTCCCCTGACTGTAACCCATCTACCTTTTTCCTGTACCTGAGGTGTGACTACCTCCCTGTAACTCCTCTCAATCACCCCCTCAGCCTCCCGAATGATCCGAAGTTCATCCAGCTCCCGCTCCAGTTCCCTAACGCGGTTTCCAAGGAGCTGGAGTTGGGTGCACTTCCCGCAGATGAAGTCAGCAGGGACACTAGTGGTGACCCTTACCTCCCACATCCTACAGGAGGAGCATGCAATGGCCCGTGCATCCATTGCCATAGTTCTGGATTCTAAAAAACAGACTATTGGAAAAGAAAACACTAGCAACTTACCAAATCGGCGCTCAGACCCTTTTTGGTCAGAGGAGGAGGATGGGTGGGAGACACTACTTTAGCAGTGTTTCAGGTAAAGCAACCGCCCAAATATATTAGAGATAACAAGCATGGGGCTGGATGAACACAGCAGGCCAAGCAGCATCATAGGAGCAGGAAAACTTGACGTTTCGGGTCTAAACCCTTGCCCAAATATATTACCTCACTTACTCAACCGTCCCGTGTCTGCTCCTGCTCGACGCGCACTCCGCCTATTCACAAGGTAAGTTTTTAAAGAAGAAGCTTACCTTCCCAGGCCGCCCTCACGCTTCCTTCCGGACTCCCACCGCTGAAACGACTGAAAGGCCGCAGTCACGCGAGGTAAGACCTTTATACTCCTGAAGCTCATCTTCCCAGGCTACCCTCGCGCCTCATTCCAGACTCCCGCCGCTGAAGCTTGGGGTAGCTTGGGGAAATCTCTAAAATGCCACAATACTATTGGTGCATCAGGGCAAGCTCCACCCAGAAAGGTTACAATCAGGACCAGTTATGGCAGCCAGGAGACATCAACATGTCAAAAAATCTCTGACTGGTTCCCTGGCAAATGAACGGAGAATTTCTGAAAGAACATGGAGGCAGAAACCTCCAGACCTCCTCCTGTCTCACTGAAAATAACCAAGACCTGCATGGTAGCTAGCTAGTCTCTCTCAACATTTGCTATAAGCTATTGCCTCTAGCCAGTGACTGAAAAGGTGTGGAGATGCCAGTATTGGACTGGGGTGGACAAAGTCAGAAGTCACATGACACCAGGGTATACTCCAACAGGTTTATTTGAAATCACAAACTTTCGGAGTGCTGCTCCTTCATTGGGTGACGTGGTGGGAAGCACACAGGCACAGAATTTTTTTATGCCGGGAGATAATGGTAGGATAATTCCAGGGAATCGAGAGTGTCAAAAGATAAATACAAATGGTGTGATTGGGTGTCTACAGGCTGAATAACAAATCTTTGCAGGTGATCAAAAGTGTCAACAGCTGAATAGCAAGTGAAGGCATGACCTATGATCCAATTAATAATTACAAAAGAAAATCAAAAATAGGATGGTGCTAGAGACAAACCAGATTGCTGGAATAACACGATAGGTATAAGGGTCACATGCTGAGGGTCTAACCAAAGTAACAAATAATCCAAAAGTGTACAAACCAATTAAGGTGGAGAGATAATAGCAAGTTCTCAAGGTGATGGTGTCAAAACAAAGCAGTAAGGAAGATTTTACACAGAACAGTGGGGTGTGGTTACATGTAGCATGACGTGAGCCCAAGATCACGGTTGACGCTGTCCTCATGGGTACGGAACGTGGCTCAGTTTCTGCTTGGAGATTCTACATTGCTGCGTATCTCTAAGATCACTTTGGAGGATGCTTACCTGAAGATCAGAGGCTGACTGCTGCAGTGCTCCCCCACTGGGAGGAAACACCACTGCCTGGTGATTGTTGAGTGGTGTCTATTCATCTGTTTATATAGGGTCTGCACGGTCTCGCCAATATACCATGCCTCAGGGCATCCTTGCCTGCAACATATGAGGTAGACAATATTGGCTGAATGACATGAGTACATACCATGTACGTGGTGGGTGGTGTTCCCACGTATGATGGGAATGTCCATGGCGATGATCTGACATGTCTTGCAGAGGTTGCTGTGGCAGGGTTGTATGGTTTGTGGTTGCTGTGCTCGTGAAGGCTGGGTAGTTTGCTGCCAACAATGGTCTGTTTGAGGTCAGGCAGCTGTTTGAAGGCGAGAAGTGGAGGCGTAGGGATGGTCTTGGTGAGATGTTCGTTGTCATCATTGATGTATTGAAGGCTGTGAAGAGCATGGCATAGTCTCTCCGCTCCAAGGAAATACTGGACAATGAAGGGTACCCTATCTGTCATGTCCCATGTCTGTTTTCTGAGGAGATTGTTGTGGTTTCTTGCTGTGGCGCCTTGGAACTGGTGATCAATGAGTTGAACATCGTATCCCGTTCCTGTGAAGGTGTCTTTCAGCGTCTGTAGTTGCCTGTCGTGTTCCTCCTCGTCCGAGCAGATCCTGTGTATATGCAAGGCTTGTCCATAGGGAGTGACTTTTTAACATCTTTGGGGTGGAAGACTCTACAATTAGTATAACAGCCACCCTGTTCCTTTAGGAAAGGATTGAAAGAATCTAGAGACAATGAGATTGGAGAACAGAAGGTCTTGGAAAAATCACAAGGGACACCTTATCGAATCCTTTTGCCTGGTGCTATTGAACTGTGTTTCCCCATATATATTTAAATGTTGACTATTTATGGTTTTGCTTGCTGTGATTAGAACTGATTTCTTAATAATAAATAATAGTTTATTGTTAAGTATAGAAAACTGGTTAGTATTTTCTGTTAGAGACAAAAAAAACTGCAGATGCTGGAATCCAAAGTAGACAAACAGGAGGCTGGAAGAACACAGCAAGCCAAACAGCATTTGGAGGAAAGGAGAAGTCAACGTTTTGGGTATTACCCTACTTCAGGGCTGGATGTGGGGGTAGGGGGAGCTGCAGATAAAGAGATGGGTGGTAGCGGAGTGGTGGTGATAGGTGGATACTGGTGGTAGGTACGCCCTGGTTGGTCAATGGGAGGGGTGAATCTAGTAGGTGACTGGAGTGGGGCAGGGGGTTGGGGGAAGGTCAGAAGGTGGAATGGAAGGGAGGAGATGGGGCTGGAAGGGGAGGCGGGGGATGGATGGGAAGGTTATTTGAAATTGGAGAACTCAGTGTTGGGTCTTCTGGGATGTAGGGTGCCCAGGTGGAAGATAAAGTGTTGTTCTTCAAATTTTGATTTTGAGTCACTGCAACACTGGAGGGGGCCGACTCGGTGGGAGAATGGGAGGGGGAGTTGAAATGGGCGTTCACCGGGAGGTTAGGCTGGCCTTTATGAGCCTGGTGAAGATGCTCAGTGAAATGGTCACCGAGTCTATGTTTGGTGTCACTGACATAGAGAAGACCACATCGGGAGCACCGGGTGCAATGGACTTAGTTAGAGGAGATGCAGGGAGGTGGTGTCTTGGCTGATAGGACAGTACTTTCTGTTAACCTGAGTTCATCAGGTATGTAAATTGTGAACTTTGAGTAAGTTGATTGAATCTTTAACTTTTGTGACAACTTGGGAGAAGTGGGGTTTGAAAACACACTCCCCCAAGTGGGTCATGAGGTAATCTAATTATTTATTTCATTGACATTTGTACGAGCTTTCTGATCTTGAATTGGCTGCTGCGCTTCCTACGGTGCAACAGTGAGAACATTTCAAAGATACTTCATTGGAAAGCATTTTAAGGTAGGAACATCGGAACAGGAGTAGGCCATTCAGCCCCTTGAGCCTGTTCTGCCATTTGATGAGGCCTTGACTAATCCATGGTCTAACTCCATATAGCTGCCTTTGGCCCAAATCCCACAATATGTTTGTTCAACAAAAATGATCTTTCTCAGATTTAAAATTACCAACGGATCCAGCATATACTGTTGTTTGTGGAAGAGAGTTCCAAATCTTACTACCCTTTGTGTGTAGAAATCTCTCCTGAAAGATCTAGCCCTAATTCTCTGACTAATGCCTGTATTTCTAGAACCCCAAACCAATGCAAATAGCTTGTCTTTATCTATCCTGTTTTTTTTTTTTGCTTTCTGTTAATATCTTGAGCATTGATCAGATCAATTTTTAATCTAAATTCTAGAGGAAACA
This sequence comes from Ginglymostoma cirratum, assembly GCA_024137785.1. Classification (NCBI taxonomy): domain Eukaryota; kingdom Metazoa; phylum Chordata; class Chondrichthyes; order Orectolobiformes; family Ginglymostomatidae; genus Ginglymostoma; species Ginglymostoma cirratum. Next base: position 25,327,298 of record JAHRHZ010000077.1, on the reverse strand, counting down.
GATCTAATTTAAATAATATCTTCCCATAGCTTAACCCCTGAAGTCCAGGTATAATCCTTGTAAACCCATGTTGCACTCCCTCTGAGGCCAATATATTCTTCCTAAGGTATGGTGCTCTAAGTACTCAAATTGGGGTCAACCGGAGTTTTATATAACAGGAGCATAACCTCGTGTTTCCTTGTACTGCAGTCCTCTAGATATAAAGGTCAGCAGTTTTCTGCACCTGTCTGTGACCTTTTTAAAGGTTTATGCACCTAGAACCCTGAATCTGTTTGGGCACACACTGTATTTACTTCATACCATCTGGAAAGTACCCTGATCTATCCTTTTTCAGTCCAAAATGGATAACCTCACACTGGCTTACATTGAACTCTCAATTTTGCCCATTCACTTATTCACCCATCCCTTTTAATTTAATGCTATCATCTACACTGCCTACAATGTCACCCAATTTTGTGTCATCAGAAAATTTGGATATATCACTTTATATTCCATTATCCAAGTTGTTAATAAATAATGTGAATAATTGAGGCCCTAACACACACATCCTTGTGAACACCACTGGTCACATCTGCCAATATGAGTACCTCCCCACTATCCCTACTTTCAGCCACCTGCCACTCAATCAATTTCCCAACAATGTCAGTAATTTGCCGTCCGGTCCATGGGCTTCTTCATAAGTTAACAGTTTCCTGCATAGGGATTTATCAAATGCCTCTGGAATTTCAGATAAGCGCCAACATCTCCACTATCTTCGTTTATTTCTTCAAAAAATAACTCAATGAGATTTGTCAGGCATGACCTGCCTACATGAATCCTTTCTGAATCTCCCTGATTTAAGTGAAAAGTTTCCAGTGTTCAGTTACCAATCTTTGATTATAGACTCCAACAATTTCCCCACCACAGATATTAGGCTAACTGGTCTTTAATTCCCTGGCTTTCCTCTTTCACCGTCCTTAAAAAGCAGAGAGATATACAACTTTGTAAATAAGAGGGATGACTCCTGTATCTAGGACACTCTAAAGATTATAGTTCAGATGGCTACAATCTGCTCCCTTACATCTTTTAATATCCATAGATGGAAACCGTCAGGTCCTGGAGATTTGTCACACTTTAATTCTGGTCATTTCCTTATTACCAATGTTTTACTTGTGTTAATTTTATTCAGTCCCTCTCCCTGTTCCGCTATTACATTCCTAACCCTATCGCAAGTCTATCCTCCAACATCTTTGCCATTTCCCCATAGTCATTGACAATATCCTCACTTCCAGTCTTTAGTGGGCCGACGTTGCTCCAAACCATTGGCTTTCCCTGGATATAACTAGAAAATTTCTTGTTGATTTTGATGTCCCTGACAAATTTCCTTTCATAATCCCTTTTTTGTAGCTCTTATAAACTGTTTTGTGGCCCTCTGCTGATCTTTATATCTTTAACGTTCTGCAGGATATGTGTTTTTATTTTTAATTGTTGTAAGTCCTTTTTTAGCTTTATGCTGACTCTTGTCTCTTTAGTCATCCATGGCTGTTTTCCTTCCTGCGCAATTGCGGCTTTTCCTTCTCATGGGTATAAACTCAATTTGTATTATGTTGAATGTTTCTTTAAACATCCTCTGCGGTTCTTCAGTTGTTTTACACAGTAGGAGCTTTCCCAGTTTACTGTAAACAGTCTCTGTCTTGTCTTGATAGAGTTGACTTCACTTAAAACTCTAGAAGCTGATTAATGCTTTATGCTGTCAAATACTACATTGGAGTTGATCATGCTGTGATCACTATTTGATAAAGGTTCATGCACAATTATTAATTAACTCTGGCACTTCACTCACTACTAAATCCAATATTATTTGACCTGTTACATTCAGGATATATTCCTGTAGAAAAGTATCCTGGACACGCTCCAGAAATTCACTACCTTTCTGACTGGTGCTTGTCTGCCTTTCCCAATCTCTGTTAAAGTTAAAATTCCCCCATCAATGCCACACTGTCTTTGCTACCCACTTGCCTAATTTCCATATTTATACAACCTAGCACTTCAGAGCTACTACCTGAGGGTCAGTACACAACACCTATTACAGGTTTAGATTCTTTCCTGTTCCTCAGTGCCAGCCATATGGTATCCACTGAATGCTTTCCCCTCATTATATCCTCCCTCAGCACTGAAGCAATTTTGTTTCCAGTCAAAAGGCTATTCCACCCCTCTGCCATTTTTTCCTATTAGTCCTGTAAACATTGTAGCCTAGTATATTTAGTTCCTGGATGACCTGGAGTTGTGAAAAGTGATTATAGAAATGGAATTTTGCAGACTTTCAACATAACCTGACAACACAGCAGCTTCTGTTCCTGAGTTATGTTAAATTCAAAGATAACAGGGACTGCAGATGCTGGAAAATCTGAGATAACAAGGTGTGGAGCTGGATGAACACAGCAGGCCAAGCAGCATCATAGGAGCAGGAAAGCTGACGTTTCGGGCCTAGACCCTTCTTCAGAAATTCATGATGCTTCTTGGCCTGCTGTGTTCATCCAGCTCTACACCTTGTTATCTATGTTAAATTCAAGTTTGTCACATGAGGTTAAATTACGTTTATTTGTTACATAAGGTTAAATTACCATATAATCCTAGACAGTGACCATCTGGCTCATTAAGCCTGTATCAGATCCTGCCTGTCTCCATTTCCCAGAAATGTTTCTTTTTCAATATGTTTATTCAATGATTTTCTGGAAGTTACTGTTGAGTTTTTCAGGTAGCACATTTCAGGCCTTAGCACCTTGTGTATTTTTGAAAAAAGGCTTTGTGTTACTTCCATGTTGTTTTCCAGTCACCTTAAATCTGTCTTTCTGGTTGCCAAAGTAATTGAAAACATTCTTACTTTATTTAATCTGCCTAAACTCTACCGTACAATACATCTTTTATATTAAGATTTGTATTATCATCTTTTACATTGATCCAGTGGAAATATAATTAATTCCATTCGCTAGTAATATGGGTGTATCATTCTGTCCATGATCTTGGGCATCCTTAGTTCTTTGGGCTTTGCTTTCAAATATTTTCTTTAATTTTGCAGGCACAGCCAGAGAGAAAATGAGGACAGGATTATAGAGGCTGTCTCAGATGATGGACGGATCCTGAACCTTACTGAGCCACTCACCTATCAGCACCTGGGGGTATCATTCCCCCTGCCTGATGGCATTGTGTTTGAAGCCAGAGCGGAGGTGGGTTTACTGACTCGCAATATCGTTATCCGAGGCTCAAATCACGTCGAGTGGAATGATCAAATCGAAGCATGTCCTGATGGGTTTGACACAGGTAAGGCTAACCGTTCATTAGCGAGATAACAAGGTGTGGGGCTGGATGAACACAGCAGGCCAAGCAGCATCATAGGAGCAGGAAAACTTGACGTTTCGGGCCTAGACCCTTCATCAGAAAATCATTTTCTGATGAAGGGTCTAGGCCCGAA
>JAHRHZ010000077.1:25306697-25323447 GCA_024137785.1 Ginglymostoma cirratum | reverse complement strand
ATCAGAAAATCATTTTCTGATGAAGGGTCTAGGCCCGAAACGTCAAGTTTTCCTGCTCCTATGATGCTGCTTGGCCTGCTGTGTTCATCCAGCCCCACGCCTTGTTATCTCAGATTCTCCAGCATCTGCTATACCTTTTATCTCTAACTGTTCATTAGCCATTGGTTGTCCAAATTCGTAAAGCTGTTTTAATGTACATTGACAGGAGGGACTATGAATTGGGTCACTCAAAATGTCTCAGGCCAAATGTGGTGAAGAGGAGTGGCTCAGCCATTAGAAACTTCTGCATGTCCTGTATCACCACCTCATGTCAAAACCTTTCACCCTATTATCATCCTGCCCACAGCCACTGACCACTCATCCTACCTCCCCACACCCCATCTTACTTGGGGGTGAGACTGTATCCCTCGCCATCGTTTTCACCCAATGACAGCCACTCCGTGAGTCCATCAGTTTCTGGCTGATAGGAATCTATAGAGACACCTTCAGGTTACTTATTGCACGCTGCCCTCTTGTGGCTGTCTGTTACAAACAAGCCACTTCCTTTAAGGTTAAAAACAGAACAAAGGACTGTGGATACTGTAAATCTGCAACAAAACAAATTGCTGGAGAAACTCAGCAGGTCAAGTAGTACATGTGGAGACAGAAAAGGAATTAACATTCAGGTTCAGTGGCCCTGGTTCTGAAAAAAGGTTTTGTTCCCATTTGGAGCTAGTAGTAATTCGACATTTTACTAAAAACTTTGCAACGTTGATCTCTGTGGAGAGAAAGGTTGTTGGTGGGAAACAGAAACCAATTCCAGCTTCAGTCCTTAGCAACATTCCTCCAAAACCAGTAGTTAGCCTATCATTCCTCTTTTAAAGAGCATCTTTGAAAGTATTGTGTTCTGAAGAAATGTCATACTGGACTCAAAACATTAACCTGTTTCTCTCTCCATAGATGCTGCCAGACCGGCTGAGTTTCTCCAGCACTTTCTGGAAATCTGAAATAAAAACAGAATCTGCTGGATTTTGCTTTAATTTGAAAGTATTACGACTGCTATCATGCTTGGAGATAGGGCCTTTTGCTGGCTGTCCCTGAAGGCCATAGGGTAGACTCATATAACCAACTTTGTGCCAACTCGTAGCACTGACATGTGCTGCTGCCACGTGGAACTACATCCCACTTGCTTTACCATGGCTGGATCAAAATCTGGAGCTCCCTCCCTTAGCATCACTGTGGGCTTGCCTTCAATTCATTCAAGGCAGCTCTCTACCACCTTTATCAGGAGCAATTAGGAATGGGCTACAAATATTGGCCTTGTTAAGAATTACCTTCCCTAAGGATTAATTGTAATTGAAAACAGTGTTCAAATGAAACTGTCTGCAATTAGCACATAAGCATGCACAGGTTTCCAATGACACATTTTTAATTTTTCAGCTGCAATTTCCTTTGTCTACAGGTGAATTTGCAACACAGACTTGTTTCCAGGGACGTTTTGGTGAAGAAATTGGGAGCGACCAGTTTGGAGGCTGCATTATGTTCCACAATCCACAGCCTAGCAAGGATCTTGTAGTGGGGAGAATTGAATATGTTGAGGTAACATTTTTTCTCTTCAATCTCTCGGATTAGCTACGGAAAACAATTTTATGTGTACTTCGTGGATTCATCCTTCGAGAATGCTAGTTACAGGTTGTCAGTATTTGTGCATCTTAGAGACAGTTCACGATTCGCAAGCTTCTAGGTTAGCTGGTTGTGCTGAAGCGTGACATGTATTTCGACTTAATGCATTTTGCTTTCTGTATGTAGACCAAATAAATTAAGAATGAATTCAGTAGTTCTTTGATAAATAACAGTGTGTAGAAATAGAGAAGAAGCTGTTTGAATATATTACTGGCTGTTTCATTCAATCATAGATATTTATTAATCCCACTTTGTAAACTAAATCTGTTCACTGTTGTCACATCTCAGGCTAAGAGAACAACATGCAGTCAGAAATTTATTTCTAACAAATAGTTAATGAATCTTTAATGGGGACTTCTTCTGTCTAGTTCTAAAGCTATTACATGTGATGTCTTGACACCACCTCAGGGCTAGGAAAGCCCTATGTAGTACAAAGTCTTTCTTTCTTTCGGTTTCTCATACAATATTTTAATTATATCTGATACTCGAGCACATGATCAGCTATCATTCATGACTTCCCTCCCTTAACAATCAAACTCATGGACGTGATATTTCTGCTTAGAGTTTGTAGATTACACTCCTTCCCTTAATAAAATATGGTAATAAACTTTAGAAACAATTTAACAAATCGTTATTTCTCTAATTTATTGATTTGAATTAATTTCTGAGTATCAGGTAAGTTCAGTGCATCAATATCAGCCTGACTCTTCCAAGAGCAGTCTGGTTGACCATGTTGGCTACTTTTTAAACCAAGACCTGTTTCCCACAATTCTAGGTCCAACCTCCAATGGTGGAGGTCCCAGTATGTGCAGCATACCTTTGGAGAGTAGGACCTGCAGAGGAAGCCAAGCCACACCTCCTTTTTATAGCATTGGATACACTGAAGAGCTGTGGAACATTTCAACAAATTTTATATGAAAAAATAAATTAGGAGCAGGAACAAACCATTTGTCTGCTGAGATTGCTCTGCCATTCTCTAAAATTATGGCTGATCCGATTACTACACATTCCTGACTATCCTGATGGCTTTTCACCCACTCCCTTATTAAGAATCCCTTTTCACTATAAAAATATTCAAGGACTCTGCTCCCATTACTTTTTTTTTGAGGAAGAGAGCCTTAAAGACTCAGGATCTGCTGGGAGGAAAAATTTCTTACCTCTGCCTTGAATGGGGGCCCCCTGCTTTTAAGCAGTGACTCTTCATTTGAGATTTTCTGACAAACAGAAACAGCCTTTCCAAATCCACCCTTATCAAGGAAATTCAGCATGTCCATAAGGACCCTCACCAACCTTTACAGAGACACCGTAGAAAGCATTCTATCTGGATGCATCATGACTTGGTATGAGAACTGCTCTGCCCAGGACCGTAAGAAACTACAGAAAGTTGTGAACACAGCCCAGAGCATCTCTCAAACCAACCTTCTGTCAACTGACTCCATTTACACTTCTCACTGCCTCAGAGGAAGCCAACATCATCAAAGGCCCTTCCCACCCCAGTTATAATCTCATCCAACGTCTTCCTTCAGGTAGAAGATACAAAAAGCTTAAACACGCGTACCAAGAGATTCAAGAACAGCTTCTTCACGTCTGTTATTAGACTTCTGAACAGACCTCTCAAATTTCAAATCTAATGTTAACCTTGCTCTTTGTACACATTCTTTGCAGCCATAACTTTGTATTCCTTCCTCTGTTCAATCACCCTATCATCTTTGTGTCTTTTTACTGCATGCATCACAAAACTTTTCACTGTCCTTAGGTACATGTGATAATAATAAATGAAATCAAATCAAAACTCTTATCAAGATCCAACAGAATATTGCCAGTTTCTATCAAGTTGCCTGTTATGCTTCAAAACTCCTGCCTCAATTGACAGAAAGCTGTCTTTTGGAATGTGGCTTTTGGCATCGCCCCATTATAGTCCTTCAAAACCTCATACACCACATTCATAATGTGCCTTTACTCTTCTATCAGGCAACATCTTGAAAGTCTCACTCACCAAAGAACCAGCAATGAGGCCCATTACTGAGCTTTCTGCATCATCAAAGCCCCATCCAGGAACCAGCACGGCTGTGAGCCTAGGCTTCAAGCTCCTCCAGACTCATATTCCATTTCATACTGACAGACCTGGCATCCTGTGTTCAATTATATGGACCCAGTCTTCGAATAGTAAACATATCAGCTCCAGGAAATATAACGACACAATCCCAAATATCTCCAATTACCTCAGTTGCGTTTCTTGTCAATGTCACCGCCAAGGACAAAACTCAGTCATAAATTTAAAATCACTTTAACAAGACTTTAGTGAAGCCTATCACTGAAACAGAAACAGAAATTACTGGAAAAGCTCAGTAGGTCTGGCAATGTCTGTGGAGAGAAATCAGAGTTAACATTTCGGGTCCAGTGACCCTTCCCACCTCCCCCCGCTCCCCGCCCCCACCACCACTTACAGTGGATATTGGTAAACAGCCTATTCCCAGAAATGGAAACAGATGTCGAGAAAGGGAAGGGACGAGTCAAAGATGGACCAAGTGGAAGTGAGAGCGGGCTGAAATTGAAAGCAAAATAGGTAAACGTTTCCAATTCTGGATGAGAGAGGGAAGCAGCACCGATCATGTCATTGATATAAATTGCCACAGTTAACAAAAAGGACTTTCTGGGCAGACCCATAGTTTCTGCCTGGTGCTGTCCCACAGAACTCATCTCCTCCTACCTCTACTCAGTTTTTTTTCTCCTTTTGTCCAGTCCCTTCCCACTTACATCTGCGATTTCCCCCTGATGTGTTACATTAGCTTCAGAATTTCCAGTTTGTGGGCTCCAGCTGCCGCCTCTTTACCATGGACATGCAATCCCTTTACACACCCAACCCCATTAGGGGTGGAGAAGGAGTTGTGGATGGGGGAACAGCATAGAATTAGAACAAGGAATATTCCACACACCCCACAAAGAGACATGGATAACTGCGGCCCATGTGGGTACCCATGGCCACCCACTTAACCTGAAGAAAGTGAGAGGAGTTCAAAGAGAAGTTGTTCAAGGTGAGGACGAGATCGGCTAGGTGGAGGAGGGTGGTGGTTGATGGGGACAGATCAGGCTTTATTTTCCAGGAAGAAGCAGAGAGCCCTGAGACCATCCAAAAGTGGGGTGGGTGTGTAAAGGGATTGCATGTCCATGGTAATGAGGAGGCAGTTGGAGCCTGTAAACTGGAAATTCTGAGACTGGCTTGAAGCATTAGAGAAATTGCGGGCATAAGTAGGAAAGGATTGAACAAGGGGCGAAAGAATTGAGTCGAGGTAAGAAGAGCTGAGTTTTGTGGGTCAGCCTGCCCAGGCTGTCCTGTTTGTTGATTTTGGGAAGGAGATAAAAGCGGGCTGTGTGGGTTTGGGAGACTGAGCCTTTGCAGTGGTGGTGGGGACAGTCACTGGCTGAAATGAGTTAGTGACTGTTGTGGACACATTGGCCTGATGTGTCACTGTGGGGTCATGGCCCAAGGGGAGATTGAACGAGGTATCTGAGAGCTGGCACTCAGCGTCTGCAGTGTAAAGATCAGTCTGCCGCAGGTTTAATTACCAAGTCAGCATTGGATCTGAGAGCACAGAGTACAGTCAGTTCAGAGGGAAACAGGTTGGAGTGGATAAGGAGGGCAGATAAACTGAGGCGACTAATGTCACTTCAGCAGTTCTCAAAGAACAGGTTGGGTGCAGGGAAAAGACCAGGGAGGGGTCCAGTTGGGGGGAGAGTTCTGGAGGTGGGTGAACGGAGCTGTGGGATGCGAGGAAGGCTTTTGTCCATTTAAATGGACACAGAGGCAAAGGTGATGGAAGAAAAGTTCAACATCATGTTGCACCCAAAATTCATTGAGGTGGGGTCTCAGAAGGATAAAACTGAGACCTTTGCTGTGTACAGAAAGTGAGAGTGGAAGGTCAGACAGGATAGAATCCCTCACAGTGTGGAAACAGGCCCTTTGGCCCAACAAGTCCACACTGAACCTCAGACTGTCCCACCCCTCCCTGAACACTACAGGCAATTTAGCATGGCCAATCTACCTAACCTGCACATCTTTGGACTGTGGGAGGAAACTGGAGCACCTGGAGGAAATGCACACAGACACAGGGAGAATGTGCAAACTCCACACAGACAGACACCCAAGGCTGGAATCGAACCCGGGTCCCTGGCACTGTGAGGCAGCAGTGCTAACCACTGAGCCACCGTGCCGCCCTGAATAGTAGATACACTACACAAGGTAGGGGTTGGGAGAGGGGATGGAGTCAGAGGGAAGATTTAGGGTAGGAACGTTCCAGAGAGGCAAGGGTATCTCTGAGTTGTTGCATCTTGTGTTCCTTAACACATGAAAGGAAAAGAAAATGTTGGTTAAAATGTTGAATGAGCTGAACGATGAGGTGGATTGGGGGGTAGGGCAGCTCTGAGCCAGTGTGAGGTGGTGTTGATGGAGAGAGAGGTCAGGAGTGTGCACATGGTGATGCATGACACAGAGTGTGATCTTGATGTGGTGAGGACAGCCATCTGAGGAACATTGAACATCATGGAGATACATGTGATCCTGGGTGGATTTGCCATCAGTTTTGAAGCCAAGTCAGGACTTCAGTAGGACATTTAACAAGGTTCCTCATGGTAGACTGGTTAGCAAGGTTAGATCAGATGGAATACAGGGAGAACTAGCCATTTGGATACAGAACTGGCTTGAACATAGAAGACAGAGTGTGGTGGGGGACAGTTGCTTTTCACACTGGAGGCCTGTGACCAGTGGTGTGCCACAAGGATTGGTGCTGTGTCCACTGCATTTTGTCATTTATGTAAATGATTTGGATGTGAACATGGGAGATGTGATTAGTAAGTTTGCAGATGACACCGAAATTGAAGGTGTAGTGGACAGTGAAGAAGGTTACATCAGAGTACAAAGGGACCTTGATCAGATGGGCCAATGGGCCGAGGAGTGGCAGATGGAGTTTCATTTAGATAAATGTGAGGTGCTGCATTTTGGAAAGGCAAATCAGAGCAGGACTTATACACTTATTGGTAAGGTCCTGGGGAGTGTTGCTGAACAGAGAGACCTTGGAGTGCAGGTTCATAGTTCCTTAAAAGTGGAGTTGCAGGTAGGCAGGATAGTGAAGGCAGCGTTTGGTACGCTTGTCTTTACTGGTCAGTGCATTGAGTATAGGAGCTCGTGTTGCGGCTGTACAGGACATTGGTTAGGCACTTTTGGAACACTGTATTCATTTCTAGTTTCCCTGCTAAAGGAAGGATGTTGTGTAACTTGAAAGGGTTCAGAAAAGATTTACAAGGATGTTGGAGGGTTTGAGCTATAGGGAGAGGCGGAATAGGCTAGGGCTATTTTCCCTGGAGCATTGGAGGCTGAAGGGTGACCTAATAGAGGTTTATAAAATCGTGAGGGGCATGAATAGGGTGAATAGGCAAGATCTTTTCCCCAGCATGGGGTAGTCCAAAACTAGAGCGCATAGATTCAGGGTGAGAGGGGAAAGATGCAAAAGGGGCCTAAGAGACAACATTTTCACACAGAGGGGTGGTGTGTGTATGGAACAAGCTAGCAGAGGAAGTGGTGGAGACTGGTACAATTACAACATTTAAAAGGCATCTGGATGGTTATATGAATAGGAAGGGTTTAGAGGGATATGGGCCAAATACTGGCAAATGGGACTAGATTAATTTAGGATATCTGGGCGGTGTGGATGAGTTGGACTGAAGTGTCTGTTTCAGTGCTGTATATTTCTGTGGCTAGTCACTGGATCTGTGAGGTTAACTTTGATTTCTCTCTTCAGATGCTGCTAGACCTGCTGAGATTTTCCAGAAATTTCTGTTTTTGTTTCAGATTTCCAGCATTCGCCATTCTTTCAGTTTTCTGCCCACTTATTACTGCTTCCGCTGCTGCCACATGTGCTCACACTGACCCAGGGTTTTAGTTTTTGCTTTCAGTTGTTGAAGTTGGCATTTTTGGAATTGAAGCTGTTAGATATTGCTCTCTCTCTGTTGCCGCAAAAAGCTTGAATTCTGTCTCTCTGCTACTAGCTTCATTCTGTCGGTATTCCTTTCTCCTGGACTGGAGGGGACAGTAAGTGACAGAATTCTGTTTTTGCTGAATTTGCCTTTGCCAAGGGTGTATTATGGGATGCTGCTATAATGAAACAGTTGATGAGTACTAATTAAATAATGCTTTTATTAATAGAGTTTTAAGCTCTTATTTTATAGAGTTAAAGTTATGCCAAATCTTCTTTCTTTTGTTTGTATTTTAACTGTGGTATGTGAATAAAGTGTATTTTGCTTAAACCGTAGTAGTTTGACCAATCACATGACATTAGGGCGGCTCAGTGGTTAGCACTGCAGCCTCACAGCGCCAGGGACCTGGGTTCGATTCCAGCCTCAGGTGACTGTCTGTGTAGAGTTTGCACATTCTCCCTGTGTCTGCATGGGTTTCCCCCGGGTGCTCCAGTTTCCTCCCACAGTCCAAAGATGTGCAGGCTAGGTGGATTGGCCATGCTAAATTGCTCATAGTGTTCAGGGGTGTGTGGGTTATAGGGGGATGGGTCTGGGTGAGATGCTCCAAGGGTCGGTGTGGACTTGTCGGGCCAAAGGGCCTGTTTCCATACTGTAGGGATTCTAATTCTAAAAATTAGGGATTCTAATTTGGAACACAGTGCCTTACACTTGCCTTTAAATAAGATTAAATATTTCTTTGTATTTTGAGGGGGTTTGGTCTGGTCCATAACAATCCCTTGAATGGATACCCACCTTCTCCTAACTCCCTCTGGGCCTGGTTTTATTTTTGTACCCACCCTGACCTACCCTAAATACTCCATTATTTACTTGGCCCCTTTGCCACTTTGAAAACTGGTACCCTACACACCTGGCACTCTACACACTACCTTACATCTTACCTATATGGTGCCCTTGCCCCTGGCAACCAATTCCCACCCACCTGACTTCCTACTGATCCACTCCCTGGCAGCCTAACTCCTACCCATCTGACCCCTTAGTCACCTGCCACCCTACCAGCTGGCAACCCCCCACCCCTTCTATCCATCTGGTGTCTAAATTCATACATACCTTACTTAGTATTTGACAGCAGCTGTCAACATGACAGCCTGTGATTTTTGGATCCTTAAATGTCAGCTGACTGCTTTGAAAAGGGGGCATGTTTAACACCACCTCCCCCCCCAGCCGATAGTACTGCAGAATGGAAGTACAGCTCCACAATTCTGAAGAATCCCTGATCAGAAATGGAAAGCTCTCCCCCTTCACAAAAAGGAAGGGTCAGACTAGCAATCTACACCCACTTGATTGCCACTCCTCAAAAATTCCAGCCTCACTTTTTTTTTCTGGAATAGATTCTGGAACAGACTGAAGCAAAGGCAATAGCTTGAGTGGTGCCTCTTCACACCTGGCATGGTTGACCAGGAGTTTATCTCTCTTACCATCTGCCATTCTAGAAGGAACAAGCTCCCGGAGGGAGTGGTGGACGTGGGTACAATTACATTTGAAAGGCACCTAGATGGGTATTTGAATAGGAAGGGTTTAGATAGATATGGGCCAAATGCTGGCAAATGGGACTGCGTCAGATTGGGATGCCAAATCCTTGTGGGCGAGTTGGACAGAAGGGTCTGTTTCTGTGCTATGTGACTCTGTGATATAACTGAAGTTAATACTCAAACTTTTTGACCATGTTATGAATGCACTTTCTCTGGCCATCAAGTCTTGGAGTAGAGTTTGAACCTGGAGTTTCTAACCCAAAGGCAGGGATGAAACCCACTGCATGACACAAGCTGTGAATTTACCATGTCTCTACCTGAAACATCAGCTTTCCTGCTCCTCTGATGCTGTGTTCATCCAGCTCTACACCTTGTTATCCCTGTATAAACAAGTTACTGTTTGTAAAGAATACAAAGAGCTTTCATTTCAGTAGTGCCATTCACAACCTCTCAATGGTCCAAAGTTACAAGAAAAATGCAAATGTTTCCTTTGTTTCTTTCTAATGCAGCTGCTCTCTCATTTTCCTAGATATATTATGCAGGACAAGCCTTCCGTTTGGGTCGCTACCCAATCCACTGGCACCTTATGGGAGACCTGAGATATGAGTCGTACGTGAGAGGCTGTGCAATACACCAGACCTTTAACAGGGCTGTGACTATCCATGGTACACACCACCTCCTGGTGGAGGGCAATGTGGCCTACAACATCATGGGAGGAGCATTCTTCATTGAGGATGGCATTGAACAAGGCAATGTGCTGCAGTATAACCTGGCAGTCATGGTGCAGCAAAGCACCAGCCTACTCAATGATGACCTTACCCCTGCAGCATTCTGGGTGACCAATCCCTCGAATACAATCAGACACAACGCTGCTGCAGGTGGTACACACTTTGGTTTCTGGTATCGTCTGCTGGAGCACCCTGATGGACCTTCCTACACACCTGATGTCTGCCCACGCAACTTACCCCTGGGTCAGTTCTTAAACAACACTGTGCATTCCCAGGGCTGGTTCGGCCTGTGGATTTTCAAAACTTATCACCCACAGAAAGGGGGTCAGTGCAACTCCCTGATCTCAGAACCAGCCAGATTCGATTCACTGGTCTCGTGGAATTGTGAGAAAGGGGCAGAGTGGGTGGAAGGTGGTGCTATCCAATTCCATAACTTTGTGATGGTCAATAATGAGAAGGCTGGCATAGATACCAAAAGTGTCATGCGCTCCTATGTGAATGAGTGGGGAGAGACCATGGGAGCAGTGATCAAAAATGCTACAATTGTAGGTCACACTGAAGGACTTCGTTTCAACTCGAACAGTTGCACCAGCAAAGGCATTGCTCTGCCACTTTCTGAAGGGCTGACAGTATCAACAGTAAAGTTTGTAAACTTTGACCGGCCAACTTGCACTGCCCTAGGCCTGACTGAGGTGAAAGACATTAAGACCCTCGTAGCCCATGGTTGGAACGTGAGATTCAGTGGCATTCAATATTTTAACACGACACACAAAGGTGCTTTCTCCTCGGAGAATGATGTTGTCCTACATGATCTGGATGGGTCTCTCACAGGTAAGCTGAAGAGATTCAGGATAGGGAAGGAGACCAGCTGGTGCTCATGCTGAGCTATGGCCTGATTATAAACACTCTGGGTTCTGTTCGTAGATTTTTGCCTCCTCGATTCTGGGGGGAGTTGTGTAGAGGTGGGAGGTGACATTACACACTTGTAGGTTAAACCCTTTACTCCAATGTTCACAGCGGAAAGAGCCAGCCATGGTGGAATTACATCAGATTCACTCTACAGAAGCAGGCCATTTGGCCCATCTGACCCTTGCTGGTCTTTATGCAGCTCATGAGTCTCCTCCCATTCCTCTGCATCTCACCCTAGCAGCATACCCTTCTAATGCTCTCTTCCTTGTCTTTGAGTGTAGTGTATCTATTCACAACCACTTCTGTGTAACAGTTAGACATTTTCAAACTCAGTGGATAAGAAGATTTCTTCTGAATTCCCTATTGGATTAATTAATCACTGTCTCATATTAATGACCTTTAGTACTAGCCTTACCTATGCGTAGAAAAATCTTTACGATAGCTATCCTATAAAATACATGAATAGGAAACGTTTGGAGAGATATGGGCCAGGAGCAGGCAGGTAGGACTAGTTTAGCTTGGGATTATGTTCAGCTTGGACTGGTTGGACCAAAGGGTCTATTTCCATGCTGTATGACTCTTGTCACTTTGTGACTTTACATCTATCAGTCATCCTACAGCTTTCTATTTTCTTGCTGAAATGTCAGTCATCCTACAGCTTTCTATTTTCTTGCTGAAATGTCAGTCATCAGCATAACTCGAAGTACATAGGATCCCTTCTCTGCAGATAGAGGTCATTTGGCCCATTGAGTCAGCACTGACCCTTTTTGAAGACCACTCTACCCAGACCAGTTTCCCCTCTTTCCCCACCACCCCCCCACCTCCAAGTCCCCATAGCACCCCACATTTAATATGGCCAATCTACCTAAGCTGCACACCTTTGGACTGTGTGAGGAAACTGGAACGGCCAGAGGAAACCCACCCAGACACAGGGAGAATGTGCAAACTCCACACAGTCGCTCAAGGTTGAAATCGAACCTGGGTCCCTGGCAGTTGATCCTGCCAAGCAAACTACATCATTTGGTGTTTAAATAGTTGTACCAATGTGCAATATGTCAGAGGGTGAGTTTTGGTATAAAACTGCACTACGGGAGGGATTGTGATCAGGGAGTGCTGTATTGTCAGACGGTCAGGACTGAGGGAGCACTGCACTGTCCGAGGTCAGGACTGAGGGAGCACTGCACTGTCGGAGGGTCAGCGCCGAGGGAGTGCTGCAAGTGCTTTATATCCGATAAGACTTTGAAGTTATCCCTGTCCATTGTTTGTTGAGATTCCAATGGCCAGTCTGGAGAAAATGTGGGAATTCTCTTCTTCTACAGTCGGGCTTCAACGGACAATTTAAAACAAATTATTTATTTCATTACTAGTGCCATTGTTGATTGTGGGATCTTTCTGTGTTCAATTAGATGGTTTCACATACAGAACAGTAACTAGACTTCAGAGTAATTCATTTAGTGTGATCTGCTGGTGAGGTGGTGGGTGTGTTAGATCCACCTGCCTCTTCAGTTTCAGTTTGAAGAAAACATTCCAGGCCATTATCAGCAGCAGAATGGTACTCCAACACAATCTGCAACTTGCAGATCTAACAACTCTCCCACTTTACAACCTCAAGACAAGGAATCATCTCTGGTTCAATGAAGAGTGCAGATGGGCATATCAGGAGTATTACCAGGCATGCTTAAATATGAGGTGCCAACCTGGTGAAACAATATGCCTTTGTTGTGTGCCGAATATGATAAGCAGCAAATTATAGACAAAGCAAAGCTATTCCATATCCTTTGGATCAGATCATGGCTCTGCAGTCCTGCATATCCAGTCATGCATAGAACATAGAACAGTACAGGCTGTGCACCATGTTGAATATTTTCCATCCACTACCACCATCTTCCAAGGGTCAGCTAATTCTGAATCCAATCTGCCACATTTCCCCCTATCCCATGCCTCCTTACTTTCTGCATGAGCCTACCATGGGGAACCTTATCAAATGCCTTACTTAAATCCATGTATACCACATCCACTGCTCCACCTTCATCCACATGTTTGCTCACCTCTTCAAAGAATGATGGTGAACAATTAAGCAACTCTCTGGAGGAGGAATGTCCATAAATATACCCCATTCTCAATGACAGAGGGGCCAAGCTAATCGGTGCAAAAGATAAGGCTAAAGCATTTGCAACTATCTTCAGCCAGAAATGCCAAGCGAATGATCCATTTCAGCATCCTCCGCAGATCCACAATATCACACGCACCAGCCTTCAAACAATTCAGTTCATTCCATGTGATATTAAGAAACATGTTCCCTCTAAGCTGAAGATGTTTGCTCCAGAACTTGCTGCACTACTAGCCAAACAGTTCCAGTTCATCTACAACACTGGCATCTACCCGACAATATTGGCCTCTACACAAAAAGCAGGACAAATCCAACCTGGCTAATTAATGTGCCATCAGAATACTCTGTCATCCAGAAAGTGATGGTAGGGGTCATCAACAGTGTTCTCAAGATGTTCTGTAGAAGATTTATGCTGGATTCAACATTATCTCTGTTTCTTCCTCCACAAATGCAGCCAGACCTGCTGGGTTTCTCAAATATTTCTTGTTTTTATTTCAGATTTCCAGCATTTGTGGTATTTTGCTTTTATCTGAGTGCTCTCAAGCAGCACATGCTCAGCCATAAGCTGCACACTGACACTAAGTTTGTGATCTACCAAGGCCACAGCTCCTGACCTCATTATAGCCTTGATTCAAACATAGGCCAAAGAGTTGAATTCCAGAGGGGAGGTGAAAATGACTACTCTTGGCATCAAGTCTGTATTTGACCAAGAGTGGTGTTAAGGAGCTCTAGAAAAACTAAAGTCAACGGAAATCAGGGGAAAACTCACTGCACATTGTAGTCGTGAAGGAAGATTGTTGTCATTGTTGGAGGTCAATCACCTTGGTTCTACAACATCTCTGCAGGAGTTCCTCAGGGTAGTGCCCTGTGGCCAACCATCTTCAACTGCTTCATCAATGACCTTCCCTCCATCATAAAACCAAAAATGCAGACATTTACTGATGACTGCACAATGTTCAGCGCCATCCATAACTCCTCAGGTACTGAAGCAATCCCATGTCCACAATGCAGCAAGATGTGAATAATATCCAGGTGTGGACTGACAAGTACCAGGCATTGACCATCTACAATGAGATAAACTCATCATCACCTCTTGAGATTTAATTTTGTTATCATCACTGAATCCCCATTATCAACATTCTGGGTATTACCATTGATTAGAAGTTACCTGGGCTAGTAACTATAAAAGCAGGCCAGAGCTCAGAATCCTGCAGCAAGCAACTCAACTTCTGACTCCCCAAAGCCTGTCCACCATCTACAAGGCACAAATCAGGAGTGTGATGGAATTCACTCCACTTGCCTGGATCAGAGTGGCTCCAACAACACACAAGCCTTGACACCAACCAGGACAAAGCAGATTGATTGATTGATTGGCTCTACATTCACAAACACTCAGTCCCTCCACTACTAACACTCAGAAGTAGCAGTGCATTATGATCTGTAGATGCACGACAGAAATTTACCATAACTTTTAAGGCAGCACCTTCCAAACCCATGACCACTGTAATGTGAATGACAAGGGCAGCAGATGCATTTGCAAGTTCCCCTCCAAGCCACTTGCCATCCTGAGTTGGAACTACATCACCATTCCTTCACTGTTATGGGATCAAAATCCTGGAACTCCCTACCTAACAGGATCCTTCGGTTGACCCACATCACGTGGACTGCAGTATTTCAAGAAGGTAACTCACAACTGCCTGCTGCAGGGCAATTAGGAATCAACAATTAAAGCTCACCCAGCCAGTGACAATCACATCTCGTGAATGAATAAGAAAAACTTAAATAAGCTGATAAAGAAATTCCTGTATTTCTATATCACCTTTCTCAATTTCAGTACAATCCAGAGAGCTTCATAACCAGCAACGTACTGTTGTAATGTAGAACAAACACCAAACCAAGTATAGTTTAGTGACTCGATGACTAATCAGTTTTTTTTTTTTTTTTTTGTTCGCTGTGGGATAAATATTGGCCAGGAAACTGGGGTTAACTCCCTGCTCTCCTTCAGAATAGCTGTTGCAGTATAATTTGTCTGCCTGAGAGGTGTATTTGTCATTGATGATTGATTTAGCTAACAAAAACAGAAGTTGCTGGAGAAGCTCAGCAGGTCTGCTAGCATCTGTGAAGGGTCACTGGACCTGAAATGTTAACTCTGATATTTTTCTTCACAGATGCTGCCAGACCTGCTGAGCTTTTCCAGCAATTTCTCTGATTATATCTGACTGATGTACCATCCAACTGCCTTTCGCAGGTAACCCTGGTAACAAGGTGCTTCCACACAGCTCACTTTTGGATCCAGCTCGATGTCACCCATCAGTGGAGTGGAGCCATGAGTACCCTGGAGTCGTGTGTGATGCCTCCATTACCATCCACCGCTTGACTTTGTCTCAACCTTCACCATTTGCCTTGAAAGAGAAGAAACTCATCCTATCAAATTCCCACGGTGTGTGCATGTTCTCTCCAGGTAGAAATCACTGGGTCATCCCTGCCCATTGCAGCTAGCCATCAGAATTACTCCAGTTAATAGCAGGTCACAGCGGGAGATATTAGGACAGCTGACTGACAGCTTTGTGGTAGAAAGAGGTTTTCAGGAGCATCTTAACGGAGGAGAAAGCAAGGGAGAGAAGGAAAAAATTGAGATGCTTTTGCTCAAACTTGGAGGAGACAGAGCTCAGCTGATTGCGGGGTTGGAGAATATGACAGAGATAGGCAGGGGCAAGGCAATGGAGGGATTTGAATGTGTGGATAAGAATCTTAGTTAGTCTTATCCCTTAAGCTAGTTCACATTGTTTATTGTAGTATATGGTCATGTTCCCAGATAAGTTCAAAGATATCTTTGTAAGCCCTGGTACTGCACAGATTTCTGGGAAATTCTGTCAACTGCATGTGTTCCTGATGCACAGTTGTATTTGGAAACTCTGTATTAGTTTTCCAACGTAAATATATTCGGCTTAAACCTGGACATATTTAGTCAGGCTAAAGGCATTGAGTAGAAACATAGAACAGGAAGGTTGTAAAACCTGGTGGAGTCAAGGGGAATGCAAGGAGAGGAGACCACATCTGAGTGAGACATAGACTTAGTGTGTTGTGGCAACTTGGTTTACACAGGAATTTGGTGAAGAGGGAAATTGGTATTCCTCTTCCTACCTTTTCTCAGCGTCCCTTTATTACTAGGAAACAGAGGTTGCTCCCAGAAATAGAGGGTAACCTGGAGACAACAGCGGGAGTTTGGAGAATTGAGGGGTTTGGGGGAAAGATGGTAGTCAGACTGAGGTTTCGGTGCGTTTCAAAGAAAATTGAAGTGTGACAAAGTGGCAAAGGAAGTAAGCAGTTGATTAGTTGGTGAGCATGTTCTTTTTTACTCTCTCTTACTTACCCTGAGTGAAGTGCCCTAGTTTGAGTAGCATATTAATTGATAGTAAGCACATGCATGACTGGAGGCATTAATTCAAATTTTATTGGGAAAATAATTTGTTCATTAAACAATGGGGATGCCAAATTCACTGATGTGTTCCAGCTGTAGCTTTCCCGAGAAACCACTGACCCACAGTAACCACATCTGCAGGAAAATATCAATAGTTTGAGGAGTTCCATCTCAGAGTTCACAAACCAACAGACACAGCAGGGCATCAGAGAGGGATGAGTTCTGACTGATTTGAATGAGATTGTTTGTTTGATTTGTTCCCTGATCAGGGGCAAGAAGGGTGTGACTGCGTGAAGCAGGGATGGAAATCAGGAAAACCAAAAGAACTGCAGATGCTGTAAATCAAGAACAAAAACAAAGTTGCTAGAAAAGCTCAGCAGGTCTGGCAGCATCTGTGAAGGAGAAAGGGCCTGAGGAAGGG
>JAHRHZ010000077.1:25276259-25286697 GCA_024137785.1 Ginglymostoma cirratum | reverse complement strand
CAGAAAATCGGGTTTAGGCCCGAAACGTCAAGTTTTCCTGCTCCTATGATGCTGCTTGACCTGCTGTGTTCATCCAGCCCCATGCTTGTTATCTCAGATTCTCCAGCATCTGCAGTACCTTTTATCTCAGATGAATTGAACAGGTGTTTTGCATCTGTCTTCCCTAGAGAGGATTCAAGTAATATTCCAGAAATAATTACAGATTGAAAGATAAAGGGGAGCGAGGAACTAAAACAATCCCCTGGGAAAGGGCATTGAGAAAGATATAACAATCCCAGGAACTAATGGACTTCATCCAGTGGTCTTAAAAGGATCGCTATGAAGCCGTCGGAACCAATCAGGCTGGTTGGCTTTGAATGCTTGAAGACCATTTTAGTATTTATTAGCATGCTGTGAATATTCTTGAAGACCCTAGTCTGGTGGAAAGACATCCAGAGTGCAATCTTGTTTCACAAAATCAGGAAAGGTGTGTTCACAAACCTGACTATAAATAGGAGGCATGTACCTAACAGGGAAGGCTTCTTTCTCCAAGTTCTGGTGACTACAAACTTCTTCACCAACTTAGCTCCTTTATAAAAAACCAGAGGGTGGTAGGTTCCTGGAACACGTTGCCAGCAGAGGTAGTAGAGGCAGGCACGGTAGATTCATTTAAGGTGCGTCTGGACAGATGCATGAGTAGGTGGGGAGCAGAGGGATACAGATCCTTGGGAATTGGGCGATAGGTTTAGACAGTGGATTTGGATCGGCACAGGCTTGGAGGGCCGAAGGGCCTGTTCCTGGGCTGTAAGTTTTCTTTGTTCTTCTTCTTTGTTCATTTCTTTGCATAAATGCTACTCTCTCCATATCATTACCCTCAGTTACAACTTGTAAACCATTGGTTACCTCTTTTACAGTTTCAGTTTTTCTGATTTTTGGCAAAATTCTAATTCCAAATAGTCACAAAATCTTTTAATAGTTCAGGGGACATAACTTTTAAATCCTCAAAAGGAACTCCCTTAATTCTCCTAGGAACATGTTAGCATCAGATACAAACATCTCTATACTGCAGCCGTACAAATTCAAGAAAGCCTTTTGCAGCTTTGCAGAAATTGGTTTGAAAGTGACAATTTACCCAACGTAATATTTTAATTTCATTTGTGTGTTCAAATTGTCTACCGAGGACTATCGTTGCCCTCAGTAGCATAGTGGTTAATATCCCTGCCTGTCACTCGGGAGACCAGCATTCATTTCCACGCCCGGGGAAGCTCTAAGCATTTGTGTACAAGATGAGAGACGCAGATTGAGTGGATAGCCAGAGACCTTTTCCCAGGGCAGAAATGACTATTATGAGGGGGGCATAATTTTAGGGTGATTGGAGGAAGGTACAGGGGAGATGTCAGAGGTAGGTTCTTCACACAGAGAGTAGTGGGTGTGTGGAATGCGCTGCTGGCAGTGGCAGTGGAGTCAGATACTTTAGAGACTTTTAAACGACTCTTGGATAGGCACATGGAGGATAGTAAAATGTAGGGTATGTAGGGTAGATTGATCTTAGTGTGATAACAGGTTGGCACAACATTGTGGGCTGAAGGGCCTGCTCTGTACTGTACTGTTCTATGTTCTATGTTCTATGTTCTTGAGGTCCAGTTGGTTATGTCCAGGTCCAGGTAAGGATCCTGAAACAATTTATAATTCCAGATGGATGCTCCAAACTGTCATGTGTCCAGGCAAGGAAGGACGACCTATCTCCCTTTCTTTCTTCATCCAACCCCTCAGCTGGTCACAACCACATTAGTTTAAAAGGAATACCCCTCTCTTGTGGATACATTTCTTCCAGACCAAGTGAGTTGATGTTTTGAAATGAGCCAGGCTTTCTTCAGTAGACAATGAGTGAGTTTATTAGTTACTGAGCACGAGAAGAAATAATAATGCAACACTTATACACACAGATCAGAGCTAAGAAGTAAGTCCAAAAAGTTTAAAAACATAGTGAGTCAATCTCTGAGTCACTTGTAAATGTAGGTGGGAGATGTTGTGGCCATTGCAGTGGGTATGAGCATTAGTGGTGATAGGTGAGAAGTCAGTTTTGTGAGTTGATTAAAACTCTTTGGTCTTGGTTTCTTTCAGCAGTAGCTATCTGGCAGTTCTCAGAGTCCTTGTAATCTTGTTTTCTTTAGACTGGTTTGCTGGTGAACTGCCTTCTAGCACTCAGTGAGAGTCTCTTTTCCATTTCTTTGCCTTTGGAACGGCGTTAAAACAGTTTTCAAACCTCTGACTTTCACAGCACACTAGTCCACACACTAGGAAGTCAGGACATTGACACACTCAGAGCAGGGTCGAAGCCCATTTTTAACCCCTGTCCCTGTATTCTTGAAAGGGGAAACATTTCTGAAGAAGGATCTAGGCTCGAAACATCAGTTTTTCTGCTCCTCTGATGCTGCTTGGCCTGCTGTGTTCATCCAGCTCTTCACCTTGCTATCTCAGGGGAAATATAAATATGTGTCTTACCCAGACTCTTGACCCTCTTCACGATCATGGATGTGACATTCTGCAATCTGACTCTCTACAGGCAGCCACTGGATTCATATCGCAGTACATGGGACCCCATACTTACTTTGTTCAGAACTACAAACTGAAATGGAAGGTGGACAGGTTTTTTTTTAATTATTCATTTTGTGGTATGAAGGCAGCATTTATTTCCTGTCCCAGCTCCCCTTGGTGAGCTGCCTTCTTGAACCACTGCAGTTCTCCTGTGGATTGACCCACAATGCCATTAGGGAGGGAATTCCAGGATGTTAATGCAGTAACGTTGAAGAAACGGCGATATATTTCCAAGTCAGGATGGTGAGTGGCTTGGAGGGGAACTTGGAGGTGGTAGTGAAGGTGTATCTGCTGCCCTTGTCCTTCTCTATGGAAGTGGTTGTGGGTTTAGAAGGTTCTGTCTGAGCATCTTGGGTGAATTTCTGCAGTGCTTCTTATAGATGGTACACACTGCTGCTACTGAGCATCGGTGGTAGAGGGAGTGGATGCTTGTGGATGTAGTGCTTTGTCCTGGATGGTGTCAAGCTTCTTCAGTGTTGTTAGAACTGCACCCATCCAGGCAAGTGGGCAGTATTACATCACGCTCCTGACTGGTGCCTTGTAAATGGTAGACAGGCTTTTGGAGTCAGAAGGTGAGTTACTAACCACAGTATTCTAGCCTCTGACCAGCTGTTGTAGCCACTCTGTTAATGTAGTGAGTCCAGTTGAGTTTCTGGTCAATGGTAAACCCCAGGATGTTGATAGTGGGGGATTCAGTGATGGTAACACCATTGAATGTCAAGGGGCGGTTGTTAGATTGTCTCTTATTGGTGATTGTCATAGCCTGGCATTTGTGTGGCGCAACTGTTACTTGTCACTTGTCACTTGTCACTTGTCACTTGTCAGCCCAAGCCTGGATATTGTCCAGATCCTGTTTCATTTGAGGACGGACTGCTTCAGTATCTGAAGAGGTATCAATGGAGATGAACGTTGTGCAAGCATTGGCGAACATCCCCACTTCTGACCTTATGACAGAGGGAAGGTCATTGAAGCAGCTGAAGGTGGTTGGGCCTAAGACACTACCCTGAGGAACTCCTGCAGAGATGTCCTGGAGCTGAGATGATTGACCCGCAACAACCACGACCATCTTCCTGTGTGTCAGGTATGACTCCAACCACCGGAGCATTTTCCCCCTGATAACCATTGATTCCAGTTTTGCCAGGGCTCCTTGATGCCGCACTCAGTCGAATGCAGCCTTGATATCAAGGGCTGTCACTCTCACCTCCCCTCTGGAATTCAGCTCTTTTGTCCATGCTTGAACCAAGGCTGTAATGAGATCAGGAGCTGCGTGGCCCTGGTGGAACCCAAACTGGACATTGCTGAGCAGGTGCTGCTTGATAGCGCTGTTAGTGACACCTTCCATTACTTTACTGATGATCGAGAGGGGACTGATGGGGCGGTATTGGACGGGTTGTACTTGTCCTGCTTTTGGTGTACAGGCCTTTTTCCATATTGATGGCTAGATGCCAGTGTTGTAACTGGACTGGAACAGCTTGGCCAGGGGAGCGGCAAGTTCTGGAGCACAAGTCTTCAGTACTATTGCCGGAATGTTGCCAGGGAGCATAGCCTTTGCAGTATCCAGTGTCTCCAACCGTTTCTTGATATCATGTGGAGTGAATCAAATTGGCTAAATATTGGTATCTGTAATGTTGGGGATGACTGGAGGAGGCTAAAATACCAGGAGAATTTGCAACTTGAAAAATGAAGTACTGCATTTACTTGTGGTTTGTGCAATATAATGTTACTCCTTTTGGAAGCAGAAAGAGGGAGAATTGGAAATTCAATGATCCTGAGATTTCTTTCAATTAACAAAATTTTGTCTGACAATAGCCCTCGAATCGATTGAGCTGCAGAATGTTAAAAGTGTAACTACCAAGAGCAGCAGATTGAGAGGAATATCCACACCGCACAGACTGAAACTATCCCTTTTCTCTCACTCTCTTTCTGTCCATGTGGGGAGAAGGACAGAAAAACCAAGACATTTGAAGAGAAAGAATTCATACAAGAAAAGACATCCCAAGAGTTTACCTCATCAAACATTGAATCGAAGACCAATCATCTGCCAACAGACAACAGCATGTCTTCACTGGACAAATCAAGAATAGCAGGACACAGAAAGCTCAGAGGAACAGAGGAAATTTGGGGTGTTAATCCATAAATCCCTGGAAGTGGCAGGACAAGTTAATAGGTAGATAAGAAGGCATACAGGACACTTGCCTTTATCAGTCAAGGCATAGATAATAAGAGCAGGGATGTTATGTCGGAGCTGAATAGGCCACAATTGGAGTACTGTTTGTATTTCTGGTCACTGCACTGTAGGGAGGATGAGATTGCACTGAAAGAGGCTACAGAGGAGATTCACAAGACTGTTACCTGGGGTGGAACACTTCAGTTATGAAGAGTGGCTGGATTGGATGGGGCTATTTTCTTTGGCGCAGAGAAGGTTGAGGGGATCCTGATAGAGATGTACAAAAGTATGAGGAGCACGAAAATAATGAGTGAAAAACAGTTATTCCCTTTAGTCAAAGAGTCAATAACAAGGGGATATGATTTTGCCGACCACTTCAATACCCCACTGTGTTCCCATGCCAACATTTCTGATGTGGGTCTCCTGTAGTGCTTCAATGAGGCTCAGCGCAAACTTGCAGAATAACATCTCGGGGACCTTGCAGTCTTCAGGACTCAGTATTGAGTTCAATAATTTTAGAATCTGCCTTTGACCCACTCCCGCACCCCAGGCCCTGTCATGACATAGGCTGCTTTCAGTACATCCACCCCATTTTTACCCATTCATACTCTCAGTAATCACCTATCTAGCTTTTCTTCTCCCTGACTTGCCATCAACCTCTATTTGTCTACTTTTTGTTTTCTCTCTATTCCTCTCTATATTTCTCAATTTCTCTGGGCTCCATCTCCATCTATCTGCTCATTCTGCACCCCACTGCTTCACCCCCCGCCCCCACTCCCTGTCCTCAACATAAATACCAGTTTTCCAAGCTGTTAAGAAGAAGAGTCACTGGACTTGAAATTTTAACTCTGTTTTCTCTTCACAGATGCTCCCAGACCTGCTGAGTTTCTCTGAGATGTTAAAGGGTATAAATTGTGAGGGACAGAGTGAAATGAGACTGGATGACATATTAAAGTGTGCAGGGATTGAGCAGGGAAGCCTAGTTAAACTGAAGTGTGTGTGCGCTCCTGCCTTCTCTGCTAATGTCTGGGGTGGTTCAGACAGTCTCAGGATTTTCAGCTGCAATACTGTTAATGCATTTTGTTTTGCAGGGAGGGAGGCTGATTGCTGGCAGTCCAGAGAAACCATTTCAAGGAGAGCTCCAGATTGTTTTGAGGGGAGACCATTCAACCCCAGACTGGTCTTTTAAAAATGGGCCCAATCAGGGGTCAAAGGTGTTGGGTAAGTCACCACTACAGCTTCACTACCGTTGAATTCTGCAAAGGATCATGCAGATATGTTCAGAGTATGAATCAGGAAAACGGAGTAAATTATCTTTCCCAATTGATTCCGTGAGAACCGATTGTGCCGATTCTCTGCTTCAGTGAGTGAGGCAACAGCCGCTCACATAACTGTTTCCCACTTGGACTTTGATCTTCTGATTCTGATCACTTTGTTTTGAAGGATTGATGATGAAATGGCAATGTTTCAGAGAACATCATACGGTATAACAGATTGAAAAGGCTGGTCTATCATGTTTGCAAGCACCCATCAACTGTCGTCCCATCTTCTAGCACTTGGCCCATTGCTATGTATGCTTTGGCATTTCAAGTGTTCATCTAACTAGGTCTTAGATGATGTGTTTGTTCTTACCTCTACCACCCTTTCAGGCAGTGAGTTCCAGATGCCCACCACTGTCTGGGTGAAAAATATTTTACTTAAATATCCTCTAAACCACCTGCCCCTTAATTTGAATATGCGTCCCCGGATCGAAGTGGATAACGTATTCCTGTCTACCCTGTCTATGCTCTCATAATTTTGTATACCACAATCAGGTCCTCCTCATTACCATTCACTGTTTGAAGGGAAACAACCCCACTCTATCTTCACAGCTGAATCCCTCCAGCCCAAGCAACACCCTGCTGAATCTCTTCAGCACCCTCTGTGGTGCAATCACTTTTTTTCCATTGTGTGAGGACCAGAACTGTACACATTACTCCAGCTGTTGCCTAGTTAATGTTATATACAGTTTCATTACAGCCCTTCTACTCTTGTATTCAGTGCCTCGAATAAAAAAGGCAAGTAAGGCCATTTCTGATGAAGGGTCTAGGCCCGAAACGTCAAGTTTTCCTGCTCCTATGATGCTGCTTGACCTGCTGTGTTCATCCAGCCCCATGCTTGTTATCTCGGATTCTCCAGCATCTGCAGTACCTTTTATCTCTAAAAAAGGCAAGTACCCACTTGCATCAGAGATAAAAGGTACTGCAGATGCTGGACAATCCGAGATAACAAGCATGGGGCTGGATGAACACAGCAGGTCAAGCAGCATCATAGGAGCAGGAAAACTTGACGTTTCGGGCCTAGACCCTTCATCAGAAATGGGGGAGGGGAAGAGGGTTCTGAAATAAATAGGGAGAGAGGGGGAGGCGGATAGAGGAGAGGATAGGTGGAGAGGAGGCAGACAAATCGAAGAGGCGGGGATGGAGCCAGTAAAGGTGAGTGTAGGTAGTGGGGTAGGGAGGAGATAGGTCAGTCCAGGCAGGACGGACAGGTCAAGGGGGCGGGATGATGTTAGTAAATAGGAGATGGGGGTGTGGCTTGAGGTGAGAGGGAAAACAGGTTAGGGAGGTGGAGATGAGCTGGGCTGGTTTTGGGATGCGGTTGGGGGAGGGGAGATTTTGAAGCTTGTGAAATCCACATTGATGCCATTGGGCTGCAGGGTTCCCGGGCTGAATATGATTTGCTGTTCCTGCAGCCTTCGGGTGGCATCACTGTGGCATTGCAGGAGGCCCAGGATGGACATGTCATCTGAGGAATGGGAGGGGGAGTTGAAATGGTTCGCGACTGGGAGGTGCAGTTGTTTGTTGCGAACTGAGCGCAGCCTTCCCAATTTGGCCCCAACCGTGACAATATCTACATGGAGAACATTGAGACCCTCCAGAAGCGCTTCTCCCTACGACTCCTGAAACACACACTTGCAGCAATGCGCAGGCACCTCCAGGCACTACAATCAAGACTCCCCCAGCTCAGAGCCTCCCTCTCCCAGACCTGCAAAGGACCTCTTCTGTTTTTTATTCTCCGTAGGATCCACAGCTTGAATTCACAATTCTACTCAGCTTTATTGGACACCAAAAACCGTAAGTAGAGTAAACTTACTGATGGCCACCACCCAAAACGGGCTTCCCCCACTCCCCAAATCCCCATCCATACCCAGGACCTCCCCAAAATGTACCTGCCGCCATTGGCCACGAGGCCACTGTCGGAGAACCCACTGACCACGTCACATCCGCCACCGCCGGGCACCCCACTCCCGGGACAGCGAACGCTGCCGCTGCTGAAACCACCGCCTCCATCACCGAAACCAACACCACAGACACTACCGTCATCGCTGCTGCCGCCGCCGCCGCCGATCCGCCCACCGCCGACACCGCTCCGCCCACCGCCGAAGCCGACACAACATCTACCACTGACGTACCTCCGCCCACCACCAATGCCAACGTACCTCCGCCCACGCAACTCCGACCACTGCCGACGTATCTCCGCCCACAGCCGACGCAGATGTAATTCCGCCCACAGCCGACGCCGACAACGCTCCACCCACTGCTCCACAGCCAGCAGCTCCAGAGGAGACAGCAACACTGAGCCCTGCCGAGTCTTCACCATCCCCCCAGACCTCCCCCTTACTGAGGACGAATGGTCAGTCCTCAGTAAAGGGCTCACCTTTGTTCCCCTCCACCCACATATCAACGAATACCGCTCACGCTTGGATATTGAGCAGTTTTTCCGCCGCCTCCGCCTCCACGCTTACTTCTCCAACCGCGAATCTAACACTCCCTCTACTGACCCCTTCTCCCGCCTCCAACACAAGCCCTCCTCCTGGACAGCACCCCAAGGCCTCCTACCCTCCCTCGACCTCTTCATCTCCAACTGCCGTCGAGACATCAATCGCCTCAACCTCTCTACCCCTCTCAAACACTCCAACCTCTCCCCCGCAGAACGTGCAGCCCTTCACTCCCTCCGCTCCAATCCCAACCTCACCATAAAACCCGCGGACAAGGGAGGGGCAGTCGTAGTATGGCGCACTGACCTCTACATTGCTGAGGCCAGGCGCCAACTCTCTGACACCTCCTCCTACCGCCCCCTAGATCATGACCCCACCCCCGAGCACCAAACCATCATCTCCCAAACCATCCACAACCTCATCACCTCAGGTGACCTCCCACCCACCGCCTCCAACCTCATCGTTCCCCAACCCCGCACCGCCTGCTTCTATCTCCTCCCCAAAATCCGCAAACCTGACTGCCCTGGTCGACCCATTGTCTCCGCCTGCTCCTGCCCCACTGAACTCATCTCCACCTACCTAGACTCCATTTTCACCCCCTTGGTCCAGGAACTCCCTACCTACGTCCGTGACACCACCCACACCCTCCACCTCCTCCAGAACTTCCAATTCCCAGGTCCCCAACACCTCATTTTTACTATGGACGTCCAGTCCCTATATACCTGTATTCCCCATGCTGATGGCCTAAAGGCCCTCCGCTTCTTCCGGTCCCGCAGAACGGACCAATCCCCCTCCACCGACACCCTCATCCGCCTAGCCGAACTCGTCCTCACCCTCAACAACTTTTCTTTCAATTCCTCCCACTCCCTACAGACAAAGGGGGTGGCCACGGGTACCCACATGGGCCCGAGCTATGCCTGCCTCTTTGTAGGTTATGTGGAACAATCCCTCTTCCGTACCTACACTGGCCCTCAACCCCACCTCTTCCTCCGTTACATTGATGACTGCATCGGCGCCGCCTCGTGCTCCCACGAGGAGCTCGAACAGTTCATCCACTTCACCAACACCTTCCACCCCAACCTGAAGTTCACCTGGACCATCTCCAACACTTCTCTCTCCTTTCTGGACCTCTCTGTCTCCATCTCGGGCAACCACCTAGAAACAGATGTCCATTTCAAGCCCACTGACTCACACAGCTACCTGGAATACACCTCCTCCCACCCACCCTCCTGCAAAAATGCCATCCCCTATTCCCAATTCCTTCGCCTCCGCCGCATCTGCTCCCAGGATGAGACATTCCACTCCCGCACATCTCAAATGTCCTCATTCTTCAAGGACCGCAACATCCCCCCCACAGTGGTCGAGAACGCTCTCGACCGTATCTCCCGCATTTCCCGGAACACATCCCTCACGCCCCGTCCCCGCAACAATAACCAAAAAAGAATCCCCCTCGTCCTCACATACCACCCCACCAACCTCCGGATCCAACGCATCATCCTCCGACACTTCCGCCATCTGCAATCAGACCCCATCACCAAAGATATTTTTCCCTCCCCACCCTTATCTGCCTTCCGGAGGGACGACTCCCTTGTCCGTTCCACACTCCCATCCAGCCCCACCACACCCGGCACTTTTCCTTGTAACCGCAGGAAGTGCTACACCTGCCCCCACACCTCCTCCCTCACCCCAATCCCAGGCCCCAAGAAGACATTCCACATCAGGCAGAGGTTCACCTGCACATCTGCCAATGTGGTATACTGCATCCGCTGTACCCATTGTGGCTTCCTCTACATCGGGGAAACCAAGCGGAGGCTTGGGGACCGCTTTGCAGAACACCTGCGCTCAGTTCGCAACAAACAACTGCACCTCCCAGTCGCGAACCATTTCAACTCCCCCTCCCATTCCTCAGATGACATGTCCATCCTGGGCCTCCG
>JAHRHZ010000077.1:25265305-25276159 GCA_024137785.1 Ginglymostoma cirratum | reverse complement strand
CCCCCCACCTACACTCACCTTTACTGGCTTCATCCCCGCCTCTTTGACTTGTCTGCCTCCTCTCCACCTATCCTCTCCTCTATCCATCCTCTATCCACCTCCCCCTCTCTCCCTATTTATTTCAGAACCCTCTTCCCCTCCCCCATTTCTGATGAAGGGTTTAGGCCCGAAACGTCAAGTTTTCCTGCTCTTATGATGCTGCTTGACCTGCTGTGTTCATCCAGCCCCATGCTTGTTATCTAAGTACCCACTTGCCGCCTTTTTTTATCTACCTGACCTGCTGCCTTTAAGGATCTGCAGACACACACACCCTCTGATCCTCTATGCTTCCTAGGGTCCTATCATTCATCACTGCATCACTTGCCTTGCTGGTCCTCCCAAAATGTATCACATTTTCTCTTCCAGAGCAAATTCCATTTTCTATTGTTCTGCCAATCAGAAGCAGTCTGCTTTCCTCCTCGTTTTAACCACACCAACGATTTTAATGTCATCTGAAAAATCACTGATCAAACTCCTACATTCATATGTAAATCATTAATATATTCTAAATTAGCAAAGGACTCAGCCCTGAACCCTGGAGCATGCCATTGGGCACAACCTTCCGATTACAAATACAACCTTTGGGCATTACACTTTGCCTCCTGCCCCTTAGCCAATTTTGGATCGGTTTGTCAAATTGGCCTGGATTCCATGGGCTCTTATGTTCCTGATGGTCCACCCTATGCAGTACTATGTCAAAAGCCTTACTGTAGTCCAAGTAGACTACATCCACTTCACACATCTGCTCATCTCCTCAAAAAGCTCAATCAAACCTATCAGAGATAATCTCTCCCTGACTGGAAAAACAGGACTCTCATTAGCTGCCCACTAGTCCTCTTGTATATCTCCTGTGTACAAAGAGGATTTGAAAATTAATTTCAGAGCCCTTGCAATCTCCTGTCTTGCCTCCCACTGTTCTGATGTAGATTTTTCCACAAATAATTGCTCTGGTCCACTGTGTGGCCAGATCCTGTCTTATATTGAAAATGGCCTGGTCCCAATTCAGATCCTCTACTTCCAGTCCATCTTTGTGACTACCTTAACTCTTACTCTGTTATGATCACTGTCACCAAAATGCTCCTCCAGTGATACTTCTCCCACCTGCTCAGCTTAATTCCCTAAAATTACGTTCAGCACTGACCCCTGTCTTATTGGCCTTTACTGGCATTGGCTGAGAAAAAGGTCTCATGGATGTGTTATAAGAAATCTGCCTTTCACACTTTGTCAATCCCAGTTAATAATGTTTTTTGTTAATTAATTCATGGGACATGGGCGTCACTGGCTGGCCAGCGTTTATTGCCTGTCCCTAGTTGCCCTTGAAAAGGTAGTGGTGAACTGCCTTCTTGAACCTCTGCAGTCTGCATACTGTATATTGACATAGCACAGTGGTCAGCATTGCTGCCTCACAGCGCCAGGGAGCTGGGTTTGATTCCTGCCTCAGGTGACTGTCTGCGTGGAGTTTGAAAATACTGTCCATATCTGTGTGGGTTTCATCCCACAGTCCAAAGATGTGCAGGTTGGGTGGATTTGCCCTGTAGCATTTAGGGATGTGCTGGCTAGGTGGATTAGTCATGGGCAATGCAGAGTTACAGGGATATGGGTCTGGGTGGGATGATCTTTGGAACTTTTGGTGCAGACTCAAAGGGCTGAATGGCCTGTGCCTGCACTGTAGGGCTTCTCCGATAACTGCATCATGGCTGTTCTGTACCTGACCTCCTTCTCTTATGTGCCTGTGCTCCATATTCCTTCATCCCCCTACCTAACAAAAGCCTGTCGATCTTAGTTTCAGATTCTCAGTTTGAACCACTCCACCCTCCTCCTCAAGAAGCAGCCTCATTTGGGATTTCTCATTGAAGATTTCCAAAGCCCCTTCTGTGTGGCAAGGTGCTTCATGACATCACTCACAGTTCCACTGCACTTTTTATGTAACTATTTTCAATATATTCCAATGTAGGTTTCAGTTCCTGTATTTTCAGTTTGCCAGTTGATTTTTTATCTGTACTGAAAATGTCGCCCAGCATTCTTTCCTAGCATTCAGGCCTCCAATGTTTTGCTTTTTTTTTGTTTGTCCTTGTAGGTGTGTTTGGAGGACTGGATCTTCATGGTATTCCCCATTTGGTCTATAAAACCAAACTGGGTTCAACAGCACATGCTGGCTCCCTCAACATAACTCTGGCTGAAGCTGTCGATTGGCAGGTATTGGGGCTGGGGGTCTTACAGATTGTTGCCTAGTACCAATCATTCTGGGATGGATTCTTCCTGCGGCATATCTTCCTCACGTTTGTACAAGGATTGGGATCAGTACTGGGGGAGAGGTAGCCCGGTTTAGTGGAACTTCACTGAATTGGGAGATTCTATATTGAGGCCAATAAATGGGACCCTGGTCTCAGGGTGTATCCTGTCTAAAGAGAACCTAATTTTGAGCACTGAGAATAGCAGATGTTCCTGTACCACACCCCACAAAAAAATTAATGTTTGTTCATGGACTTCCATAAGCAGGGATTGAAGCACCTTCTCTCCCCCTCTTTTTGTATGCAGCTCACTTGAGCAACCAGACTCTTCTTGGGTTGGGGAACGAAGACACTGCACCCTCCCACCTTCCTCTAGCCACCCCAGGTTGGCCACCTACTACCAGTGTGTCCCTTTACACTTTCCATCCTTAGCTCTGACCTACCTCACCTGAACCCCGCTGCAGCATTTCAACAGAATATCCAACCAGGGGCTAATCTTTAAAAGAAACACATTCTGTCTGGACCTAATCCAATAAACTGGGCTGCTGGTTGGTCAGTGGTGGGGGACTGTAACAATCCACTTAACCCAGGTCAATGGGAAACTTATAAATGGTATCTAGTTTATCTCATGGTTCAGACCTTTGGAGATGAAAGCTACTGATTGATATTCATTTTGTTCAGGAAGGAGATGAGATCCTTGTGTCAACAACGAGCTATGATCATATGCAGACAGAAATCAGAATGATCCGTTCTATCTCCTTTGATAGAAAGACATTGGGTTTGAACGAAGCACTATCACACACACACATCGGTAAGTCTCAGCTGACTGGATATTCTAACAGGTCTCAGTACTATCAGAAATAAGACCTGCACACTCTCTGCTGGAAATTATCATCAAGAGACAACTACAGAGAATGACATAGAATTTACAACACAGAATCAGGCCATTCAGCCTAACCAGTCCATGCTGGCATTACTGCTTCATCCTATCCTCTCTCTTCCTTCTTCATCTCATATAATCCTGTATTCCCTTCTCCGTCACCTATTTGTTTCCCCTGAAATGCATGTCTGCTGTTTACATCAACCACTTCTTGACCAAGCAAATTCCACATTACCATCAGTCTCTGAAAGAAGACCTTTCTCATTGTAACAAATATATATTGGTGGCTTCTAGTTTTGCTGTTCCCACAGGAAGAAACATTCTCTCTGTATCCATTCTCTCAAAACCTTTCGTTATTTTAAAGGCCTTGATTAAGTCACCTTCAGGCTTTTCCAAGAGAGGGATTTCAGCCAGTTCAGCTTCTCCTGTTATTCCAGTGTCTTGTTGTAAATCTTTCTTCAGTGCCCCTTAAGCTTTTTTATACTCCTGTTACAAAGCAGAGGTCACCCCCTCTCAAGTAACTAAAACAAACACCCAGAGAAGCTCACCTCACCTCATAAACTGAGAAAGGAAGTGTGAAACACAAACATAAAAGATAAGAGCATGAGGAGGCCATTTGGCCCTTTTGAGCCTGTTCTACCATTCTTCACGATCACGGCTGATCATCCAGCTCAATAGCCTAATCCTGCTTTCTCCTCATAACCTTTGATCCCATTCACCCCAAGTGCTATATCTAGTCACCTTTTGAATACATTCAATGTTTTAGCATCAACTACTCCTGTGGTAATGAATTCCACAGGCTCACCACTCTTTGGCTGAAGAAATGTCTCTTCATCTTCATTCTAAATAGTCTACACCGAATCCTCAAACTGTGACCCCTGGTTCTAAGCACACCCACCATCAGGAACATCCTCCCTGAGTCTACCCTGTCCAGTCCTGGTCTCTATAAGAATCCCTTTCATTCATCTGAACTCCCGCAAAAAACAATCCAAACCCTGGTCAATCGCTCCTCATACGTCAGACCTGCCATCCCCGGAATCAGCCTGGCAAACCTTCGCTGCACTCCCTCCAAAGCAAGAGCATCCTTCCTCAGAAAAGGAGACCAAAATTGCACTCAATATTCCAGGTGTTGTCTCATCAAGGTTCTGTACTCCGACAACAACAGATCCCTGCTCCTGTACTCAAAACCTCTTACAATGAAGGCCAACATACCATTTGCCTTCTTTACCACCTGCTGTACCTGCATGTTTACCTTCAGTGACTGGTGCACAAGCACACCCAGGTCCCGCTGCACACTCCCCTCTCCCAATTTACAGCCATTCAAGTAGTAATCTGCCTTCTCTTGTCTTTGCTGCTGAAGTGAATAACCTAACATTTATCCAAATTTTACTACATCTGCCATTGTTTACCCACTCAACCTACCTGTCCAGATCATTGCTGAAGGATGTCTGTATCCTCGTCACAGCTCACCCCAAATCTGGAGATGTTACAATTTGTTCCCGCATCCAAATCATTAATATATATCGTGAATATCTGGGGTCCCAGCACCGATCCCTGTGGCACCCCATTATTTACTGCCTGCCAATTTGAAAAGGACCCATTAATTCCTACTCTTTGTTTCCTCTCTGCCAACCGGTTTTCTATCTATCCCAATACACTTCCCCCAATCCCATGCTCTTTAATCTTGCACAATAATCTCTTAAATGGGACTTTGTCAAACACTTTCTGACAGTCCAAATATACCACTTCGACTGGTTCCCCTTGTCAACTCTACTGGTTGCATCTTCATAGAATTCCAACAGATTTGTCAAGCATGATTCCTCTTCATAAATCCATGCTGACTCTGCCTGATGTTGCCACTTCTTTCTAGATACACTGCTATAAAGCCTTTGACAATGGATTCAAGAATTTTTCCCACTACCGATGTTAGGCTCACCAGTCTATAACTCCCTGTTTTCTCTCTACCTCCCTTTTTGTATACTGGATTGACATTAGCCACCCTCCAATCTGCAGGGACTGTTCCAGAGCCTTTAGAATCCTGGAAGATGACCACAAATACATCGACTATTTCTAAAGCTACTTCCTTAAGTACTCTGGGATGTAGATTATCAGGCCATGGGGATTTATTGGCCTTCTATCCCATCAATTTTTCCAGGACCATTTCACTACTAATATTGATCTCCCTGAATTCTTCCCTGAAATCTTGCATCCTTCAATAATTCTGGTATCAGATTTGCGTCCTCTTTTGTGAAGACAGAACCAAAGTACGTATTCAGTTCCTCAGCCATTTCTTTGTCCCCTATCATACATTCCCCTGTTCCTATCCGTGGGAGACCTACATTTGTCTTCGCCAATCTCTTTCTCTTCACGTACCTTTAGAAACTGTTAGTGTCAGTCTTCATGTACCCTTCTTAATCAAACCATTGGTCCTTCTTCGCTGAATTCTAAACTGCTTCCAATCCTCAGATTTATTATTTTTCTTGGATCGGATACTATCTCTAATTTCCTTTCTACGCCATGGATTGGCCCTCTTACCCATTTTGCTTTTGTGACAGACAGAAATAAACAGTTGTTGCAGTTCCTCCATGCGTTCCTAGAATGTTTTCCATTGCCTATGTACTGTCATCCCTTTAAGTAACTCTCCCCAATCTACCAAGGCCAACTCATGCCTCATATCCTCACAGCTTCCTTTATTAAGGTTCAGCACCTTAGTCTCTGAAACAACAACCTCATTCTCCATCTTGATAAAAAGTTCTATCATGTTAAGATTGCCCTTCCCTAAGGGATATTACACAGCTAGATTGGCAATGATTCCTATCTCATTGCCAGTCTAAGTCTAGACGGCCTGCTCTCTCGTCGGTTCCTCCACAAATTGGTCAAGAAAACCATTCCATATACACTCCAGAAATTCCTCCTCTATGACATAGTGGCTGATTTGATTTGCCCAATCTATGTGCAGTTTAAAATCACTCAAGATCTCTGATATTCCCTTATGACAAGCATCGCTAATTCCCTGTTTATGTCATTCTCGACATCAGTTTGGAGGTCTATATATAACACCTAATAATGTTTTTTGCCCCTTGGTATTTCTCAACCCTACCCATACAGACTCCACATTGTCAGAGCTAATATCCTTTCTCACTATTGTGTTAGTTTCCTCCTTAACCAGCAATGCTGCTCCATCACATTTTCCTTTCTGCCTGTCCTTCCTAAATACTGAACACCCTGGGACATTCAGCTCCCATCCCTGGTCACCCTGTAGCCATGTCTCCTTAATCCGAATTATATCACACCCGTTTACATCTATCTGCACAATTAGTTCATCCACTTTATTGCAAATGCTGTGTGCATTAAGGCACAAAGCCTTTAAGCTTGTCCTTTTAACAGTGTTTGTCTCCTCCTTGTTTTTCTCAATAGCCCTGTTTGAATCCTGTCCTTGGTTTCTCAGCCTATCACTTTTCTTATTACCTTTTCTAGCTTTTGTTTTTGTCCTTGGTGCCTTCTTCTCTGACTCTTTACGTAGTTTCCCATTCCCCTGGCATATTAGTTTAAACCCTCCCCAACCACTCTAGCAAAGACTCCCCCTAGAACATCAGTCCCAGTCCTGCCCAGGTGTAACCCGTCCAATTTGTACAGGTCCCACATCCTCCAGAACCAGTTCCAATGACCCAGGAATCTGAAACCCTCCCCCCGACACCACCTTTTCAGCCACGTATTCATCCGATATATCTTGTCATTTCTCCTCTGACTAGCAAATGGCACCAGTAGTAATCCCGAGATCACTACCGTTGAGGTCCAATTCCTTAACTTCTTCCTAACTCCCTGTATTCTGTCTTTAGACGTGGTATAACCCACCCCTCACCTCCCAATTGGTTGTTAACTCTAACAGTTGGCATTTGCTCTCACACTGATTTTCAAATACCGTCTTTTTTTATATCCTTGATGACCTATCAATTTCTTACAATAGGATCGGTCCTAGGTTGTCAAAACCATCAGATTTAAATTTAATTAATTTTTAGTCTCTAAGTGCCTGGTTTAAATTAATTGGCTGATATTCAAACTGGTTGCCTTAAAACAAGACTATAGCCTGAGTTGCTAACCAAGCTTGATGTACGAAAATGGCCCACTGTATCAAGACATATAGCCTCCCTGGCAACAACAATGTGTATTTATGTAGCATCTTGAAATGAAATAAAAAGGATCCGAAGATTCTTCACATAAATGAAACTAAAATTGAGAAGAAAAAGGGTAATGCATTTTCAAAACTGCTATTCTAAAATCATATTTGTAAACATAAATTAAAGCTAGTTATGATGGAACTACATAATGGCTGTGTTTCGATACTTCTTGCAAGTACATTTGTTATTCTGATGTTGGGACAATTGAAGATGGCACATTTATGTTGTTGTGAACCTTTCTGTTGGAGTGAAATTTTAATTATTAGCTATGTCCGTGACTGTGGATCAATCTGATTGGAGATTGTTCATTTTCTTCAAGCTGAAACACAGGAATTGAAGGAAAGAGGCCAGAGTTACACTCTGGCAGCAGACATTGGCCTGCTTAGCAGAAACATCAAGATCATTGGCCATCATCACCCTGATAAGGCAAATGAAATGTTTGGAGCACGGGTTTTGATCAGTTCCTTCTTTCATAATGGAGTAGAGTTCAAAGGTATCTTGTCCTTATTTAGCTTATGTAATCACCTAAAAAGCATTGAAATATATTCTCTTAGCTCTCTTGTGACAGTGCTCCTGGTGAATGTGAGTTGTTGTAAGGGAGTATTACCTGGTATATTTTCATCGACTGGGATTGTCCAAATTGGGTTAAGAATGGACAGCCTGGTATTCAGAAAAACAAAGCTTGTCCTGCAGTCATAATTATAGAGAAAAGATTTAGTGCCAGGGAAGTTAGAAATCATTTGGAGGCATGAGAAGTTTCAGGCTGGGAGTGAACGCTGAGGAAGATTATCCAATTTTTATGTTCCTGCATTTAAATAGCTAGAAATAACATTATTTTGTGTTAAAATAATGCCATTAAAATCAGAATCTAAGGGTATGATTATCTGATGTAAATGCCAAGATGTGCAAAGTGCTCACTTTAGTGCATTGCCAACTAATGTAGTCTATAACCACTGTCTATAAACAAACAAAA
This sequence comes from Ginglymostoma cirratum, assembly GCA_024137785.1. Lineage (NCBI taxonomy): Eukaryota > Metazoa > Chordata > Chondrichthyes > Orectolobiformes > Ginglymostomatidae > Ginglymostoma > Ginglymostoma cirratum. The sequence continues at coordinate 25,267,858 of JAHRHZ010000077.1, read as the reverse complement.
TAATTATCTGAGAACATATAGAAGTTGGTGACTGTTGCATTTCCATACCTTTATATTTTAAGATTATTAAGCTTCAAAAAACAGTCAGTAAAGATGTTTTAACTGAAGGTATTGACCAAGAGTAACAATGATTTTTCAAAAAAAACTCTATAAATCTGTTTTATTTTGAAATAAAAGTAACTCACATTAAGAACCATTATACGTCCTGCTTCCTACGTTTCTCTGAGATACATATCCTGGTCATAACAGAACATCACAATTTTAATAAATGTATTTACATAATTTTGTCATTAGCTGATAATAATAGCTTTGAGGATCAGTCAGATGTAACATCTGGGGTCAGTTGCAATGGTGTGTAACCATGAAATCTTTATTCAGTTATGGCAAAGTCACTGGCAAAGGCCATCATTTATTGCCTATCCCCATTTGCTTTGGAAAAAATGGTAACGAGCTTCCTTCTAGAATGGCAGTGAACAGTGCAGTTAGGGAGGAAATTTGTCATCATATTTTCTGTCGTGGTTTTGTACAACTGTATGACCTACAAGGCCATTTCAAAGTTAAGAGTCAACCCAAATTGCTGTAGGCCTGAACTCACGGAAGGAGCAGACTTGGTAAGGACAGCAGATCTTCTTCCAGTGTTTATATTAGTGCACCAGGTGGATTTTTACACGATTCTGCAGTTTTGTGTCTCAGCTGCTGACAGTAATTTTTTTGGTTAAGTAAGTGAACACCCTCGCCACTATGTTGAGATTTGAATTCTTGTCAGATCGTTAGTTCTTGATTATTTGTAATATATCCAATATCACCCTAAGTGCTAAGATTTGATCCTCATCAATAAATGATCTTGCTATGCTTGGTCCATGTAGGAGAAATGAAAATTTGCTCTGAAACAGATGGGTGTTAGATTCCCGAACACTTCTGTGTTCAAATTGAACACGGTGATCTTGGTTACAACCATGCTGACACATCGATCTAAAAGTCTTCTGAACACTACATTAAGGTTTTAAACAAAAGTTGAAAGAGATTCATTTTAATTCTTTTGATTTTGAACCAAGAAAGCTTCTGCATAAAATATTACTTTTACTGATGAGTACAGGTTGCTATAGTGCCCTTGAAAAATCTTTCGTTTTTCCAACACGTCAAAAGTGATCTAAATTGTTGATGTTTTTCTCTGATTTGTAGGTCATGCCCGAATACAGGATGTTGAATTTTATCACAGCGGACAGTATGGTTATCTAAGTTACTTTGACCCACGATATTCTGTGTCTTTCCTCAACCTTGGAGAGGTTTGTAACAGAATGTTTTAAGCAGGTCCTATTTTTCATGCAGATTGATTTGCTTGTGTTTCTGACAAGTCCCTCAGGGTGGGTGTGCATATTGAGAATTGGGATATGGCATTCCTCACCTGCAGACATGAATCTGCCAGACTGACATTTTTGTCAAATTTTCTGATATTTATCCAATTACTTGAGGCTTTGCACGGAATGTTGCACTTGGTCTCCAGTTTTTCCAAACGACAGGGAGTAGCTAAATAGCCAGGAGACAGACACCAGGAGATAGGCAGACCAGTGTGCCAGTGCTCCTGGCAAACCTGGAGACCCCATATGTAGAGGGGTCTCCCCAACCCTTAACAATACTGTTCTGGTGGTCTGGCTACTTTGTCTTTTGTGATTGAATTGTTTAGGAGGTGGCTGTTAGGGAAGCCTTCATGCTGAAGCACCCTCTCAGTTACTTTCATTGCAACCTGCTGCTGCTCTTAAGTTAGTCAGCCTCTTATTAACCATTTCGCTTTGAGAGGTTATCAGACAACCCTAATTCCTCAAATGTGTGTTCAGTGCCAAGTCCTGTTTGTTGTCCTCAAAGTGAAAACTTGGCCCTCGTTTCCACTGATCAGAGCCTCCTCCACACTGAGGAGCCCCAATACAGACTGCGTGACGACTTTAGGAATCCTGCCATTCAGTCAACAAGCACGGTCCAAGTTTCTAAATGTTTGTCATTTTAATTGTCTACCTTGTTCCCAACCTGAGCTTTCTGTCCACAGCCTGCTGCAGTGTTCCAGTGAAGCTCAATACAAACTTGAGGAACAGCACCTCAGCTTTCAATTCTGCACTTTACAGCATGTTGGACTCATGCTGAGTTTAGATCATATCCACTGCCTTTATCTTTTTCATTTCTCTTTTATTTTCTAATTCTGCTGGTGTTCTACTCTTATGGCTTATTATTTGTCACTTTACATTTCATACAGGTTCAGAGGTTTTTTGTAGAAATTCACGTCATAAGGACGCACCCAGTTTTATTCACTTTTATCCAGTAAAGGGGCTAGTGCATCACAAAACCTTTTGATATTTAATCATCTCTGTCCTCCGCTTTATGCAAAGCTTTCAGTTTGTTGGACATAAAAAAGCACACACACCCAGGTGGACACAGATTCAGACAGACACAGACACACATAGAGACAGACACATACAGGCAGACACACAAGGGCATATATAGGTATACACGCGCGCACACACACACACACACACACACACACACACACACACACACACACAC
>JAHRHZ010000077.1:25228491-25252843 GCA_024137785.1 Ginglymostoma cirratum | reverse complement strand
GCCTGCTGTGTTCATCCAGCTCCACACCTTGTTATCTCAGTAATAATTATAACTTCGTTTTCTATCCTCAGAGCTTCAAAATGCTGCTCCTGGCAGGTTAGACAGGGTGATCTCAAATCTTAATGCTATAGCATCAATAGATTCTTTCTCACAGAAACACAGTCTGAAATTCTGACCACTCCCTGATAGACTAACCATCTTCTCCGTGGGGTCCCAGTTAGCATTCAGCATTTGCTATCAGTTTGAGCATAAAGTGTTTTCCAGACTTGCTAGGAACTGTTCTCAGGTACTGACCTCATTAATAGTCAACTTCTGCTATCTATTTGAACATAATGCTCTTCCCTGGTGACAAAGTATCTGCTGAACCTTTGCAAGTTGGTTCCTGATCAATTAACTTCCAGGTATGGCCTCACGAATGAACAAAAAATGTTTGGTCTGGTTTCCTTTTTAATAAAAAAATTATTGACAATCCAAAGATATCTTTAGCGTACAGTTCCCAGTTCACAGCTCCAAACCAAAATTGCTAAAAGAATTAAATAAAAATAACAAAATATTGGCGAGGGTTTTAAAACCCTTACACTGATTTTTGATCATTGATATACATCAAGGAGAACAGAGATCCTAAAACTAGCTCTTGAAGCCTTCACTATAAACCTTCTTCCAGTCCAAAAAACAATTCTTCATTATTCTCTGTCCTGTCACTTAGCCAATTTCATCTCCTTGTACCTACTTTTCCTTATATTCCATGAGCTCTAACGCGCAGGTCTGTTGTGCATCACTATATCAGATGGTTTTTGGAAATTCCTGTACACCACATCTTTCATCAACCCTCACAATACCTCATTAAGAAAATCAAGTAAGTTAGTTAAGCATAATGAGTCTTTAACAAAGCCATGTCGGGCTTTTTTAATTAACCTGCATTCATCTGAGTGATTATTAATTTTGCCCCAGATCATGTTTATTATTGTGGCATTAGATGTTATTACAGTAATGAGGAAAGGTGAGCTCTTGGGGCATTTGAACATGAAGGTGAAATGAATTCTCTCCCATTCTCATCTCATCACCATCTTACTGCTGTGCATTGCATTAAGACTAGGATATGCTGAACTTCAGGCAGCCCTTACTGAGCAACGTTACGTACACTTCCCCAGTAGAGAGGGCAATATGACAAATGCTTGACTATAAGATAAACAACAAAAAGAAAACAACTTGGAACTATGTAGCAAATTTAATGTTGTAAAGTATCTGAAAGCTCTTCACCTGACCTATAAAAACAAGTTAGACATCAAGCCACTCGATAAGCTATTAGAACAAATGATCAAAATTGTGGTTAAAGGTGGAGAGACAGTTGGGTGGAGGGTGGGAATTCAGGACTTAGGTGTGGCTGCCAGTGGTAGAGTGATTAAAATTGGACATAGTCAAGAGGCCAGAATTAGGTGATCTCCGAGATCACAGAGGCTTGCAAATCTGAGATTTCTGAGATAGGGAAGACCATGGAAGGATTTGGAAACAACAATGAGAATTATAAAATTGAGGAATTGATTAACCAGATGCCAAAGTAGGTCAGTGAGCAGAGGGGTGGCAGGGGATCTGTTGTAAACTAACACATGGTTGCTAAATTTTGAGTGAACTTAAGTTTATAAAAGAAATGAGCCATCAAATGAAATTATTGTCTCATTGTCTGCAGAGCAATCAAATCCCGTTGAGGCCTGGTTTAATAATGAGGTCCATGGAGGAGAATATGGTATTTACATGAACAGAGATGGCTTTCCCACTTGTAGCCTTATCCAAGGATTCACTATCTGGAAATGCTGGGAATATGGAATATACTTCCAGGTAAAAAGACACTGTCATTACTTCTGGGGCTCTTCATCCATGTCATCTGAAAAATGTTAATTCAGTGCTGTGAGACAATAAATGATATTCATTAATCTAAGTAGAAACTTAGTACCTCATGCTGAATGTTTGGTGAAAGTAGATCACTCAGACAAAGTCACTTGGTTGTGAATCTGCTCCCCTACAAACAAAACAAACATGTTCAAGCATTGGAATAGCAAGAGCTGCAGATGCTGGAGTCGGAGGTAACAAGGTGTGGAGCTGGATGAACACAGCAGGCCAAGCAGCATCAGAGGAGCAGGAAAGCTGACGTTTCGGGTCGAGAAGGGTCCCAACCCGAAATGTCAACTTTCCTGTTCCTCTGATGCTGCCTGACCTGCTGTGTTCCTCCTGCTCCACACTCTGTTATTCTAGCCTTGAGCATATTTTGAATCACCTGGGAGTTGGGAATCTGTATATACCTGTTGCTTTCACCATGGCAGTGCCTCAGCCAATCAGAATCAACTTGCCAACAAATAAAAAGCTTTTTCTCCTGCCAAATAGATAGTGCAATTGTTTGAAATTTGGCATCCTTGTGTTTCCCCTGATGAGTGCAAAAGAAAAGGCCATGGCAACATGTTTAACTTTTCATCAATGCGCAGAATGACTGTAAAATGAAATATACGATAATGGAGAACCAAATTGCAGGGGAAATACTCGTTAAGATTTAAAAAGACAGCACCCATATTAACTCAGTTGGTGACATTGTAATGAAGCAAAGTATAGACTCAACAACAATTTGTATTTCTATTGAATGGGTATAAGATCATGGTGAATGGAACAACCTGCCAATGGCATGAATTCACCAGAATGATGAGACGCAAAGAGTTTATTTATGGGAGGCTTTCTTTTTAATTCCCATCAGCTTATAAAGTTAAGGGATGATTTAATTGAGCAGTTTAAAATGCTAGTCAGCACTTGTTGGGGTAGACAGAGGAATTATTTCCCGTGGTATAGGAGATTTTTCCTTTATTCTTTCATGGGATGTTGGTATTGGTGGATGGTCCAATCATATTTGCCCTGGAGAAGGTGTGGAGGGATGCCCAGAGTGCTGTTAAGGAGGGAGTTCCAGGATTATGACCCAGTGACACTGAAGGAACAGGGATATATTTTCAAATCAGGATGGTGATATACTCAAAGGGGAACTTGCAGGTAGTGGTGTTCCCATGTATCTAATGGTTTGTAAGGTTTGTAAAATTGGAAGGTATTCTTGAGGGAGGCTCGGTGAGTTACTGCATCCTCTGCCCAGTGGGGCACAATTTGAACTTTCCAAAATACAACCTAACACATTTTTGTTTTGTTTCAGACTGAGAGATCAGTGCAAGTCTCCAATGTGACTCTGGTGGAGAATAAATTGAGTATTTTCTCAATGGTTTATGGATCCTCAGCATCTGTACCTGAGATATCGAACAAGAGCGTTCTTATTAGTGTAGGCCATCTTATTCTGTTGCATTACAACTGCTGAACATTCAACTGTTTACATTCATGCTGATGATTTGGAAGATTTACAGCAATATATCATGGTCATTTTCATATAGTCAAGAGTGATTATAATTTGTATCTGTAATTTAGATATCATTGCATTGTAGGAGGTCCTATGGTACAGTGGATAATGCATTTGCCTCCAAACCAGACAATTTAGGTTAAATTCCCACTCCAGGACTTGATGGCCATGGAAGTTGTATTTATAACAATGTAAATCCTCCAAACACAGGCCATTGACTAAGAGCGGGAGCTATTCCCAGTCAGCCATGTGATGGATTACAATTTGACCTTGTACCATGACTGTCCATAGTTCCAATGTGCACATAAAAGCGTATGATACCACAGCAACTCCAGAGGCCTGTTGGCTGGACCATGGGTGGGGATCCGACTGGTAATAATAACATCATTGGCAGTCCCTCACAGACACGGATGATTCTCTATGGTCAGCCCATAGCTGACTGTACAGTCCGATGCAGATTCCGCAGACTCTACCACACTTGAGGCAAAAAGTGATCATCTGAAGGGGTGGGTAAGGCATTGATGTGGCAGCACACCTTACATTGTTTTTGCCTGGCTTCTGCTTTTTCCCAACAGCAAGTCTTGAGGAACAACTTCCCGGATGCTCCTCCTGTACTTTGGATGGTCTTGGGCCAGTGATTCCCAGGTGCCTGTGGGAATGCTGCACTTCCCCAGTGAGGCCTTGAGCGTATCACTGACGAGTTTCCTCTGTCCACCTGGGGCTTGCCAGCCATTTCAGAGCTGGGAGTAGAGCATCAGCTCAGGGAGTCCCGTGTCGGTCATGTGGGGGTGTCATGTCCAACCTGTCACAGCCGATCAAGGGTCATCAGTGCCTCAATGCTGGGGATGTTGGCCTGGTCAAGGACACTGGTGATGGTGCGCCTTTCTTCCCAGTGGATTCATAGGATCATGCACAGGCAGCATTGGTGGTACTACTCCAGCACCTTGAGGTGTCTGCTTCAGACAGTCCATGTCTCAGAGCCATATAGGAAGGTGGGAACCACCACAGCTCTGTAAACCATGAGCTTGGTGTGGGATCTGATGTTGCTGTCCCTGAGCATCCTTTTTCCTCACACAGCCAAAGGCTGCACTAGTGCACTAGAGGTGGTGCTGGATCTCTTCATCAATAACTTCAGTCACCTGTAGGTCTGCCCTTTCCCTTCTGAGTGTGGTTGCTGTTCTACACTAAGAGATGCTATGTACTTCAGACTTATCCGTTCTTGGATCACCTGATCCTTTTTGCCAAACCAGCCTTGGTGTTTCCTGGTTAAGTGACAAACGGAATTTTTGTAGGTATTAAGGATGACAGCCTTGAGGGCAGACCAGAGGTTGTTGAAATCCTGTGATTGGTGTTTCCTCAGTCGCTAGTTTTGTGGAGAGGAGCTGGTTGTATGAAGCTATCTCTTCTGGGTCTTGGAGTGCCTCAGTGTTGAACTTCTTTTGGCACTGCTTCTGGTGACTGTACTGCAGGAGGGTTAAATTTATTTTGATCCTGGCTGAATCAATAGTGTGTTGGTGATGGGAAAGTTGTGCTTGTGGCATTTAGTCAGCAGAAGGGTGCCGTTTGCTTCCCTATTCCCTCCTTCCCGATTACATCACCCCCAAAAATCTACACTTTTGCCGACTCTGGTGCTGAAGTTGCCGAGGACAGTTAGTTTGTCTGCTGCAAGGACCCGTGAGAGAGATTGGTCAAGGCTGGAGCAGAATTCCTCCTTGTTCTCAGCTGCTGCATCAAGCATTGGTGCATGTGATGAAAACTGTGACATGCTGGTTCTGAGTAAGAGTGAGTCAGAGCGCCATCGACGTTTGCTTATTCCACACGGGCAGCCTTCGAGTCGGACCACCATCGGTTTTGATGGCGAAGCCAACTCCACACATGCTGTGCTGTTCATTGGCCTTGCCTTTCCAGAAAAAGGTGTGCCCACCACCTTGATCTCTGATCTGTCCTTCCTCTGCCCGCCCACCCGGTTTGACTCAGGGCAGTGATGTCAAAATCGTTGTGCCTCAGCTCCCGGGCAATGGTGCCAGTGTGGTGTTTTGCTCTGGCACTGGCAGGGCTGTTTATAAGGGTCCTGCCGTTCCACGTCCTGAACTTCAACCTGAGGGTGAGGAAGGTGCCTACACGAGAGTTCTTTAAATGTGGAGAAACCATCACACACCGACCACCACACGGGCTTAGCAGAACAATGTCTTAGTGCAAAGGTAACGGGGGGATCCAAGACCAGTGGAGACCAGGCATTATTGATTGCCTTAGATTGCCTGCAGAGTTAGGCACTGGGCAGTACCTCCCAGCTGCGGCAGTGCGAGGTCCAGGGTGAGGACAGTTGGAGGAAGAGAGGATGAGAAGTGTTGCTGCTGCCACCATTGTGCTTTTCATGTGCTGGTCACTCTCAACCTGTGATTGTGAAATCACTGGGCTTTGGGAGGAGGGAGTTTATAAAAACACTAAACTAGGATGGAGGTCTATAAAATCACGAAACTGAGCAGTTTATAAAATTACTGGGCTTGCAAGAGTTTATATAAACACTGGGCTGAGAAGGTGTTAATAAATTACTGGGAGCTTCTAAAAACACTAAGCTGGGGCTTACATAAATACTGGGCTGGGGAGGGGTGTTATGAAATTACTGGAGGGTTTATATAATCACTGGACAGGGGGTTAGGGGAGTGTTATGAACGCTCGCTGTTTCGGAAGGGGCCAAGCAGCTGTTTAACAGCCTTCTGATCCTGGCTGGAAGATGTCCTCAGCTCAGACACTGAGCTGATGCAGGCCAATTGCTGTGGGTTGTGGACAAACAAACAACATGGGTAGGTTGCCAACCTATTCCCTTGTCCTACCTCTCATGGGATCTGTGGCGATGAGGGGTTTGACCAGACTAGCGGCAGAAAATAGAAGAAGAATTATTATTAAGTTCTATCAATGTATTTTTTTTGTATCAGAGATAAAAGGTACTGCAGATGCTGGAAAATCCGAGATAACAAGGTGTGGGGCTGGATGAACACAGCAGGCCAAGCAGCAGCATAGCGGCAGGAAAGCTTGACGTTTCGGGCCTAGACCCTTCATCAGAAATGGGGGAGGGGAAGAGGGTTCTGAAATAAATAGGGAGAGAGGGGGAGGCGGATAGAAGATGGATCGAGGAGAGAATAGGTGGAGAGGAGGCAGACAGGTCGGAGAGGCGGGGATGGAGCCAGTAAAGGTGAGTGTAGGTGGGGGGGGTAGGGAGGAGATAGGTCAGTCCAGGGAGGACAGACAGGTCAAGAGGGCGGGATGATGTTAGTAGATAGAAGATAATAAATGTAATAGGGGCAAATCCAGAATCAATAGATAGAGGCAAAAACCAAAAGAACTGCAGATGTTGTAAATCAGGACCAAAAACAGAAGTTACTGGAAAAGTTCAGCAGGTCTGGCAACATCTGTGAAGAAAAATCAGAGTTAACGTTTCAGGCCTGGTGTCCCCTCAGGGTGTCCCTTGAAAGGTCACCGGACCTGAAACATTAAGTCTGATTTTTGTTCACAGATGCTGCCAGACCTGCTGAACTTTCCCAGCAATTTTTATAATAAATGGGGGTAACCAAGAACCAAGCTGCAGGAATAATATTTCAGTGAGTGAGTGGTTAATCAGTCCAACAGGGTTCTGAAGGACAGAGTGGGCGTACTGATTCATTCAGATGTAAGTTAGAAGGATTTCCCTGAGAAAAGTACATTTTGGGAAGAGGATTTGAGTAATTTGAGATATAACATGTGGCGAAGGGAGAGTGTTTCAGGAGGAACAGGGGGAACCTATGTTTCCAAAACTGTTTACCACTGGGGGGTTTCCTCATGTTGACCTCTGTTACAGATTCACTGGTAAAAATTTATCACTATGATCACTCCATTATGATGGTATTATTATATTGCCAGTTTGGTGGAGGGTGATCTAGACGGACCTTGGTCTTTTACTGTACAATAATCTTCTGTATTCCTGTCTGTTTGTCCCTAGAATGCCTTACTGGTAGGAATTAGTCCCATCTTCAACTGCTCAGAGTTACAACCTGTTGATTCTGCTCTGAGCCAGAGAAAGGGTAAGCAGAATTTTAGAAAAGCTTCAGGTAAGGACAACCTGTCTCAAACAAAGGATTGACACAAATGTAGTTTCTCCAGGGAAAATCGTAGAACAGCACTATTAAGAACAAAGCCATTCATTCTCTTCAGTTTGTGCAAGCTCTTTCGAACAGTAACCCAGTTTATCTCACTGATTACATCTTTCCCTAGATCACTGCAATATTTTTCTTCTTCAGATATTTATCCAATTTCCTTCAGAAGGCAAATGTTGAACATTTTGCCTCCACTTCTTTTATCAATTATTTTAAAACTGGTTATCCTCTGGTTATCAAGCTTTCAACCATTAGAAATGGATACTCTGCCCCGGTGCTCTCTCTCTTAATGCACTGTCTTTGAAACTCTGCCATGTATTGTTTATTGACTCTCCTCACTCTTCTCATCAAAGAGTATCACCTCGTACTTTTCTGAGTTGGATTACATTTGTTATGTATCCACCCGTTCCAGCAGTCTACGCCCATTTGAGGTTTGTTACCACATTCCTGACTGTTTACTGCATGTCCATGTTTCATGCCATCTGCAAGTTTCAAAATTATGCCCTGTACCCCTGAGCCTAAGTCATTAATGTATATCATAAACAGTAGTGGGAATTTCATCTGTGTTGTTTCTTCCAGTCTGAAAAGCAGTCATTCACAACACTGTTTTCTATGTCTTTGTATCTATATTGCAATGTCCCCATTCTCTGGACTTCACGTAGGATGACAATCCCGAAGGGTAATAAATGCCCATATTACTTTCATCCATTGTTTCTAATGCCTCATCAAAAAACTTAATCATCTTAATCAAAAACAAATGACCTTTAACAAATTCATGCTGGCTCTCCTTTAATAGTCTACACTTTTCCAAGTGGATACTAATTTTTCTTTTGAATTGACGTTTCCAAAAACATCCTCACATTAAACTGACCAGCCTATAATTGCTAGATTTCCCCTTTTAACAAGATACAGAATGTAGTCGCTGTCTCCCAACTTTTGGCCTGGGGGCCTAGGTTCAAGTCCCAGCTGCTCCCAGCGTGCATCATAAAATATCTGAACAGGTTGGTTATAAATATCTACAAGGTGCAAAAACAGGCCACTTAGTCCGATGAGTTCATACCAGTGTTTATGGTCCACTCAAGAAAGCTCCAATTTTTTTTTCATTTAAATCTATCCTTGTATGCCTCTTCTCCCTTGTTTAACTTCTATTTGAATACATCCTGTTTGAACAATGGAGTAACATTTGCAGTCCACCTGTCTTGGAACCATCCCTGTATGATTGGGGGTTCGAAGTTTAGCTAGAGACAAAAACACTGCAGATGCTGGAATCCAAGGTAGACAAACATGAGGCTGGAAGAACACAGCAGGCCAGGCAGCTTCTGGAGGAAAGGAGCAGTCAACATTTTGGGTAGAACCCTTATTCAGGACTGGATGTGGGGGTAGGGGGAGCTACAGATAAAGGAGGTGGTAGTGGGTAGCAGAATGGTGATAACAGGTGGACAGCGATAGTAGGTCCAGAGGACTCAACATTTGAGTTCCCTAATTTCAAATAACCTTCCCACCCATCCCCTGCCTCCCCTTCCAGCCCCACCTCCTCCATTCCATTCCACTTTCTGAGCACCCCCCCACCCCCCCAAGTCACCAATTGGATTCATCCCTCCCATTGACCGACCAGGTCGTACCTACCACCAGTGTCCACCTATCACTACCATTCTACCTCCACCCCTTCCCTCTCCAAATTTATCTGCAGCTCTTCCTACCCCCACATCCAGTCCTGGGAAGGGTAATACCCGAAACGTCGACTGCTCCTCCAGATGCTGCCTGGCCTGCTGTGTTCTTCCAGCCTCCTGATTGTCAACCTTGGAAGTTTAGCGCTTTGCAATTTCTAACCTTACTTCCCTCATCAATATCCAACTCTCTTTTCCAGACTGGGTGATTTCTCCATTTTAATTTCTGGCAACCCCTCTAGTGCCTCCTCCTGATTATTCAAAGTTGTCTCATTCAGTTTCCCAGAAACTTCCTAATTATCATGGCTTAAGCAAAGTCCTCTTCATTGGTTAATATTGATGCAGAGTAGCTGCAAAACCTATTGATTAGTCTGTGTCTTGTTTCATTAATCAGTGGGGAGGAATGGAATATGCTGGCCAACGTTTGCCTCTGCTGGTAACAACGCACCTAAAATGCCACATGATAGCTTGACAACCTACCCTGCAATTAGTGGACGAATGATCATAGAAAGTAAGTGAAAAGATAACCCTGACCTTTTGTGAATTTAGCTGTGGATATAATTGATCAGCAGGGGATAGAAATATTCTTTGCCTAAAAACTACTCACATCATTTCCAACTTTCTCTTGTGGAATTAGTAATCCAGATATCATGAATTCAATGCCACTGCGGGTAGTTTAAGAATTAGGAGTCAGTTTAAAAAAAAAGTTGTTAATAAATGGCAGAGCACAAAGCTGTCAGATTGTTGTAAGAACCCAACTGTTTCTTTAAAATCCTCTTAAGGAAATGAAATTGTTACTGTTTCCCTATATTGGGCCCTCATCGTACATCGATCCACCTGCCCTCTGAAAAGGCCCAGCAGACCTCCAAGTAATGGGCAACTGGGATTTGCAATGAATACCTTTCCATGCACTATTGAATTTAAATAAGTAATGCAACTGAATTTGCATTTTGAAGAAGTGAGTTACTGGGATATTCTAGTACTGGCCAATACCAAACAGGAAAAGATGAATTTGTTGTCCTCTTTACCCTGGGAAATACCCTTTATGTCAACAGGATTCAATGCAGGAAATCATGTGCAGTGACTGCAGCAAAAGATTATCAGTAACATACTGAGTTTGTGATGCAGTTAACCAGTGTGCACACTGAACTAGTGATGCAGTGGGTCGGTGCACCAAGTAAGATTCTTGTATCAGTTTGGAGGAAACAATATTGGGCGCTTAAAACTAGTGTCATCTTTAATTTTGTGAGATTTTTGAAACTGAAACATTTGCTGCTTTGTTCTTTATGAGCAAACTGATGATTCACTTTTCTTTAATTGAAGATACGACATTTGTTGGATTCAAGGGCACATGTTCCAATGAATTGAATGTTATATTTATCACTAATCAAATGAATGAGGACTTTCAGCATCCCATTCTGGTGAAGGGAATCACTATTGTGGACAGTGAGGAGCAAGGCAAAGTCTTCATACACAGACCTAATCTGGGGTGAGCTGTTATGAAGCTGAAATCAGCTTAAAATTTCAGAACTCATTTACTAAGCACTAACAGGTGCTTGTGTGCTGAGCTTTAGTCGTGAGTGCTGGTTTTATCATGCTGCTGTATATAAAGAGTTTGTAAATTTTGGTCTCTTCTACCAGGAAATTGACTGTAGTCCCAACCCCCAGCTACTTAATGGCCTTTAACTCTGCTTATAAAAAGAAGGATAGATATTCATCTCAGGCAGTGCTGTCCCGGCTCCCCATTATAACCAACATCTGATGTTTACTCCTGTTGACCACAACGAAGCTGAACAACAGGCCATGCAAGGAACATACATCTAATGCAAAGCCACCTGCTCCTCAAGCTGAGCAGAAATCTCCAGCCTTGTGGGTATAAACTCTTCAACACAGTCATGGTTCAATGGACAACATGCTCAACTCCAAATCTGAAGACTGGATGCAATTGGAAACTTTGTGTGCTGTAATGATTCTATTCTGTAATGGGTTTCAGTCCCACTATAGGGAGCACAACATCCAGGTTCATTTTGAGACAGTGCAGCACTGTCGGAGGTGAGACAGTCAACAAAGACCCATTAGTCCTCTCAGGTAGACATCAGGAAAGTTCTCTTCGAGGTCTTGGGATCAATATTTATGCCTCAATCAGCGTCCAAAAAACATTGCGACAAGATGGCTTGTGAATGTTTGCTTTACATAAATTGACTGCCTTGTTTTCTGCAACACAGCAGTGACTACACTTCTAAAATATTTAATTGGCTGAAAAGCTCTTTGGGAAATTATGTTGTTGTGAAAGGTGCCAAAAATGTGTAACTTTCATATACCTTTCATCAGTGCTTGAAATACCAGGTTTGCAGGGAGTACACATGAAACATAATGTTCTCCTAGAATCGGGCAGGTGAGCTTCATATAGATAGTGAGTGTGTGTGTGTGTGTGTGAGAGAATATTGTGAATATATCTATGTGTGTACAGGCTTGTGAATATGTCTGTCTGTCTGTCTGTCTGTACTTTGGTATGTATTTGTGCGTTTGTGAATTTGCATGTGTGTGCATATTGTTTAGGTATATGTATTTGTGTGATTGTGAATTGTTATATTTTGGTCCTGAATTTTGTTTCTGATTGAGAATGCAGAGAGGGGACATTTATAGGTTCTACAAACCTAATCGTATAAAATCAGGTCTCAAAGACTGGAGCTTCATTCGGAGCTGGCAGGGTTCTTTGAGTGAATGACTAGGAGACTCCAGAATGTGAGATAAGATTGTTAGTTGCGGATGTGGGCTGGGCATGATGCCAACATCCTTACACTGGTGTTTAATAAAAAAAATGTAAAACCAAAAACATCCCTCACTTTCACATCTCCCTCACACGTACTCTTTCCATCTCTCCATTCTGTTTTGAGTTTGTAAAAGAGAGGAGGGATGGGGCTGGGGAAGGTAGGTGAGATAGCAATAGGTGAATGCAAGTAGGTAGTGGGATGGGTGGGGTGGATAGGTGGGAGAGGAGATGGACGGGTCGTGTCAGGTCAAGGAGCCGGGGATGAGAGGGAGGGTTGGACATGGGATGAGGCCAGGGTTGGGGAGATTTTAAAACTGGTAAATTCTATGTTTAGGCCATCGGGCTGTAGGCTCCCCAGGCAGAATATGAGGTGTTGCTCCTCCAGTTTGCGTGTGGTGTCATTGTGACACTGGAGGAGGCCCAGGATGGACATGTCGCCCAGGGAGTGGGAGGGGGAGTTGAAATGGTTCGTGACCGGAAGGTGTTGTCATTTGTCACAAACAGAGTGCACATGTTCTACAAAGCAATCTCCAAGCCTCAGTTTCAGATCTGTGGGTAAATCCATTGTTTGTTTCACAATTTGTTGACGGTTCCAATGGGTTTATACACAATTTAAGCATTTTCTTGCCTATTTTTAACAATTTTAAGGAGGACCTGACACTGTCCTGACCCAAGGCACCTGACCAATTAGATCACTATTGCCCCATACCACCCCCCAACCCCCATCCAGAGTGTCCTCAGGCCGTTTCCTCAGGGGTAGCCTGATTGTCTAAAATAAATTCACTGAAACGAACCTGTTCTGACCTGGTCTGCTGTATGCACTGTGGGTTCCAGACAGCAGAGATACCAAAATGAGATTTGACTGGAGACAGCTGGTCATCTAAATGCGGGAAGGCTCGGCTAACTCCAAATCAGAATTCTTGAAGATTGGGAATAATGTGATCGGGAGCAGGTCTTATAATTTTTGTCACGACAGGCAGACTATCCATTGTGATGTAAATCTAGACCTACGTTTATTTGTGTATAGAGGGGTGTCTGTGTTTCTGTATGGGTACAGGTGTGTGTGTGTGTGTGTGTGTGTGTGTGTGTGTGTGTGTCTGTCTGTCTGTCTGTCTGTGTGGCGTCCCTTCCTTTCCCTTTGTTATGTTTCTACCAAAACAAAGTTTATCTGTAGGTTCTCCAGTTTGGCCTCTCCAAAAAGCTCCTGATTCATCCTGTGGTAGTTCCTCACAGGCTGAGTGTTGACAGCAGTCTCTGTTTTGATTTCACCTTTCTGTCTGTAACGTATTGTTGCATTCCCTGTTTCCACCATTCCCTACCTGACCTCACTTCCAAAAGTGGCTCATACTGACCCAGTTTGTCTGTTGTAATCGGTCATTCACAGGAAAGTAAACTTTGCGGACTGTGTGGACATGGCTTGTGATGCCAAGAAAAAGACACTGCTGAAAGATCTTGATGGCTCATTCCTAGGGGCAGTCGGAGCAGTCATCCCTCAGTCCGAATATGAATGGGATGGTGACCATCGCTATGGGACTGGGGATTATCGAATTCCAAAAACCATGCTGACGTATTTAAATGGCAGCCTTATTCCTGTCCCTCAGATTGCACCGCACAAAGGTTTGGAACTCAACCTCTTGACTGACAGAACACTGTGGTTTGCTGTTTGAGTCTAACTTTGGTGTATTAAAGAATAGTGGGAGCAAGTGCCTGATACTTGGAGAGGAATGAAGGTGGGGGAGAGAAAAGCTGCAGAGTCTTTATTTCAGGTTCTGAAGAAGAATTATATTGGTCAGAAAGCATTAACTCTCTCCACAGATCTGCTGAATGTTTCCAGCACTTTCTGTTTTTGTTTCAGATTCCTGGAATCCACAACATGTCAGAAAATGATGTATTCAGAGAATTTAGTTCGGTGGGTGTGGATCACATGAGAGATTACTGGGATGGGTGAAGAAAAAAGGAATTATCTTCTATTGAAGATAATAATTAGTTATAAATTTTATTACTTGACAGCAAATCATCAGGTTGTTTCACACCCTGAATGATTTCCTATGCATTTAAATTCACGGGTCTAATCTGATCAAGTGTGTAATTTCTCCAGTACTATTCCAATCAGACATTTGTTTTGCTCTGACCCAGAGAACTGACAGCAGCAAAGTTGAAATGTAATATTCAGGGAATCTCAGTGATGAGTTACAGGGATCCAAACTAAACTGAATTAAGGCGAGGTTGGAACAGCCGGATTGTGCTGCTTGGATGAGAGATGTCTTAACAGAGTTGTTCAAAATCATGAAGGGTTTTAGGGTAAATGAAGAGAAACGGTTTCTAATAGTGGGAAGGTTGCTAACCAAAAGACACAAATTAAAGATGATTAGCAAAAGTACCAGAAATTTTTTTTTGCAGTGTGAGTCTTTGTGATCTGAATCCACCTGAAAGGGCAATGGGAGCAGATTCATTACAGCTTTAAGAAAGGAATTAGATAAATACTTGAAATTGAAGTAATTGTTGAAACATTGGGAAAGAGTGGGAAGACTGCGAATTAATTATTTCCAAGAGTTGATGAAGGCACAATGGGCTGATAGGACTTTTCTGTGTTGTATCAATCTGTGGCCACCTATTGTAAAAGAACAGACTTGCTTCCCTTAATTTCATGTTGAAAAGTGAATAATAATTAAATGGGATGAGCTGTTTCTGCCTCTGCCACAACATTCCTTTAAGGTGACTGTCTTTATCAGCACTGTACTAAAACACCACTCATTGTTTTCCCACAGGAATTATTCGAGATTCCACTTGTACCTACATGCCTGACTGGCAAAGCTACAAATGCTTTGGGTTAAATTATGAAATACTGGTTATTGAAAGTCTGGATCCTGATTCAGAGACCAGGCGGTTATCCCCAGTAGCTCTGCTCTCAGAGGGTTACGTTGACCTTATTAATGGTATGTATCATTTCAAATCTGCATAATGCTATTTCATGAAACTACACAATATTTATTATAAAGGAGCAATGAAAGGTGGTCAGAGAGTCACAGGTAATTTACAAATCGGAATTTGTAATGGGTCAATACCCCTAAGTCATAGACCTTTTGCCATTTAATCCCTGTACTTTATCACAGAGCTTTCTGCTTGTTTTCTTCCTGTGCTTTCCCTGCTATGATACTTAAAATACATTTCTGGTTCGTTGTTGCACAGATGTTTCATTACCCTGCTGGGTCACATCATCAGTGCAGCTTCTAATGAAGTGCTGTTGTGTTTTCCCACCTGGTAGATAAACTCTAAGGTCCGTTGGATTTGATTACCTCATTTCCGATTTTCCTTTGCAGTGGTGTATATATAGGGCTTAGTTCTATGTGTTTGTTGATGGCTTTCTCGGCGGAGAACCAGGCCTCTAGGAATTCCCGTGCTTGTCTCGGTTTGGCCTGTCCTAGGATCCTGATGTTGTCCCGATCGAATGGGTGGTTCTCCTTCTCCATGTGAATGGAGAATGGAGTACTCACTCATCTAATCTAAGGGACTCCCGAGTTTAAATACCAGGCAGGAAAACACAACAGCGCTTCATCGGAGGCTGCGCTGATGATGTGACCCAGCAGGGTAATGAAACGTCTGAAAACTAATGAACCAGCTCGGCGAACAAACCAACCACAGCTTTCTCTGTTCTTGTTTTTTTTTGAACTTGTTCTGATCTTTTTGTACTGGTGTGATTGCTGGGTCTTCTTCATTACTTCATAAGCCCTTGCAGCCTATCCTGCTGATAATCCTCTGAATTGCCTCCTGCTGTGCTCAGTAAGTCAGCAATAATGCCTGACATGACCATCCCTGCCTGCTGCTGGGGGTGAGGAAGGCAGTGCCTATGTCCTAGAGACACCCAGTGTCTCGAAACAACTGCTGAACAACTTCTCAACTTATTTGATTCTTTTTATTTAAAACTAGCCTTGTGGGGCTGTTGACACATGAGGTCAGGGCCCAAATTATTCATGTTCCTGGCACCACTTCCTATATCCAGGGTTGGATTTTCAAAGGGGACAAGAGTTAGTGTCTCACCTTAAAAAAACTTAAACCAAAATGAAATGGGTCTTACTAAATAATTCATGCTGCCAACACTGAATGCTGAAGCATGCTTGATTAAAATCTTGGATGGGCTTTAAGCTGTTTTGCTTGGAAACAGTTTGCTTTTTTTTTATTGCACCAGGCCCCCAGGATCATGGCTGGTGTTCTTCTTACGCATGCAACAAGAGAGCCTCCATCTTCTACGCTGTTGTGGCAACAAATAAGTCATATGAGTTATATTTCACCAGCGTTAGCCCTCAGAACCTACGCCTAATGCTTCTCAACACGGATGACAGCAAAGTAAGGAGCTGTTGATGTCACAGCTCATGTTTTATAAATCTTGTTTCTGCTATTTATCCAATTTCAGTACTTTTTTCCCCATTAACCATGTGTGTGTGAAATGTTACCTGATTTGATCGTGTCTGTCTGTGTGCGCGTGTGTGTGTGCACGTGTGTGTGTGTCTGTCTGTGTGCGCGTGTGTGTGTGCATGTGTGTGCGTGTGTCTGTCTGTCTGTCTGTCTGTCTCTCTGTCTAAGGGACTTGTCAGTTGTTGAGGGAGAGGACCTGAGAATCTCAGGAATAGTTGGCACCCAAAGGGTGATGCACAAGAGTAGACAACTTTAACCTCACTCCTCCTTCAGAAAACTGAACCATTTGGTAAAATTTTGGTTTTACATCTTACCCAATTTTTCTCTTGTTAAATTTAATATTTGGTGGGTCCAATTCTTTTGAGATTCCCATCTGAAATGGTGGAATAAAATCACTTACATGTAATGAGAAAGAAATGATCAAAGGCATGAAGGAGACTGATGGCAAAAGGGTGAAGACATGGATAGAGACCAAATAATAGTTCTGGGAGAATCAAAATTTAAGTGCATGAAAATGGAACCTCTTGCTAAAAACAGTGAATGGAAAACATACTAACACATCAAAGATACAAATTCTGAACATTTTTATTCTTCACGTCTTTATCTTGCCTGGTGCATATTGCTTGGTTCTCAGTGTCTACACCTTGTCTGCTGTTGGTACCAGTCTTTTTATTGCCCACACATATACACATCATTGTATAGACATCCCAGGAAGATTCAAAGATTCAGCACCAGGAGGCTTTGATAAAACTTCCTTCTATTTGGATCTATGTTGAAGAGAACATGGCATAAAAATGGACCAGATATAGATTTGGATTCTAAATCTCAATCTGCCCCATTTCCCCTTAAAATTGGGACCAGGGGATTGGGATTAGATATCTGCTGGACACATGATGGAGCATGTGACAAATCATTGCTCCAATTAAAATTGGAAATCCTATGAGGTGCCAGCTATAAGCAGGCCAGGAAATATGGCATACGCAGGATACAATTATCTGTTTGCTTTTAAGAAGCATGTTACATATTATTACACAGTAAGATTGATATTATATGATTGTGACTTTAATGATAGATTCTCAAATAGGCTTTTGGCTTTCTTGCATTTTTAATTCACTTGCATTATTACAGACAGAGTGTGAGGGGTTTAAAGCCCACAATCAAATAGGGTGTTCCTGAAGGGGACAAGAGAAGAGTTAACTAATGTGTGTCAAAGTGCAGCTTTTTTGGGAAAGGATGACAGAGTCTATAATTAAATAGCCACATCGTTCAATTTGCATGAAAAGGAAAACTTGCATTTGTGTAGCAGGAAATGAAAGCTAATAAATCTGATGCTAATAGTCATTTTTCTTCTGTTTAAAAAAAAGGTGATATGTTTGGCAATATATTTCTCCACATCTCAACGACTGGAAGTGTATGTGAACAATACCTTCGTACCCCCTACCAACGCAAAATGGAATACTGACAACACTGACTTTATACTAAAGGGCCCGACCTATGCAGGTAAACCAATGTCAAACTGGTTTATTTAAGAATCACCTGGATACTGACAATAAGTGCACCTGACTTCAAGGAAACCTGAAATGAAATAAATGTCTTACCAACTGGATTCGAATGAATGTAACACATAAGCATTAGCAACACTGAAATAGACCTTTTGGAACATAAGGTCCATGCCAGTGTTATTGCTTTTCTGGAGCCTCCTCCCAACCTCCTCCTTTTCACCTCTCACCACCACCACATCCTTCTCTTCCTTTCTCCATTGAGTGTTTATCCAGCTTTCCCATAAATTTGCCTGAATGATTCACAAGTTCCACATTCTCCCAATTTCTGGTTAAAGATGTGTGTCCTGAAATCCTGATCAAACCTATTAGTGACTGCTT
This sequence comes from Ginglymostoma cirratum, assembly GCA_024137785.1. Taxonomy (NCBI): domain Eukaryota; kingdom Metazoa; phylum Chordata; class Chondrichthyes; order Orectolobiformes; family Ginglymostomatidae; genus Ginglymostoma; species Ginglymostoma cirratum. The sequence goes on along the minus strand of JAHRHZ010000077.1, from coordinate 25,234,601 downwards.
ATCTGGACACTTGTTTTGGTCTCCTAATGAATGGAAACAATTTCCCTACAGTGACCCTATCAAACCTTTCCATAATCTTAAAGAACTCTCTGCCAGATAAATGGATGTGTCTTTTCTGGGGAAAGAAAGACATCAAACTTTCTTGACATGTACTGCCTCTCAGTTCTGATTTCACTCTTGCAGATCTTTTCTGTACCTTTTTCAATGTTTCTTGAACCTTTATGGAACACGGTGACCAGAATTGTTTCACAGTGCTTGGTGCAACCCCAAGGTTCTATATTAATACAAGGCTTTTTGTGTTTTCTTGACATGCTCATTATGTCTTCACAGGAGAATTCATTCCCCAGTTGGATTCCTCTGTCATTGGAGAAAATTACTTTGACAGAACGTACCAGATGCTCAACATTCTAGTGAAAGGATCAACTCCAATTGAGGTCCATACAGTTCCTGTCCTTCACATCTCCTTTAGTCTACCTGCAATGACAGTGGATGAATTTTATGGCCCCAATTTAGTGGAAAACCTCGCCCTGTTCCTAAACGTACCTCAAAGTAAGATCCGCATTGCTAATAGAGTGCGGGAGACAGGGCTTCGCAGGAAACGTGCTACAGGGATTACAGTCGAGGTGGAAATCAGAGACCCTCCATCGCAGCATTTTTCCAAGGACAGTAGTAACTCTACTAACATCACCTCTACTGAAGGTAAACAGAGACTTTGTACATCTGCTGCTCATCACTTTGTATGAGCCTGAAGAATGATATCCAGTGTAGTTGATTATGAGCTCTGGGACAAGTAAACCAGATATTGAGAATTCAAATCCCAGTAAAAAGCATGCTATGAAATTGAATTCAATAAATGCAGCAATTTCCAGGCCAGTGGCAGGGAAGTGATCAGGACAAACTGTGGGATTATCTTACAAACAAAAACTGACTGGTCACTAGTGTCCTTCAGGGTATGAACTTGCTATCTACAAGGCATGACTTCAGTCCCACACCAAGAGGATAAATCTTCATTTGCGTCTGCAGCGACATCAACGCCACAATAGCCACCCTACCTCATCCTGTCACCACATGGGCTGTAACAGTTCGAGAAGACAGTTTACCACCACCTTTTCATCCATTGCTGGGCACCCTGAGATCAAGCTTTTTTTAATGTAATAAAAAATTTAGCTCTTGTCTTTAGATGTTAACTACAACCTCCTCCAGCAGCACATTCTTACAATAGTGAGGCAGGCCATTCAGCTCAACTAGCTTTTGTTGTTCACACATCAACCTCACACATAGAATCCCACTCATGGTTTCCCATTGTGCACCTATATTCTTCTATCCCCTTTCCTTCAGCTTCCCATCAGATCCATTCTTAAATAGTCCCTCATTTAACGACTCACTCCAGTAGTGAGTTCAATCGTAAACCTCTCCAGAAAAATAAATCCCTCTTCCAGATCTCACATCCTTTGCATTCAATTTTAATATCTATTTCTTCCCTAGTCTATACTTATAATCACTGGAAACAATTTGTTTATTTTTATCCTGGGCCAACACTTCATGGCTTTAAACAGCTCCATCAAAATATCATTGAGTCTCCTCTGTTCTAATGAAACTGACCTGATTTTTTTTTTAAACAGTCAGACACGTGGTAAAGATATTTTAGTATGTGCGGGTGAGTAGATTCATTGATATACCCAGTCTTGTGTTTGTATCCCCAGATATTCTGAATTCATTAAAATCTATCAATCCCAGTCCTGAAATCACTAAATCATTTTCAGTGCTCTCACTGTGGGCAGAGAGTTCCAGATCTTCGATCCCCTTTGTGTGAAGAATTGCTTCTAGTTAGGTCCAGGCTATTCAGGGCAATAATTTGAAGGTTACTTCCCTCTTTTTGACTCTCTCCGCTCTCCCCAACCAGAAGAACTAGTTTCTTTTTAACTCATATATCGAAAACGTAGCAAATATTTTTAACTTTCTAAAAGCGTTAGTGGGTCTCAGACAAGTGGGTAGACAGAATAATGAAGAAGGCCCTTGGTCTGTTTGCCTTTATTGGACAATGCATTGAGGATAGTAGTTGAGAGGTCACGCTGCAGCTGTGCAGGAAATTGGTTAGGCCACTTTTGGAATACTGTGAGCAATTCTAGCCTTCTTGCTATAGAAAAGATGTTGTGAAATTTGAAAGGGGTCAGAAAAGATTTGCAAGGATGTTGCCAGCGTTGGAGAATTTGAGCTATAGGGAGAGGCTGAATAGGCCGGGTATATTTTCCCTGGAACATCAGAGGCTGAGGGTGATCTTGTAAAGGTTTATAAAATCATGAGGGGCATGGATAGGGTAAATAGACAAGATCTTTTCCATGGTGTTGGGGAGTCAAAAACTACAGGACATAGGTTGAAGGTGAGAGGATAAAGATTTAAAAGGGACCTAAGGAGCAACATTTTCACGCAGAGGGTGATGCGTGTATGGAATGAGCTGCCAGAGGGAAGTGGTGGAAACTGTAACAATTATAACATTTAAAAGACATCTGGGTGGCTATGTGAATAGGAAGGGTTTTGAGGGATATGGGCCAAATGTTGGCACATGGGACTAGATTAATTTAGGCTATCTGGTTGGCATGGATGAGCTGGACTGAAGGGTCTGTCTCCATGCCACACAGCTCTATGACTGTAAGAGATGACAAGCAGCTGAGGGCACTCTTGTGCAGTTGCTCAATGGGCAGCTAAATGTAGATTCTTACAAAGATGCAGATTTCTGGTTTACAAGTTGAATCGAAGGGTCTGTTTCCGTGCTGTACTTCTCTACGGTTCAGACTGTGTTTATATTTTGCTTATAATTTAACCCTCTGAGCTTCAGTATCATACTAGATACATTAAGTGTTCAAAAAGCCAAACAATTTTCTGGTTCTTTATTTAACATTATTCAGGTACAGAATGAGAGCATTTATTGCCAATCCCTAACTGTTCTCATAAAGATGATAGCGAGTTGCCTTCTTGAGTTGCTGCAGCCCTAGGGGGTATAGGGACACACATGTTTAATGCTGTTAGGAACGGTGTTCCAGGACTTTCACCCATCACCAGTGAAGGAATGATTAATATCAAGTCAAGATGAAGTGTCACTTGGAGGGGTATTTGTAGGTCGAGGTGTTCCCACGCATCTTCTGCCTTTGTCCTTTGAACTGGTAGAGATTGTGGATTTGGAAGAAATTGCTGAAGCAGCATTGGTGAGCTATTGCAGTGCATTGTATAGATTGTACACATTACTGTCATTGTGCGTAAAGGTTGACGTGGTTGGAGAGATACTAACCAGGTGACTTGCCTTATGTTGAATAGTGCTGAGCTTCTTGAATGTAGTTGAAGCAGCATCCACCCAGGCAAGTTAAGAGTATTTCATCATACTCCTGGCTTATGCCTTGTAAATGGTGGACAGGCTTTGGGGATACCGGAAACCAGTTACTCATCATGGAGTTCCTCGTGTTTGATCTGCTCTTCTAGCCACTGTATTTCCATGACTAGGCCAGTAAATTTTCAAGTCAGTGGTAATCCCCAAGATGTTGATAAGGTTTGATTCATTGATGGTAATGCCATCAAAACTAAAGGATCAAGGTTCTATTTTGTTGGAGATGGTCATTGACTGGCACTTGTGCGGCACAAATGCTGCTTGTTAATTATCAGTTCAAATTAGGATATTGACCAGGTCATTCTGCATTTGGACATGGACTGCTTCAGTGTCTGACGGGTCACAAATGGTGCTGAACATTGTGCAATCATCAGCAAACATCCTTTGTGACCTTACGTTGGAGGGAAGATCATTGATGAAGCAGCTGAAGATGGTTGGGCCTAGGACACTACCCTGAGGAACTCCTGCAGAGATGTTCTGGAGCTGAGATGACTGACCTCCAACAACTACAACCATCTTCCAACGACTAGTAATGACTTTAACCAGAGAGAGATTTCCCTTGGTTCCTATTGACTTCAGATTTTCTAGGGCTTCTTGATGCCACACTTGGTCGAATGCAGCTTTGATGTCAAGGACAGTCAGTCTCACCTCACCTTTGGACTTCGGCTCTTTTGTCCATGTTTGAACCAAGACTGTAATGAGGTCAGGAGCTGAATGGCCCTGGCAGAGCCCAAACTGAGCAGGTTATTACTTTGCAGGTGCTTCTTCTTAGCGCTGTCAATAATCCCTTACATCACTTTACGAGCAATGGGTGGTTATTAGCCAGGTTAGATCTGTTTTACATATCATGTACAGGAATTACCTAGGGGTAATATTCAGCACTTACGGGCAAATGGCAGTTTTGTAGCTGTCCTGGAACAGCTTGGTAGGGTTACAGCAATTTCTGGAAATTGTTAAATCTTCAAAGCGTTTGCAGTATCAAGTTTTTAGCTGTATCTTGATATCACACAGTGCTGAGGACCTCTGAGGGGGCCAAAATGGATCATCCACTCAGGACTTCTGGCTAAATATGTTTACAAGTATTTAAGTCTTTTGCACTAATGTGCTGGGCTCCCCTATCTATGAGATTGGGGATATTTGTTGTTTAATTGTCTACCACTATTCATGACTAAGTATGGCAGGACCACTGAGTTTAGATCTGATCCATTGGTTGTGGAATTGCTTAACCCTATCCATTGCGTGCTGTTTCTGCTATTGAAAATGTAACTTGTCCTCTGTTGTATTTTCACCTGGTTGACACCTAAGTTTTAGATTTGCCTGGTACTCCTCCTGCCATGCCCTCCTGCACTCTCCATTGAACTAGGTTTGAACCCTGACTTGATGGTAATGGAAGAGTGGGTACCATGCTGGGCCGTGGGGTTATAGATTGTGGTTGGTTCCAGGTTTTCTGGTGGCAATGTACCTCATATGGTCCATAGTTTTGAGTTGCTAGATCTCTTTGAAGTCTATTAGCATGGAGGTAGAGCCTCCTAACATAATGAAGAGTATCTTCAAAGTGAAGATGAGACTTTGATTCCACAAGGACTTTGTGATGATCATTCCTGCAGGTACTGACATGAATGATCACATCTGCAACAGATGCAATAGTGAGGACAAGATTAAGTAGATTTTCCCCTCTGGTTGGTTCCCTCGTCACCTCAAACAGACCCAGTCTAGCAGTTCAATCCTTTAGGACTCAGTTAGCTCAGTCAATAGTGGAGCTAACAAGCTACTCTTGGTGATGGGCATTAAAGTCTCCCACCAAGACTACATTATGTGCCCTTCCCACCTTAGTGTTTCCTCTAGGTGGTGTTCAATTTGGAGGAGTACCAGTCCATTAGCTGGGTCGGGCAGTGGCTGGGTGACTAGTTGGTGATAATGAGCAGGAGGTTTCCTTGCTCATATTTGACCTGATGCCATGGAATTTCCTGGGGTCCAAAGTGAATGTTGAGAGCTTCCAACCCACTATATACCACTATGCTGTCACATCTGCTGTGTCCTGCTGGTGGGAAAAGGCATACTGTTGAATGCTGATGGAGGTGTCTGGAACATTATCTGTAAGGTACAATGCTACAAGTATGACTATGTCACGGTTTTGCTTCTCTGTGGGACTGTTGTCCCAATTTTGGCACAAGCCCCCAGATATAGTGAAGGCAGACTTTGCAGGGTCAATAGGGTTGTGTATGTCATTGACCTAGGCACTAGAAATGGAACTGTCAATGGTCCATCTAGTTTCATTACTTTATTTAGGTCTGGTTTCAATACCTCATTTAGGTCTCAAAGCAGTTTGATGCAAAGCTTGGCTATTTCAATGGGCAGAGTCAACCACATTGCTGTGGGTCGGGAGTCACAAGTAAGTCAAACCACACGAAGATGGCAGATGTTCTTCCCTGAAGGCAAACAGTGAATTACGAGAATCAACAATAGTTATATGTTTGTCATTGGGTTTGCATTTTTAAATTCCACATTTTATTGAACTCAACTTTCAATGTGTGCAGTAGAATTTGAACCCAGGTGCCCAGGACACTGTTCTGGATTACTGGTCCAGTGACATTCCCACTATACTGTAACATCCTCAGCCATGCTTAATTGATGATGAGAGATAGTAGGAACTACAGATGCTGGAGAATCTGAGATAACAAGGTGTAGAGCTGAATGAACACAGCAGGCCAAGCAGCATCAGGGGAGCAGG
>JAHRHZ010000077.1:25182013-25228091 GCA_024137785.1 Ginglymostoma cirratum | reverse complement strand
GAAACATCAGCCTTCCTGCTCCTCTGATGCTGCTTGGCCTGCTGTGTTCATCCAGCTCTACACCTTGTTATCCCTTAATTGACGATGCATCTGTCTTGTGTAGAAGCCTTCCCCCTTTTAATTTTCTGAGAGTGTGAGTATCACTGGTGTAACAGTTCTCAAGCACTGTGTGTACATTTAATGGTTTCGATAGTTTACTGCAACAGACCCTCTTAGTTGTGATATAGAAATACCTGGAAAATATGAAGAGGAAACAATTCAGCCTCTCAGACATTTTTCACCATTTTTCTATCTTTTCATTCAACAAAAGACTCTTAATTACAACATAGAAATTTCTGGAGAAAACTCAGCAGGTCTGGCAGCATCTGTGGACAGAAAGCAGTCTTGGACATTTCAGGTGGCCTCCAGCATCCATGCACTTGAAGGAATTAATTTCAGTCTTCCACTACTCTTTGAATGAAGAAATCATATAAGCCATTTCAACACAATTTAAGCTGTTGTTCCACTGAAGTCAGGGTAGTTTTCGGGGAAGCTCTGTCCTCCCCTCTCACCACCCCACATAATAAATGAGAAAATAACTGAATGTATATGCAATTTCCTTTTGAGTCCGATCTGTCTACCAAGGACTCTTCATGTGAAGTGCTGAATTAATCCTGTGAAAATGTTCAGAGATTTGTGGGAGGGTTGGTCCACTGCACTGATGTGTGTTAATTTCATATTTGTCCAGGCAAACTACAGTTCTCTGATCTGAAGGAAATTTCTAGCAATCTTGGTGAGGCCATGCTCACTGGAAGTCTGAGTGCTTCCCTGGGCTTTACAATCTCTACAATCGATCTTTCCAGTCCAGTGCCACCTCCAGGTGACGCACAGTGGGTTCAGGTAACACTATTTTTCTGCATTTCATTTCTGCCTGCAATATACACTCCTCTGGTAGAAATAAAAACACAGAAAAAAGTACAATTGGCGACATAAATTGTTGAAGTTGATTTAAACAAAACATACAACAAAGAAATAGATCATTCAGGTCAAATAATGTATGCTGGGTTCATACTAGGGTGGAGGTAGCTATTACGAAGGGGCATAGTTTTAAAATGAGTGGAGGAAGATATAGGGGAGACGTTAGAGGTAGGGTCTTTACTCAGAGAGTGGTAGTGGCGTGGAATGCATTGCCAGAGAAGGTAGTGGAGTTGGCCTCATTAGGGGCATTTAAGCGGCTATTAGATATACTATCATCCGTATGCCTAAGGTAGTGGTGGAGGTTAGATAGACTTTAGGTTTAGGGTGAAAGTTCAGCACAACATCGTGGGCTGAAGGGCCTGTACTGTACTGTACTGTCCTGTGTTCTATTCTATGTTCTATGTAGACATAATCATCCTCCCGTTCTCCTCATCTCAGCCTTTTAGCACTTCTTTCAATCCCCTTTACGCTCAAAGACACGTATAGTTTGCTTTGAAGGCTATTCACACCAATCCATTCCTTCCAGACCAACACCCAGAATGGTACAGACTCTGAAAATTTGAAATGAAAAGGGATGATGCTGGAAACATTCAGCAGGTCAAGCAACATCTGTTGGAAGAGAAAGCAAAAGTGAATGTTTGAGATCAATGATTTTCACTCAGAAGTTTCACAGAGCCACATTAATATGTAATCATTATTCCACAAGCCTTCAGGGCCAGCCTCAAGCTCTAATTAGTAATTCTAATATTTCTAGGAAATGGCAAGAAATTGTCATTTACTGGAGTTTGTGTTTTGTTTTTCCAAGAGGAGAGGAAAGGAAAATTTTGAAGTTTAGCCGCTGAAGAGACAAGAATGTATATGATGAGATCTTTTGGCTGGATTGTTTTCTACCCATGCGTACGAATGGAGAAAGGTAGCACTAGCTCAAGAGGGATTAGCCTTCCCAGTGACAAATGGAAGCTATGGATCACCTTATATTTCATTGACCCCTCGGACAGATTAATATAAACATCTGATCCCCTCCACCCCATATTTTCCAGTAACTGGGAATAACAATTCTATGTCCCGGTTTACAGGGTTATATTTCAAATATGACCACTACAAGTGTGATAATTCGTGTTTTTATTTGTATTTGCACTAAGTTTCACAAATGAGATTGATATCCCCTGACAAATTTTAGAGGAGTTCATACAGCCATGGATTTAGCATAGGGGCAATGACTGTTCACCAAAATTAGCAACAAGAAAGAAATCGACTCTTCAAAACTAAGTGAGCATGTTGGTTCAGATTGCCCAGACCTGAGTGGGGTTTGGTTATAGCCATGTCTCCATTCACTGGTAATTTTGTGTGTTTGTACTTCAAGAAAAGCCAGTAAAAGTCAAATTAGCCTATTTTAATAGCAAACGTATTCGCCAGGAGATTTGCTGGGAGGAAGTTGTGGGAGGGTTGGGGGGTTGGGGGTTTGGGGGGTTGGGGGGGAGCGAAGGAGGAGTCTTGGGCTGGTGGGATATGAATGAAATTTTGAAGTTGCACACTGGCTGATCTGGATTGAAAAGGCTAATGTACATGATTGGTTTCATTGCAACTGTCTCGATAAAAAGGTTACCCCCAATTTTTTCTTTCATATCAGAAACACTTCATGCCTAGTTAGAAAACTGAGAACTGAAAGCGGTTATGGCAGCATTTATGTGAACGTACATCTCGGTATTTACCCATTTGAAAAGTGTGGCTGTTTTTCAGACTTCTGCCTGTATTTCTCAAACTGAAAAAAAAATGACTTCTCCAAATATCACTGGTGAAATGTGCCTTTGTAACAGGCAGAACTGTGCCCAGGAATTGATTCAATGTGAAGGATGTAAACCAGCGATCTGCATCTTTGTAAGAATCTACATTTAGCTGCCCATTGAGCAACTGCACAAGAGTGCCCTCAGCTGCTTGTCATCTCTTACAGTCATAGAGCTGTATGGAAACACACCCTTCAGTCCAGCTCATCCATGCCAACCAGATAGCCTAAATTAATCTAGTCCCATGTGCCAACATTTGGCCCATGTCCCTCTAAACCCTTCCTATTCATATACCCATCCAGATGTCTTTTAAATGTTGTAATTGTACCAGCCTCCACCAATTCCTCTGGCATCTCATTCCATACACGCATCACCCTCTGCGTGAAAATGTTGCCCCTTAGGTCCCTTTTAAATCTTTCTCCTCTCACCTTCAACCTATGTCCTGTAGTTTTTGACTCCCCAACACCAGCGAAGATCTTGTCTAGTTACCATATCCATGCCCCTCATGATTTTATAAACCTCTATAAGGTCACCCTCTGCCTCTGATGCTCCAGGGAAAATAACCCCAGTCTATTCAGCCTCTCCCTGTAGCTCAAACCCTCCAACCCGGCAACATCCTTGTAAATCTTTTCTGACCCCTTTCAAGTTTCACAACATCCTTCCTATAGCAGGGTGACCAGAATTGCATAAAGTATTCCAAAAGTGGTCTGACCAGTGTCCTGTATAGCTGCAACATGACCTCCCAACTTCTATACTCAGTTTACAGACCAATAAAGGGCAAGCGTACCAAACACCACCTTCACTATCCTGTCTACCTGGGACTCCACTTTCAAAGAACTATGAACTCCAAGGTCTCTTTGTTCAGCAACACTCCCCAGGACCTTACTGTTAAGTGTATAAGTCCTGCCCTGATTTGCCTCTCCAAAATGCAGCACCTCACATTTATCTAAATTAAACTCCATCTGCCACTCCTCGGCCCATTGGCCCATCTGATCAAGGTCCTGTTGTACTGAAGTAATCTTCTTTACTGTCCACTACATCCCCAATGTTGGTGTCATCTGCAAACTTCTATGTTCACATCCAAATTATTTACATAATGCTGCAAAATTGAGTAGAGGACTTATGAATTGGAAGGCAAGATGTTAGAGTTTGTTTGTAAAAATGCTGAAGGAATATAAGACCTGATATAAGAGGGTTTTTGAAATTGAGAGCAAACCACCATTGGAAGAGTAAAACTCGGCTCTCACAGAAATCTTTAAGCTCTCTGATTAAGCACCATATAAAAGCTACCACGGCACTCCTAGCTAATATTCCTGACACAAGGATTCGCCAAAAAAAAATTCCTGACTGAAGAATAGCGGAAAGGCACAGAACATTCCAGAAGATGTATCCTGATTGTAGTTTTGAGAGTCGAAGTTTTAATTTATTTTTGTCTTATTACTAGAGTTTATACAAATGGGACTTGTATTTATTTGGAACAGCATACCATTAGAATTTTGTTTTATTTGGGAATAGTTAGCAGTTAGGGGGGAATTGTTTGGTTTGTTATTAGTTCTGTTAACTTGATCACTATTAGATTCAGATAAATAGATTATTTGTTGTTGATTATAGACTGACACTCAGGAGTTCATTTTATTTCACTTTTCCTTTATAGCAGATAGGGAGGCGTGAGACAGGTTATACCACTTTTCACATTTCCTTTAACAGATGACAAGGCATGGTGAGCTTCTCTGGGTGTATTGGTTTTAATTATCAGAGGGGTCCGACCTCCTCTCCGTAACAATCAATGACAAAAAGCAGTGGACCCAGCACCGATCTTTGTGGCACGCTGCTAGTCACAGGCCTCCAGTCTGAAAAACAACCCGACACCACCACCTTCTATCTTTTTCATCCAAGCCAGTTCTATATCCAAATGGCTAGTTCTCACTGTATTCCATGTGATCTACCCTTGCTAACAGTCTAACCTGAGGAACCTTGTCAAACCCTTTCTGAAGTTCGTATAGATCATGTCCACCGCTCTGCTCTCATCAGTCCTCTTTGTTACTTCTTCAAAAAAACCCAAGCAAGTTAGAAGTTAGTGAGACATGATCTCCCACGCACAAAGGCATGTTGACTATCCCTAATCAGTCCCTGCCTTTCCAAATACATGTAAATCCTGTCTCGAGGATCCCCTCCAACAGCTTGCCCACCACTGATGTCAGGCTCACCGGTCTATGGTTCCCTGGCTTTTCCTTACCACTTTTCTTAAATAATGGCACCATATTTTCCAACCTCCAGTCCTCTAGCACCTCACCTGTGGCTATCGATGATACAAATATCTCAGCGGGGGCCCAGCAATCACCTGCCTAGCTTCACACAGAGCTCTATGGCACACCCGGTCAGGTCCTGGGGATTTAGCCACCTCTTAATGCGTTTTGAGACATTCAGTACCACCTCCTCTGTAATATGTATATTTTTAAAAATGTTGCTATTTATTTCCCATGTTCTTTATCTTCCATCTCCTTCTTCACAGTAAACCCTCATGCAAAATATTTGTTTAGTATCTCCTTCATCTCCTGTGGTTCTATACGTAGGTGGCCTTGCTGATCTTTAAGGAGCCCTATTCTCTCCCTTGTTACTCTTTTGTCCTTAATGTATTTGTAGGATCCCATTGGATTCTCCTTAACCCCATTTGCCAAAGCCATCTCATGTCCCCTTTTTACCATCCTGATTTCCCTCTTAAGTGTACTCTTACTGCCTTCATACTCTTCTAGAGATTCACTTGATCCCTGACGTATGCTTCCTTATACATGACCAAAATAACAATTTCTCTAGACATTCAGCATTCCCCACACCTATCAGCCTTACCCTTTACTCTAACAGGAACATATTGTCTCTGGACTCTCACTATCTGATTTTCATTATCTCTTCCTGAAGATGATTTCAGTGAAACATAACTTTATATCATTGGATGCTTGAAGGGAGCAAAAAATGGGATTTAACGGCAGGTGGATCTATTAAGGGACATGAAATTTAGATATTGCTCATGTGAAGAAAGGGACCAGTATAGACTGGTTAGGCCAAATGCCTTGTTTCCATGTAATTGCTTCATGCATGTTGAGAAAAGGCACCTATAACCTAGATTACATAGTCTATAATGAGTATACTGTGCTGTAATGGATCACGTACTTGATAAACTTCTGATGATACTTGGGAGTGATAGGTTTAAAAAATCAGACTTTTTATAGCACAAATGCTGAGTTCAAAGAACTTCAGAAAATTTGCATAATAAAAGACACATGCAAAAGGATTAGTCACAAAGCAAAGTCTCAAATCTGTCAATAAGAAAGGAAAGGCACACACTTGTTCTAAGGTTGTTACTGTCATGTTTTATCTGATGAGTATTCTCTTTTAACTTTTTCCTAATTGCTCTGATTTCCACAGTTTTAGGACTTTTCGAAAGCAGCATCATTAGTCCAGTAGCTCAGCATCCCTGGAGGTCTGTCTCAGTCTACATTAACACTTGTCAGAAGCTGTCCACTTCCACCTGATCCCCTCTTGTCCCCACTCGAACATATACTGAAAAGGGCTGACATTCTCTCCTCTATTTTACACACAAATGATGATCAAATTCTGGTTGGAATCACCATGGCAAGTAATCCAGGCCTCTGTGAACGTCAACCTCCACGTCCGTAACAGAAGTTGCAAAATGGTGTCTTTTTTGAGCAATGAATGAACATACTTAATGTTTTTCAACAACCAGTGTTCTTGAACAGGAGATAACCTCCTGTCTTGTATTACAACCACACTCCACCGAAAGACCACTGGCTGTGAATTCCAATAGAGAGAGATGTGTCTGATAATAGCATTGATTCACACACGTCAGCAGTGATGGATAAGTTCCAACACTTTGTTGCAATAGATCCAGTGTAATTAACCAATTAATTTTCTTGGCAAAACTCCTAACATGTCCCTATCTCATTTCACCATCTGAAAACCTCATTCTTATCCTTGTTAACTCTGGAGTTGACGAGTCAAACATGCTCCTGGCTCATTTCCCACATCATACCATTTGTAAACTTGAAGTCAGATGAAAGTCTGCTGCACAATAAATTCCATTCGCCCAACTCCCTGCCCCTACTCTTCTTACTGAACTACATTTGTTCAGCGATAAAAGGTACTGCACCTTTGCAGTACCTTTTATCTCTGATACAATTTTAACCCCACTGCGAAGCCTCTTCTAAGGAGTACCCGTTGTGGCTTCCTCTACATCAGGGAAACCAAGCGGAGGCTTGGGGACCGCTTTGCAGAACACCTGCGCTCAGTTCGCAACAAACAACTGCACCTCCCAGTCGCGAACCATTTCAACTCCCCCTCCCATTCCTCAGATGACATGTCCATCCTTGGCCTCCTACAATGCCACAGTGATGCCACCCGAAGGCTGCAGGAACAGCAAATCATATTCAGCCTGGGAACCCTGCAGCCCAATGGCATCAATGTGGATTTCACAAGCTTCAAAATCTCCCCTCCCCCAACCGCATCCCAAAACCAGCCCAGCTCATCTCCACCTCCCTAACCTGTTTTTCCTCTCACCCCAAGCCACACCCCCATCTCCTATCTACCAACATCATCCCGCCCCCTTGACCTGTCCGTCCTCCCTGGACTGACCTATCTCCTCCCTACCCCCCTACCTACACTCACCTTTACTGGCTCCATCCCCGCCTCTTCGACTTGTCTGCCTCCTCTCCACCTATCCTCTCCTCTATCCATCCTCTATCCGCCTCCCCCTCTCTCCCTATTTATTTCAGAACCCTATTCCCCTCCCCCATTTCTGATGAAGGGTTTAGGCCCGAAACGTCAAGTTTTCCTGCTCCTATGATGCTGCTTGACCTGCTGTGTTCATCCAGCCCCACACCTTGTTATCTCTACATTTGTTCAGCAACATTTCAATTTTAAAATTCTCACATCTGCTTTCAAATCCCTATCACTCCTTAATGTCCTCTAGTCTCATGACTTTTCAAGATCGCTGCACTTTCTGATCATGCCCTGTTATAATAATAATAATCAGGATTTTTAATTATTCCACACCGATGTCAGTCTTCAACAGGTAGACCCCAGGATCTGGAATCCAATTCTGAAAATTCTGTCTGCTTTAAGGTGTTCCTTAAAAACCTACCAGTAGTAGACTTGCCAACTTTAAGGGCATTTAAATGGTCGTTGGATAAACATATGCATGATAAGGGAATAGTGCAGGTTAGATGGGCTTCAGATTGGTTTCACAGGTCGGCACAACATCGAGGGCCGAAGGGCCTGTACTGCGCTGTAATGTTCTATGTTCTACTTAAATTGACAACGCTGTTGGTGACACATTCCAATATCTGCTTCTGTTACTCAGTGTCAAACTTTGTTTAACATTCCTATGAAATGCCTTGGGAGGCTTTACTATGTTAGAGGCTTGATATAAATGCAGGCTGTTATTCCTTCTATTGCTGTAGATGACTTCAAAACCAGTGCTGAGCAGAGCAGTGAGAACTAACCACGTGGCCACTGTGACTGGTCTCATTATAGTCAGGGAGCCAGTTGCTGGACAAACAGGACAACTATTGAGTCAACAGCCCAGTGTGAAGGCAGTGGATGATGCTGTAAGTTTGGTTTCATTTGAGAAGTGTAACTAGCATTGGCTGATTAGCAATTTTTTTTTAAAAAAAAGAATTGATCCTGAAAGTTGGTGAGCCACTTAAATCCAGTAGATATCACCATATGTTCTAACACGGTTTTTGAGAATATCAGTGTGACTGGCATTCTGTTGCATAGTGTTGCTATGTAGTATGTGATGACCCTGTTCTGTGTTCCAGGGTAACTGTGTGTCAGTGGGTGTTACCACGTGGGAATTGGTTACTGTCCTCCTGAATTCTCAGAACATGACTGTTTCTGGACTTAACGGGACAACAAGTATCTTGTTCGAGGGCTGTTGGGCAAATTACACTGACCTGTCCATCAACACAAATGGTAAGAGAAGCCTGCAGTTTGGGTCCTCACACCATCATTATATACAGAGTTTCCAACTTAAACTATTATGTCTGGAACTGATATGTTTCACACAGCCTCTTTCTGTGACCATTGACATTGCTGCAAATCTTACAAATGCAGAGAAACAAAGAGACTGAAAGTATGAAAGAAACAGGGAACAACATGCTCCCATAAAAATACTGACTGGGAGCTGGAAGTGGGGAGGGCATGAGGAACTGCACATTATGAAGCTTATATTAGCCACTTGACCGTCCCATTCTCCCACTACTAATTCCAAGGAGAGGTGTTTGGAGTGGTCCTGGTGAAGGATAAGTGAAGAGCGTCATATCCTACGGATTCAAAGGAGAAGGTGTTTGGAGTGGTCCGGTGAAGGATGAGTGAAGAGGGTCATATCCATGTTCGAACAGAGGGTGGTGAGGGCCCTGTTGGAATGGACGGAGGGGGGGGTCGGTGGGGAAGCTATAGTCAAAAGAAGAATGGGTGAGGTGGGGTGGGGTGGAGGAGTATGGAAGCGTTTGATGGTAGGAAGTTGGATTAGCCTCCTTGCTGTAACCAGGTTTTCAGACATCCATTCAGGGCACCGAATCAGGACCTCAAACAGCAGGATTTCAGTTGTTTAACATAATGCTCACTTTTCCAAATGGATGGAGTATATCAGTAGCATGATCCCAGAGACAAGAAAATGGTTTGTTTGTGCTGTAAAATGTTAAATAAATGATAAAACAGTTGGGTTTTTTTTTCTATTATTGCATCACAGGTACCAGCTACAAACTATTGTTTGAACTTAAGTCTATTAAAACTCATTCTGGCACCTTCTCTGTGAAACAAATAAATGACAGCCCTGGGAAACCCTCAGGTGCCAGCACAGCCTCAGTCCTCAGTAATACAGACGGGATCATTAGTGGGTCCGTTGTGGGAAGCATTGTGCTCATCCTCCTAGTTGCTGGCATAACCTGGAAATTAACAGGTGAGCACAGGAATTAGCTGTCATTGTTGAAATACCTTCTCACTCCTTTTATATTTAATCAGTTAACAGCAGATATTTGTTATTCATATGATATATATTTTTAGGGCAGAACAGTGATCTGTTTTTGTTCATTCATTCACAGCATATGAGCTTCAGTGCATTTACTGTTAATCCCTCATTGCCCTCAAGGTGATGGTGGTGATGAGCTGCCTTCTTGAACCATTGTAGGCCTAGGGTAGGGACACAGACCGTGGTGTTAGGTAAGGTGTTACATGATTTTGATGCCACAACAATGAAGGAAGTTTCAAGTCAGCTTGAAAAGGATCTTGCAGGTGACAGTGTTTCAATGCATATGCTGCCCTTGTACTGTCTAACACTTACAAGGGCAAGTTTGGGAGATGCTAGCAAAGGAGGTTGGGCAAGTTGCTACAGTGAACCATTATGGTATCCACTGCTGCCACTGGGCATTGGTGCTGGAGGGTGTAGTGGCAGGAGGAGCATTTGCAAAAGGGGGTTCATTTTAGTATGTGTTGCAAGGGACATTGCTGAACATCTGCAATGAGTGAATAAGTTTCACACGGTATTGATCCATACTGCATGGATACCTCCTGGTTAATAGTTCATCCCCTAAATGGTTACTTACAAAGTTGCTCTGGCACAAGTGCAATGGGATAAAATGACTTCAGTTAAGGCTCCAGAGATTGTCAGTAAAGGTTCATTGTCCAGCTCATGACTTGGCATTTTCATACTGCTGTACTATTTATTTACAGCTGGTAACACCAAGAAGATTCAGGTGTCTACCAGACCTGATGCACAAGACAAGAAACAAGTCAACACAGTCACTGGTTATAATCCAGACAACAGCCTCCCTCGAGTGCAAAACTGACCAGCGTAAAGTTTGAAAAATGGTAAAAGTCCTCCATTACACTACTGCAGTTGAAGAATATAGACAGTTGTGTCAACACTTCACAACTGAATCCTATTTTAGCCACCCAACATACAAGTTAAATGTTTTAAATGTTATTTCACTCCAGCTTCAGCAGAAACTTCAATGACCCAGAGAATCAATTTCAAAGGGTCCTAGCTACAGTGTTGCCCCTCTTTATCACAGCAATCTTCTCCAGTTCTCCCATTCTCCCTGGTGCACTGGCGGTCACCTGAAAGACTTTGGTCTTAAGGAGTTGGATTCTTAATGAGAGGCAGTTCATGGACAATTCACTGCCCTGATTCCTGAAAGAATAGAAGAGGTTTTCTTGAGGAATGTTTCAGGTTGGGCCTGAGGGGTGGTGGTCATAATGAAGCATCACAAATTCTATCGGGGCTTGTTGGTAGATGTGGAGAGCATGACCCTTTATGGGGAAATCTTGAAATTTAGGCAGAGTCCACAGAGCGACACAAACAGTCCCACACGTAAACCTGAATGCGGAAAATCAGTATCTTTCTATTAGAAACAAAGGCCGAGTTTCAATATTTTAGATGTAACTTTAAATAGTATATTCAACATCTGAATTGAATCTGTTCAATTGTTTTACAGACCAACGTAACCAGGATTGAATGAAGTTGAAGCAACAAATGAAATCCAACAGTCTTTTATTTTCAGGACACGCTGATTATAACCTAACACAATAGTGAGATTTCCATCAAATTCTTCCTCCAGTGAAACTAGTCTTTGTCAAGTAGATCTGTATAACGGCCTAGTAGTTTCAGTCACGCTCCTGCAAATTTTCTTGAATTATTTTCAATCCAGCCTTCTACTTGAAATTATGTACCAGCTGTTGGCGGTGGGAGGGGGGAGCAGGCACGTAGAAGAAATGTTTTTAGATGGATGTTCTAATTTTATAGAAAAATGCCAAGCACAACACAGGTATATATCCTTTACATGTTATCATTTGAAGTCATTTCTCATCATCCAGTAAACATTTGCCTCAAAAAGCTCACATCTGCTTTTCATTCACCAATTCATCATTCACCAATGAAAGAAGTTACAACTCACATTGATCTCAATTATGTGGTATATAACACATGACACTAATGACAGTGTCTAGTTTTTTTAATTATTCAAAAATCCAATTGATTATATTTGGATTCCCCAGTTTGCACCGAGCTTATATAGTGGATGGCCTTTGTTTATCTCCTTAAGTACGCAAAACTATATCCAATACTTTACAGAGATAACAAGCGTGGGGCTGGATGAACACAGCAGGTCAAGCAGCATCATAGGAGCAGGAAAGCTTGATGTTTCGGGCCTAGACCCTTCATCAGGGACTCTCCAGCATCTGCAGTACCTTTTATCTCTGATACATCCTGACAAAGTATATTACTTTGCAGCAGCAAGTGTAGGATGCATAGACAATTAAAGTCAATGACAAACAGTGATTTTGATTTGATTTACATCTTTTCTAATATTTGATGTTTAGTTTACAATGACATTGAATGGCTGTGTTCAATTAAAAAACAATGATTTGCTTCAGTACACAACATGAGTTTGAAATCTATTTTACAAGAGTTTTAATCAATTGCATCATTCAATCACATACAATCTGAGTATCTGCTTACTTGTATATTCAGAGCTGCCTTTAAATAAAGTCTCATGGGCTGCAGAATCATTTGTGATCAAAGTTTTAATAAACTCCTTACTCCACCCTCAACTCTGCCAGCAGACGAAGGTTGGTGCACCTGATATGCTCATCTTTTTACCAGAAGAATTAGGGGAGACCACAGCATTACGATAAAGTCACTGTTACAGACTAGTAATCCTGATAACCAGGCTAACTCTGGGGCAGAGATAGTGGGAACTGCCGATGCTGGAGAATCGAGATAACGAGGCATAGAGCTGATGAACACAGCAGGCCAAGTAGCATCAAAGGAGCAGGAAAGCTGACGTTTCGGGTCTGGACCCTTCTTCAGAAAATGACATTTGAAGAAGTACTACTCAGTACAACTTATTAGTTGTTGTAAAAACAAATCTGGTTTACTACCTTCAGAGGAGAGAAATCTACCATCCTTGCATGTTTTCATTCCTCCATGTAACTCGAGACCCATAATGGACTCTTAATTGCCCTCAGAGCCAAGCAATTCACTCAGTTTAAGGGCAGTTAGGAATAGGCAAATGCTGGCCTTACCAAAGACATCAACATTCCATGTGAGAACGAAGAAAATATGGTAAGTGAAGGCAAATGAGGTCGTGTGCTATTTGTCCTACAAAGGTTCAAAAACAAGCACCAGACAACACAAACAGAAGGGAACCACAAAGGTTTCAGCACACAGCACTCACTACTGAATCAGAAGTTTCCATTCTTTTAAAGTATGATACCAGGCGACTTGGGAATGTCACACTTCACTCATGAGCTGTTAAATGTTAATTGTCTGACTTTAGTTATCCATTTTCTTTGACTTCATAAAAATCTAGTTTAGTTTACAAACTGAATTGAGGGGTCAGGAAGTAAAATTTAGTAAAGCAGAATTTTTTGGCACCTGCAGAGTGGGTGCAAACCTTGTCAGACGTTAAACCAAATGTGGTGTGCGGGCAGCTACGTCATAGGTTAAAGTAGAACAGTGAGGTATGTAGCAACAGTCTGTTGCCAGTCATCAACATGCAACAGATAAATGCAGTCTGTTTTCACCAAACATTGTCACAAACAATTTATTCCTTTTTTTTTGCCAACAATTGACAATCTATTAGTACTTAGATTAGATTCAAACTCCATGAAAAGGAAGTACAGCCTGGGTTCACTGAAGAATAGATCTGCACTTATAACATTGTTGTCAGAAATCATAATGAAACAGATAAAAGTCTGCATGCATGTGTGCAGAAAATACCACAGACCAAAGAATACCACAGTACACAGGATGTTCAATAGGTTTGTGTCCTGGCCACTTCCTTTTTCATCTGACATTGTTGCAGTTAGTCTTGGCTTTGAAAGGACGGGGGCATTTAGTGAACAAGATTAGGACAGAATGTTAGTACTTGGCCTTGTATTCGAGGCATCAGCACAAACCCCAGTGTCACGTTTTCACATTTCAATAAAATATCAGTCACACTGAAATTAACCAATTTTTCTTTCACTAAAGTGACTTCCATAAAATAAATGTACAATAAGTGGCTCCATTTTTAAAACTGAGATTGCTGAGACCTTGGGATCTATATTCACAGATAGCAGGGCAACTCAATAAGGTAGTTATAAAAATTTCATGGGTTATTTAGATTCATTCCCGAAAAAGACAGTGAATTCTGAATCTATAAATTATTATTAAAAGGGAATTGGACAGATACTTGATGAGGAACATTCAGGGCTACAAAGAGCAGGGAGGAGGTGGTGTTAAATACAATTGGAATCATATGTAGTACACACTAGGTCAGATTCAGGATGATCTCTAAAAAGGGTATTAGTAAATCAGATGGGCCTTTATGGTAATTTTTCATGGTTTTTCCCCCCCTCCCGCATATTGCCCAAATAAAGTCTTTACCGAAGTCAAGTCAAAATATTGGAAATGCCAAACCCACTGTCTCAGAGACAAAATTTTAAAAATAAACATATTCACTGTTTAAACAATGAGCTATTTTTTACCCTCAAGCTTAAACCAACATAGAAGGTACACAAAGAGATGAATACAGGAATGGTAAAAAAGGAAAGCTTTCTTGCGGTGTCCTGTCAGGTATTAATTTCATTTGACCTCAATATCAAGAAAATTGCAATTTGCAAATTGAGACCATTCTAATGTAGGTATTGCCTACAAGGAATTTTTACAAATTCCTGGGATCCAGTGGCATTAACTATTAAAACAGAAGTCAATGGAAGTAGAAAACCTGCTGAAATGCAAAATACAGTTTGTTGCACAAACAGCTTTTCCTGTCAGGGTTGATTCACAGTTTAGTAAAACATTAGGTGCTTGCACGTTATTTAACAATCTTAGGAAAGTGCCTTGAATTTCCCGTTAACATTTCACTGGAAAATTCATTTGTGAATTTCACAGAAATGACTAAAACCTGAAATCGTACAACTATTAAAACCGAAGGAGATATGATCATTAGATATAGTAAAGCAGCACTGATCATGAGTTGCTGGAAGCTATTGGGTAGAAAAGTCTGGAATTAAGAGTCTAATGATAACTATGAAACTATGATCGATTGTCAGGATAAAACTCATCAGGTCCACTCACGACCATTAGGGAAGGAAGCTGCAGTTCTTAGCTGGTTTGGCCTGCATCTGACACCAGACCCACAGTAATGTAATTGACTCTTATTTGCTGTCTGGGTAACTAGGGATGGTCAATAAACGCTGACATAGCAGTGGTGCTCATGTCCTGTGAATGAATTATAGAAAATGATCCGCAAGTCTTCATGAACAAAGATTCCCACGCTTAGCTGCATGGGATCTGTAATATGTGCGCACAGGTACTGGTGACTTTGTAGGGACAGCCATGTTTCAGGTAGTGGACAGTTGTGCACCTCTGAAGGCATGATGATTACCTCACATTGTAGTCAATGTATGTGGTGAGAGATGTAAACCACTCAGGTGAAATTTCAGCATTGAACAGGAGAGGCAGGAAGAAAACTAAGGGAACAAAAACAAAATCGCATATCAACAAACTACAAAACTCGCTGTACAACTTCATTCTCAAAAGGTTTTCATAGAGCAGGAAAAAATGAGAGAGAAACAATTCCACTGTAAGCCAATTGTTATGGCAGCATAACAAAGAAACCACAACTCATTTTTACCTCAGTGTGGAAAGTACCATCAGCTACAATCCAATACCAGCTGTCAGACTGTAAGGGTTTCTATCCTGGTAAATGTTGGAAGTTGCTGCACCAACACAATGTACCATAAAATTGTGATTGAGTCTATAGTTTTGGGATAAATTAATTGGACAGTCAAAGCTGCTTACAGAAAAAGAAGTTGGTTTGCAACTATTAACCCAAGCAGTCAGTTTAACAAGCAAGACATTGCATAGCCTCTGCTGCCATCAGCATGAACACGAAGTAACAAAGGACCATTCAATGCTTTGAGCTTGTTCAACTTCACCATTGGATATTGGACCGTCTAAACCTCAACACTTACCAATCTTGGTTATGTAATCCTTAATCTGGCCTAACAAATATTTTATTGAAAACCAAATACTGAGATTGCTGGAAATCTGAAAGGAGAGAGGATGGAAAAAAAATCTGTAATATAGAGTGGAAGGTAAGAGACACAAAATGACAAGGGAGTTGATGGTGCAAGATCCAGGAGGAGTGATAGCGGGACAAATATTTTTAAAAAAACATGTTAAGAGCAGCTGCCATATGAAAGTGAAAGAAAAAGAAATATGATGAGAAAGATTATGGAGTGAAACTACTGAACTCAAAGGTGAATCCAGAAGACTGAAAAGGGCATAATCAGATGTCTTCAAGACCCCAGCTTCACTTCACCTGCTTTTCCCCCTACATTCTGCTGAAAGATTATTGACCTGAAATGAATGTGTCAAAAGTTTCAGTTCTGAAATTCTCAAATGGACCCCAACCTGAACAGCTTCCCTTTTGAGGCAGTGGGTGAGAGAGAGGGAAGGGCAGTGGAAGAAGAAATCCAGATTCAGTACAAAACTATTTCAAACAAATGACCAAATCTGCAAAGTAGGACTTCAGAGAAACATGACAAACTATAAATTGGATCTTGATCATATAAACTTCCAACAAATGTTATTCTGTTACACTCAACACAAGCTAAGTACCACATAATTCTATTTACTCACTATTGCAGTCATGAATTCCCCACACAGGGGGACCAGTTATATCTGAATCATTAATTAAACAGCAAAAGATACCTTCAATCCGGATGCCATTACTGAGCCACAAATTATAAATTTAATTGTTCAAGAATTAAATTCTAAATACTGATATGTCCTATAGTATCAACATTTTCCCCAGAATTATTAACAAAAATACATCAAGATTAAACAACACAAATAATATTGATTCTAACTTAGACATTTAAACTAACTGTTCAGACTTTAGGGTTTAATGGAAGAATGACAATTTGGATAGACTCTAAAACATTAAAATATCTTTTATGCCATTAGTTTTGAACAAAATAGGTTTGTTTTTCCTGTCTGGAGTCTATTGCCTGTGCATATGTTGATGGGGGAAGTTCTGTTTTATCAGTAGAGACACACAGGAAATGCTAAATTAAGGCAGGAACTACATGCAATCTTGGTTTGTTGCTCACTGGGCCATTTCATCTTTCAAAAGCAGCTCACTTAATTTAGCTTTTGAGTTTAACAAATGAATTTCTCTTGCAGTGCAGTCTGAAACATAGCCCAGTGAAAACCTGGACTAGCAAATCAATTAAAATTTAAACAAGACAATTTGCAGAGACAAACATGTAAATATTAGCAGTACAAAACAAAAATGCAACATATTTTATCAGTAACAAACTGTTTATCAACTCTCTTCCCTGCTGCCTTCTACATTATTCCATTATCAGAATACAATGCAGGCGTGGACAGGGTGTAGTGACAAACAACGAAATCCAGTCAAATATCTTGCAACTGATACAGGTTGGTTTACAAGAGGAAGGAAACACTTGGAAATTGCAGTGCAGGACTATGAACAGAACCAAATTTCTCAATGACAGTTGCATATGTTTCAATGTCAGTTCACGTTTCAGAAATACACCTTTTCAGAGATTTAACTTAAAATGCAAATTCAGTGGGAGGCTAAAGAACCCAAAAGATGATTTTTCTAACCAAGCTGTACACAAATGGTGAACCCTGGCCATCCGGAGGCTGGCACACAGACATACAAAAATTACAATTCAGAAGGTGACATATTGACTAAATAAAAGTCAAAATAAAAAGACCAAATGATGGTTGATCCAACTTGGCTAAATATCTGGAGACATGCCATCTGCAGTTATTCCAGTAAGTGAGATGTGCATGATGTGGTTTCCCAGAATCAGGGAAACCTTTGGAATTCAAGGCTGTTTTTTGCATTTCAACCCAGGAACAGGTAGTATGTGTCACATAGTCATGGAAACGGCTGGAACTTGGTGAGATTAATTTCTGAATTATCTTTGCAAATTCATTAGTGTACAACAAGCAGGAGAGACTGTTAATGTGTGGGGGAAAAAAAACAAGCAGTCTACAATCTTGCATAGCTTGTAGTTCCTTTGAAGAAATTGAGAGATAAGGCCTGGCCTACAAATGAAATAAAGGTTAAATCTATCACCCATGATGTAGCCTCTGATTGGAAGCTGGTATTCAGCATGAAAGGAATTTGATAAAAGAAAAACAATGATAAACATTTATATCACTAAAGTAAGAACACTACAGGAATTCTCTCAATAAAGGCCATTAACATTCTGGAAATAATGAGTTTGGTTGCAGTTTGAAACCATACAGTGGTTTTAATAGCACATGTTATTTCTGGTGTTTAAGTTGCTGAATAGGATTCAAAGGGGTGGTCTGCACTGGACCTGTGAAATCTGTCACAAGGTCTGTGAAGAAATTTGGAGGGTCACTTAGCCAAAGCTAATGAAGGACCTCCATGACATTTTATACCTTGCAGATAAGCCAGAAAATTGAAGAGAAATCAGTAAATTCCAGAGAGTGGAGATATACATTTTGAGTTAGTCCGAGGAAAAGTAAACTAAGGGAATGCTTTGTTGTGGGGGTGGGTGGGGAAGAGAGGGAGAAGACAAAGTATAACTGATTTCATAACCCTACAACTAGGAAAGAATTATGCTCTTAACGGAGCTTACTTCAATTTCCCTCGACATAAATTTTATTGCATGTGTTTGTTTTAAAATAGTGAAATATCTATAAGAACAATTCCTGTCGACAGGAATAGTGCCAGAAGACTGGAGGATAGCAAATGTTCCCTTGTTCAAGAAGGGGAGTAGAGACAACCCTGGTAATTATAGACCAGTGAGCCTTACTTCGGTTGTGGGTAAAGTGTTGGAAAGGATTATAAGAGATAGGATTTATAATCATCTAGAAAGGAATAATTTGATTAGGGATAGTCAACATGGTTTTGTGAAGGGTAGGTCATGCCTCACAAACCTTATTGAGTTCTTTGAGAAGGTGACTAAACAGGTGGTTGAGGGAAAAGCGGTTGATGTGGTGTATATGGATTTCAGTAAAGCGTTTGATAAGGTTCCCCACGGTCGACTATTGCAGAAAATTCGGAGGCATGGGATTGAGGGTGATTTAGCAGTTTGGATCAGAAATTGGCTAGCTGTAAGAAGACAGAGGGTGGTGGTTGATGGGAAACGTTCATCCTGGAGTTCAGTTACTAGTGGTGTACCGCAAGGATCTGTTTTGGGGCCACTGCTGTTTGTCATTTTTATAAATGACCTGGATGAGGGCACAGAGGATGGGTTAGTAAATTTGTGGATGACACTGAAGTCGGTGGAGTTGTGGATAGTGCGGAAGAATGTTGCAGGTTACGGAGGGAAATAGATAAGCTGCAGAGCTGGGCTGAGAGGTGGCAAATGGAGTTTAATGTGGAAAAGTGTGAGGTGATTTCACTTTGGAAGGACTAACAGGAATAGAGTACTGGGCTAATGGTAAGATTCTCGGTAGTGTGGACGAGCAGAGAGATCTCTGTGTCCATGTGCATAGATCCCTGAAAGTTGCCACCCAGGTTGATAGGGTTGCTAAGAAGGCGTACGGTGTGTTAGGTTTTATTGGTAGAGGGATTGAGTTTCGGAGCTGTGAGGTCATGTTGCAGCTGTACAAAACTCTGGTGCGGCCGCACTTGGAGTATTGCGTACAGTTCTGGTCGCCGCAATATAGGAAGTATGTGGAAGCATTGGAAAGGGTGCAGAGGAGATTTACCAGGATGTTGCCTGGTATGGAGGGAAGGTCTTATGAGGAAAGGCTGAGGGACTTGAGGCTGTTTTCGTTAGAGAGAAGAAGGTTAAGAGGTGACTTCACAGAGACATACAAGATGATCAGACGATTGGATAGGGTGGACTGTGAGAGCCTATTTCCTCGGATGGTGTCGGCTAGCACGAGGGGATATAGCTTTAAATTGAGGGGTGATAGATATAGGACAGATGTCAGAGATAGATTCTTTACTCAGAGAGTAGTAAGGGCATGGAATGCCTTGCCTGCAGTAGTTGTAGACTCACCAACTTTAAGGGCATTTAAATGGTTGTTGGATAAACATATGGATGCTAATGGAATAGTGTAGGTTAGATGGGCTTCAGATTGGTTTCACAGGTCGGCACAACATCGAGGGCCAGAAGGGCCTGTACTGCGCTGTAATGTTCTATCTTTCAAGTTCCTCTATGACTACATTTCAAAGCAGTCTTACAGAGGTGGTGGGACGGGGTTAAGACAGATAATTAGTAAAGGAAGTCATCATCAAGTACATGGAACTGAACCCCTGGTTTCAGATGATGCTGGTAAGATGCAATGAACCTCAAGGAACTCCAGAACTAATGGTGGAGGAGTGGGAATAGAAGTCATCGTTGAAATTTGTTTCGCTCCGTTAGCATTAAGAATTGAACTAGGTAAAGGCAATCAGCTAAGTAGAGGAATGATGTGATGAACTGCAAAGGCAGCAGTCAGGGAGACTGAGAAGGAATTACACAGCGGAAACTCAGCTGCACTAGTATTGGGACAGGGCTAGAAATCTTATCAGACAGATTCAAACAGAAAGATGCAAAGGCAGATAAGGATTTGGGAGACAAGACACACAACAACTTGACACAAGGAGACATCCAACTGGATCAGTGGGTGGCAGGTTTCTTGAGCAAGTTGTTGATAACAGCAATTTTGAAAGAGTCAGACAGTACCTAAGGAATGGGATCTATTTCAATTATGGGTTACCATAGGAACCAGGAAGAGATGGTCGATAGTTAATAGTTCGGTGGTTTTAGGTTACAAATCAAAAGTAATATGAAGGAGGATTTTTCTCGTGAGCAGCACCTCTGGCAGAGTTGAGGTTTCAACTCCCACTTCAGACACGAGCACAAAATCTAGCCTGATATTCCCATAGTATACAGAAATAGGCCTTCAGCTCAATTTGAAACACAAATTAGACTTTGATGAACATGGCAGCAGCCAGACAGTGCCAACAAACTACAAAATTGCTGCAAAAAGCATTTGTCATCACAACATTGCTTTATTATGTGACTCTGTACAATACAAACAAAAATACAGAGATGGCTAACACGTATACAGCTAAATGTGACTTTTTGTCCCTCCCACCCTCCCCCAACCGCCCTGCCTTTGGAGACCATGAATTCCATTGAGTAAGGAGATACAAGCTTGATTGCACTTTGCTGGAGAATGGTGCATTAATGGCTCCAGAGTTTACATGTAACAAAGTACGAGAAGTCAGTTACAATAAAATGCAAGAGAAAGTATGTTGTTGAATTCCCCGACCCACCCCCCTACCCCTCATTATTTTCTAACATACAAAAGCTATGCTTTTTAAAATTTTTCAGCTGGGCAATATATGAAGTATCTAAATTAATTGTTACAATAAGTGAAGCAGTTACAAAAAGGGTAAATGAGTTGCTAGAGAACATTAATTATTTAATGGAAACAGCAAAAATCTAAGACAATACATTATGCAAATGGCTGAGTTTCCACACAAGCCCTATAACATTTCTGTACATTGTGGGGACAGGAGAACACTGAAAAGGTGGAAAAGAAACTGGTGCTGCCCAGAACTAAAATGTGTTAAGACAAGACAATGCAATAGCTGCGCCATGAGGTTTTTGTGTTATTTCTGAAGCAGAGAAAAGCTGTAACAAGTTATAGCGCTGTTTCTTATAAACATCATTCAATGTTCCCACATCGATGGAAGAACAGTCAATATTCTGTAAACAATCAACCACCAGAACATGATTGCATGACAGTAACACATTTATCTGCATAAAAAGGGAGGCATCAGATTTTTGTTTAAAAAAAAAATTCAGATGTTGTGTCTCTACATGCATTACCCTAGATAACTCAATACTTTTCTAGCTTCCTATTCTAGAGACTACAAATAGAAATTAATGTACAAACATTGTATTAGATTGGCCATATCACATGCTAATACATTAACATTATAGAGATAATAGGTGCAAAGTTGAATCCTTTCAAAATAAAGAAAAAAATTAAGTCCAGGGCCGACAAATTGGCAAGTTTGTAATTTGGTGGTCTTCAACGTTTTAAAAGATCTTCCCTTTCTTCTTGTTCTTTTCCAAGGTCCTTTGAAATGACAAAATACATAAACATCAGTAGTACTCTCATCACATAAGTTGCTGAAAATAGAACAATAGAACTTTTCTAAAAAGCACATATCTTAATTCCTTTGAAGCCTCAGTTGGAATATGCTGAACACCAATTGGTTAATTGGTGTCAGCTAGAATAGCTTACAGGCATAGCAATAATTCATTATCTTGAAGGCTGTTGTGGTGCAATGATGGTCTCCCGATCTGACCTAGGAGGACTAGGTTCAATTCCACCTGCCCAGAGGTGTGTGATGCATCTCTAAATAGGTCAATTAGAAAATATCTAGTTCAGTATCTCAGGATGTGAGTAGGAACCAGGCTATCGTCAAAAAGCAGGGGCATTGTGGGGATTAGACTACTATCGTGGAGGGAATTAAACAAGTAACACTCTTGCCAGAGTTAGCACGTCATGGGTTCAAGTTCGCTGCAGAGCCTTGAACATCATAAATCCACTGTACTGTGGGAGTGCAGCACCAAGGATAGTGCGTGCACACGCACAGGATCCAAATCATCGTGTAGCTCTGTTTAAAAGAACTGAAGAGTTCTCGACAATATCCTGGCCAATATTTATCCCTCAGTTTGAATCTCACTGAAGCAGACTGATTCATCGAATGCTATCTATGGATTCTTCTGCACAAATTTGCTGAGATGTGCTTTCAACAATATCATTGGCAGTATTCCTCTTTGTATCTTTTAGTAACCTCAAGATATCCCAATGTAAATAAAAGTCTGCCCTTCCTCTTACATACATGGTCAAAGGCAGTTAGTACTCAAAGCTCACAAGATCAGTAATGTGACAAGTTACCAAATACCTAACATAACCCATGGTTATCGCTTGAAATTACCTGCTGCTGGTTCAAATACTAAACAGGGCACAACTGGAACAAAAAGTACTTTATAGCAAAAGTTTACACCTTTCCCCATTACCGGGCAGCAAGTTTCATGGTCAGCTATGTAGAGGTCAATGAATCCATTGGTGATTTGCTTCTCTTTCAGGAGTCAGTAATTTGCTGAATAAGTTAGAAACTGTCACTCGAACTGACTATTTCTAATAGTTCAGATGCTGGAGGATTGTACGAAGACTAAAGCCAACGTCACCTTATCAGAGAAAACTGTCACTGTCTGACAACTGTAAATGGAAAACACAGAGCAGTGAGCCATAGATATCTTCAGAGTTCACCTAAGTGAAACTTGTGTTACCAGAAAACAGTGCTGTTCTCACGCACTGAAGCATGGGCAGTTTACGATTAGGTCACAGTTTCACATTGGAGTACTGTGTGCTGATAAAAGGCATGCTGTTTAAGCGACAGCATGACAGTCAGGGCACAAAACCTGTCTTATCCTGCTCTTGTTGAGATTTCCTTAAGGGCCATTTTTCAGGTTTTTATGGGCCAACTTTTCATTTTCACTAACTCTACAATGTGACAGTATCATATGGTAACACTACATACTGTATATATGTTGACATGCGCAGTATTTGGACTCAAGCAAAATGAGAAGAATTCAATATTCTCCATAATTATCAATCCTCCATTAAATTTAAACACTCAACATGCGAATCAATTTTCTAGACACAATATTTAACATGGCACAAGTACACAGGTGTCAGCAAAAGCTTCTCACTATTTAATACCACCTCCAAAATAAAACTAACATACATCTACACAGAAAAAGTCACAATCGTAAATACTTTCCAGATCAGTGAGGTCACAGCATTTGCGTCTCAATGGCACAGACTACCATTTTTACTGCACTTCTGATTTAAATGTAGCAACTGACAAAGTATTCATTACAGTGGCATCCATAACATTATCCCATATGGTGGACCCTGAACATCCTGAAGCTGGAGATACCACATTCATTTGCAATTAGTTACCTCAGTAACGTTCAGCTTTCTTGGCTCACAGTTCGTTCAGTGAGCTTTGTTGCCAGATTTAAAATATTCTTCCATCTTCGGAGCCAACCAGTTTTTTCCATGCCACTGACTTCACAGTTTCACTGCCCATCCACTCACTGCTCATCTCCCCACCCCATCCACTTACAGCCTCCTTTATCACTCCAGTCTACCTCCTATGAAGCCTTGTTTTCTCCCACATCAACTTTATAGCCTCCCAGTCTCACTCAAACTTCTTGCACTATTCCCCATCTCAGCATCCTGTCTCCTTGGCAGCCACCTCCTTCCCATTCTCAAAACCTACCCCCAGTTTGCTCCACAACACACTGTGGCTGGCAGATGCCAATACTTTACAAACTGACCCTCCTATTACAGGTTGCTTGCTTCTCTCCCGCATTTGTCACTACTCATCAGCAGCAAACATGGGAGAGAAGAAGCCTGTGACAGGAGAAGCAGCTCCTTACCATTTCCATCAATTCCATCTCCAAGAGCTAACCTTTCTCCGGTCATCCCACCAGTAAATTTTCCACGACATTTTGGAGTGTTTCACCCACCACCCTGTACATTTTGAGCACCAGTGCAAAATGTAGACAACACCTGTGTGAGGGAAGTTAACTACAGTGATCAGGACAGCTTTGAAGGTGGAGAAAATACTTTCACAGGAACTATGACAAGGATTAGATTTAGTGAAAGTTTTTGTTAAATTATGAGGAATTTGAGTGAATAGGGTAGCGTGTGTTCTGGAAGTGAATGATACGGAAACACAAGTTTAAAATAATTACAGAGGAACTATTTATTTATATATAGAGGTTGTCAGGAGCTTAGATTTAATCTAACAATTGACAATATATGGCTATGGGGAAAGTTGGGAGAGTTGGGCTATTTTTGGTTAGCTGTAGCAAATAGGCAGAAGGCAAATGTACTGAATACACTCCTAACATGCTATAAAGTATCTGTAAGCGCCAAACGCTGACACCACCACAATCACTATCGTTATTTAAATCCAAAAATGGTCAATCAACAAGTGTACAGAATCAAGCATGTGATGGGGGAGGGGAGGTTCTACCTGGTGGAATCCAGTTTTTGTTGCTCCAGAATGCGCTGTTGAGCCTCCCAATTCTGTTTCTCATCTTCAAACTGGCGACGTTTTTCTTCAAGTTCTTTGTGCTGTGCCTCTAAATTCTTCTTCATTTGCTCATGGCGTCGCTGAAGCTAAAAGATACAAAGTAATTACGTTAAAGTGGTTTCAAATCACTGTTCCCAAATTGGTGTCCCTGTTATTTCTTATTCCAACATCTTGCTGTGTTCTGCACCCATGTTATACCTAAAATGTTGTGATCATTCCATACTCTTCTGATATGAGGATGAAACATCAATATTTCACCGCAGAGGGAAGGACAAAGGAGTAAGTTTCGATAAGATGTCACTTTGTCACTCATCCTCCGTTCAAAAACTTCCTGCTGAAATTTGCAGATTAACAAAGCTGTTTCCCTCCCCCATGAGCCCCAATTGATGGTTAAAGCAAACTGATGGGATCTTCCTAGTTAACCAAACAATACTTCAGAATTTGAGAATTATTGTACTTAGTGAAGCAATCTCACATTGCTACATCATAAGCAATGCCTATTTTGAAATCCACGGTTACAAATGTCAGAAAATGAAAAATATTTTAATACCTCTGCCTCAGAATCTTTCAACTTCTGAATCTTCTCCTTAACTTTCATTTCAAAGACTTGTTCCATTTCCATCTCCATTTTCTTCATCTTTGCCACATGTTCTCTCCGTTCTTCCTCCATCTGGGCCAGGGGGCTTCTACAATCAGTAAAGAGCATTCATGAGTTATTTTCACATCATACAATACAGGCACATTAAGTTTTGAAATGCTGTTTTCAGTTTCAGGTATGCCAAACCCATCATAAGTACGTCAATGCAATCAAATGATTTCCATACCATCTGAATTTTGAAACCAAAAGATAAGAGAAATGAAATAAGAATGACTTCTTCACGTCTGAAGAAATCACTGTCCTCACACCTACAATGTCAACATGAAAAGTTCATGGACAGAGGGACATTCTCCCTTGCGAACGCATTACTTCAGTACACGAATGCTGAGACTGACTTTAGTTTCCCTCAAGGCTTCCTTATTTCCTTAGTTATTTATGCGAACAGCTCCGGCTCCTGTTACAAATTTAGGAAGATTTCTTATTAACGCTGCAAAGGAGTGTAGTGTTTTTCTCTCAAGTAAAACACATGTAGCTGATTTTACTGATTAAACTACTCATTGATTGGACAGTGAATGAAATCTCTCAAAACTGTGGCAAAACATTGCAGAAATAAGGTCCAATTTCAATTGATCCAATTGCCTATTTCAACAGGAAACTTAATACTTGCACTCGACTCTCCTCAGTATCTACAGCCAAAGTACTTGACTGATAGATATATCTTCATCAGATGGAGAGAGAAAAGGAAAGGCAAGTGTTGTAAAGCATTCAAAGAACTCCCAGTGGCACATACACCCAATGAAAACATCTCCAGATTTGACAGTATAGATCACACACAAATTAATTAACACTCAAATTTTAGAAACATGCTGGCAAGTTTGCACTGGGACAAGCGATTTCAAAGCTAAACATTAATAAGATCACAGGATTTCCGAAGCCAGGTGATCGATACCTAGGGAAATCGGAAAAGTAGTAAAAGGGAAATGCAAGACCAGCCAGATGAATCTTGAAGAAAAATATCCCAGTCATCCTGACAGAAATCAAGTTTCAAGATCAGTGTACTAAAGGAAACAGCAATCAAAAGAAGTTGTTCTGCTTTATTGTACGACACCACCTTGTATCCTTCGATTACAGTCACCAGCTTCCATTTCTCCTGGATAGCCAATCAGAAGGATGCAATCATAAACTGAGTCATTAATATCAATGGTAATGATGGCAGCACCATTTACACCTTACTTCCAATGAACAAAAAAAGTGAAAAGAGAAAAGGTTCAGTGCATTATACTGCTGAACAACAAGAAACAAGACAATTGGATGACATCCACTCCTTGTGTAACTGTGAAAACAGAGGAAAGCAAAAAGCAGTTCAAGGGCTTATATACAAGCATCTATGCATGGAAGTTTTTTCATCCTTCCTGTCATTCACCCATACATTTACAGAAAATGTATGTTTAACTAGCCAAGAACATGTGCTATGAATACTGTTCCAAAAATAACACTGCTGAATTATAAAAGTTAAACTTATAACTTTTGTAAATGTCTAAAGAAATTGCGTATATCATTCTATCACGTCAGTTTGAAGAGAAGTATTAAGTTTACTTTCTCATCTTAGACGTTATATACAGATATTTCAATCATTCACTGTTTCTATCACCAATTTTTGACATCATGATATATTTTTGGAACAAGCAGCGTTGTTAAAATTAAGAACACCTTGTGATGATAACAAAGAAATCCCCACTCGATGTCAGCAAGTTAATACTTTTGCGTCCAATGGAACTGAAATTCAAGTTGATGCTTAAATGTATTGGGACAGTTTTACAAATAATTTAAACAACCACTTACATGCCTTCAACTGTGTCAAATCTAAAAAGAGAAAGATACACAGACACTTAGGATGAGGAAAATACAGCTTTGCATTAAATTACATGGAGAGGTTATAAAGATGAAATAGAACATGTAAAAATCAGATATAATGCGATTTCATTCAGTGGCTCAAATGTGTAACATCCAAGAATACAAATCTACAAATATTCAGAAGTTCCCATGATATGCAAGGTACCCAACTATAAATTGAACTACCCACTTCCTGCCCTGCCACTAATTGAAATTAACTGAAGTGGCTAAAGAATTTAAAATATAATTATTTGGTGGATTTCATCTTTGGAAGACTGTTAGATAAAATGCTCAGCTACCATATGAAAATAATTTGGCATAAAGTTTCACAGTTTAGTGAGATGGTGATAACAGAAAAGAAATGTACGGCTCTTCAGCTACTAGCCTTATTAACTGCTTGTAAAACTAGTCTGCTGGACAAGGCATAGGATAGGACAAAGATAAAGATCTGACATTCTGCTCTTCACTGTCCTGAATAAGTTTGAGTGTCATTAAGAAGCACAACTTGTTTCAAAGTGCTACTTATCGTATTTACCTCACAGAGACATTTAATTGTACATATTACCTTGCACATCACAGGTATTCTGACTAAGTTGGCACAAGTCAACTTTATTCACAATCACTTTATATTCCAAATTTCTTGGCTTGAATTCCTAATCTTTGAACAACTTATTTCAGCTTTAGAAAGACAGTATTTCTTCTGAACAGTACACTCAGTTTAGGATTTAAGCTGCAAAGCAGCCTCCAGATTTTGAAAGCAATTAAATTTGATATTCTTTTACCATTTTACAGTTTTCAAAAGAAAAGTTACCTTCAGAAATACTGTCTTCAAACTCCATGTTTTTTAAAATGTGTATTTCCTTTATACCAGTCATGTTAAAGAATATGGTTAAAAACATGGGCCAGTGAAAATAATTCTTAAATGTTATCCCAAGAACAATATTTCAGAATGCACATTATCTTAAAACCACAGTAAAATTAGCTCTAAGAAATTTAAAAGTTTAAAAAAACAAAAGTCAAAAGACAACAGCTAAACACTGTGCTCACATCCACCGTCATTTCCCACAAAACAAACACGGTCATTCCTGCCGTCAAATCCAAGTATGAAGACTTAATAATTCTACACCAAATCAAGCATTAGTACAAGTTGATCTTGCGCACTAACTGTCAAACACTATAGATTACACTGAGACATACAGCACAGATACAGACCCTTCAGTCCAACTCATCTGCGTCATATCTGCATTGACCTTGAAATTGCCTGTCCATTCATTTGGTCGTGATAGAGTGCATGGCATGGGCAATTACAGAAGGAAATGGTTAAGTATCTTGGTGTAGAGCTGGATGAACACAGCAGGCCAAGCAGCATCAGAGGAGCAGGAAAGCTGATGTTTTGGGCCTAGACTCTTCTCCAGCGTCTGCAGTTCCTACTATCTCTGGATAAATATCTCATTGGTTTGGGATAGCAATACAGAGTTGATGCTCTCTGCAGAGCAAAACATTTTTGCACCCGAGTTCCAAAGCTGCATATGTGTCACAATATCTCATGTCCCATCTCAAAAGAAACTCCATATCTTGGCTAAATGCAGATCAGCAACATTCACACAAGCAAATAATGACAAGTCTCTTCTTACATAAGAGATAAGCCAGACCTTTGAGCATTCAAACGATTGATGCCGATTCCCCATTTGTAAAATATTCTAAAGCACCCACAACCATCATTCATGACTCCACAACAGCAAATTTCACTCAATCAGCTCAGAACGCACAAACTTTTGGGAAGCCGAGTGCTTCTTGAGGAAATGGAACAAAAACAAAGCATTTCAAGCACAACAGATTGTACAAGGTTTTCAGATGCTTGCGAGCTGGCAACATAATGAATAAATGAGAATTTCATTGACGCATGTGGGACAATTTTCAAAAATCCTTTTCAGTAGTTTGCATGACCACGACTTACTTTGTGTAAAAGAGGTCGAAGAGTTGAATAAAAGCCCAAAACAGTAAAAGAGGACGGAAAGTAGTTTCTTACTTGGTCAACTGTCCTTTGTTTTTATTGTTATCGACACCATTATATGTGACTGCAGCCAATTTTCTGCTCCTGTAGTTCTCATAGTGAACATTGTTCGTTACATCTTTCAGATCTTGCATGTGAGTTCTGTGGAGACAGGGAAACTAGAGGTTATAAAATCCTCTAAATGCCATTTCAAATCAGTTTCCAACCATGTAAGTCATTGTTAATATTTGACCAAGTTATCAAATACTTCATTTTATAACCATTAATCAAAAATATTGCTGAATACAACTTAGTGACTCCTAATGCAAGTCTGTTTCAGTTTAAGCTGTTTATCTGAAGAATTACATTTCATTTTAAAATCCATTTCTGCAACGAATCTCAAGACGGCTGACAGGTTTAAGTGAATTTCAAAGCTATTATATTGAGAAAAATCACGATGACGAAACTGCCAAAACTTTACAAGTTGGATATCTCCAGGAGCTTCACCAATCTGCGCCCTCCTCACCAACCTCAGGCCTGTATTCACAAAACATCATTTTCTACACATTAAAAAGGCATGACTCCATCTTAAAATAAACAAGCCTTCAGGCTCCATGTGTGTTGGAATGAAAACTGGTTTACACAAAAGGTGCGTTCAAAAAGACAAACAGCACAGTCTGCTCCTAACAGCTTGTTTAATAGTTTCAACTGAGACAGGTCTACATCAGGTGTAGGATGCTAACTGTGCAACTAACCTCCAGAGGGCTGGCACAAAACTGCTTTTTCACAGCATCTTTTCCAGAAACAGTCAAGCCTTGTGTACGCAGAGATGCAGCACCAAATCTTTATGCTACACTTGCCAGAGCTGATCTTGTACTGAGGAACAGAAATAAGCCTGCAAAGTATTAACTCTATTCTTTCTTGTAACTTTGAAGCAGAACACAAATAGCACTGCAGTCTCCACACTTATGAAATAGGGAATAGGGAATACAAGACTATAGCAGAGAGTATTTGTTCCTTTTGAAACGAGCCAGTTTTTGAAAAAAGACTTTGTTCTAAGCTCCTATTTTTGTTACAATGCTAAAGTAAATTCCATTAATGTTCAAACTAATCCTCAAGAGATTCCCCAGGTGGCATTCACCTGACAAGCTTAGATTCCCTATGTCATGCTTTAAAACTCAATAAAAGATGTTAACTTTCTGAAATGCAAACAAAAAAAACCAAGCTTTTGTTTTCGCTTGCTCGAGTTTTTCCACACCCAGAACAACTTAAGTTGAAGAAATCTGTACGCCAAAAGGATAGAATAAGATTTATTCAATGACCTGATGCTCATCCATTTTATATGACAGCTGATATCGTTCTTATTTTCCAAATTTGAAACTCCCATTTGTGAATGTGGAATTTGAAGTAAACAGTTCAGCAATTCCCGCGGCAGAGAATTCCATGGGTTCATCACTCTCTGGGTGAAGAAATTTCTCGTCATCTGTGTTCTAAATGGCCTACCCTGTATGTGACCCGTGGTTCTAGACTCCCCAGTGATCAGGAACATCCTGCATTTACCCTGTGTAATCCCGTTCTAAATTTACAGGTTTCTACGAGATGCCACTCATTCCTCGAAACTCCAGCAAATATAGTCTTAACTGATTCTCTCACTTCATGTCAGTCCTGCCATCCCAGAAATCAGTTTGGTAAATCCCTTTGTTGCATTTCCACCATAGCCAGAACACACTTCCTCAGATCAGGAGACAAAAACTGCACACAGTACTCCAGGGGGTGGGTTCAACGGGACCCTGTACAATTACAAAAAGACATTGCTGCTCCTGTACTTCCTCTCACTAGGAAGGCCAATATACCATTTGCCTCCTTTACTGCTTGCAAATTTGCTTTTAGTGACTGGCGTATGAGGACACCCAGCTCTCAATACACATTCTCCTCTCTCAATTTAGAGCCAGATAATAGTCTTCCTTCCTCTTTTTACTACAAAAATGGACCTCACAATTATCCCCCTTCTACTACATTTGTTCACTCATTCAGTTTATCCATATTTCACTGAAGTATCTCTGCATCCTCCTCACAACGCACCCTCCCAAACAGTTGCATGTAATCTGCAAATTTGGAGGCATTATATTTAGATCGCTTATCTAAATAATTTTTGTTCATTCCTATTCTTTCCTGTCTGCTAACCAGTTTTCTATCAATCTCAATACACTAACCCCAACCCAGGCACTTCAAAAACACTAATCTCTTACATGGGACTTTGTCAAAACCCTTCCGAAAGTCCAAATAAAGTAGATCTACTTCATCACCTCTACTGGTTACATCCTTGAAGGATTCCAGTAGATTTGTTGAGCATGACTTCCCTTTCGTAAATCCACGTTGACTCTGTCTGACAGAGCCACTATTTTCCAAGTTCTCTGCTTTGAAATCTTTTATAATGGACACCAGCATTTTCCCTACCATCAGGCTGACTGGACTATAATTCTCAGTTTTCTCCCTGTCTCCCCTTTTAAATAGAGCGATTACAAAAGCATGTGTAGAATGGGCTGCCAGAAGAAGTGGAGGAGATTGGTACAATAACAGCATTCGAGAGGCATCTGGGTGGGTATATGAACAGGGATATGGGCTAAATGCTGGCAAATGGGACTGCATTAAGTTAAGATCTGTGGTTGCCATGGACGAGTTGGACTGAAGGGTCTGTTTCTGTGCTGTACAACTGTATGTCTCCGAGTACCATTTAGAGCCATCCTGCACATCCCTCTACATACAATCTGCACTAATGTTTTTACCCTTAATGCTTCTCAGCTCTTATCATTGGAGATAATACCCTTCTGCACAATTGTGTCAATTTCCTCTTTAACCAGCAATACAACATCACCACATTTTCCTTTGTGTCTATCCTTCCTAAATTCTTTGGAGATTGCGTTCCCATCCTTGCTCATGCTATAGCTCCATCTCCATATCTCAACGATGTCATACCTGTTTTCATCTGGTTGTGCAATTAATTCATCCACTTTATTGCAAATGCTGTGCACATTAAGGCTCAAAGTCTTAATGCTTGCCTTTTTAACACTACTTGTTCCACTCCCATTATTTTCACGGTGTCCCTATTTGATCCTGGCCCCGGTTTCTCTGCCTATCACTTTTCTTGATCCTATCTACCCCTTGCTCGTCTGATTCCTCTTTTTCTGACTCCTTGCATAGGATCCCATCCTCCTGTGATCTGAGTTTCCACAGCCACTCTAGCAAATATTCCCCAAGGACATCAGACCCACTCTGCACACATGGAACCCGTACAGTTATTTGTTTCATTTCCCACAGAAGGAGTACTGTTGCCTGAGGAATCTGGAACCATGCACCTCACACCATCTCCTCAGCCACGTTTTTATCAGATACATCCTATTTCTTTTGACTAGCAAACGGCACTGGTGATGATCTTGGGATCACTATTTCTGAGGTCCTTCTTTTGAACTTACTTTTGTTTTAAAATGCATGTTATTTGTATAATATGTACCACAACCTCTGGCAGTCTACACTTTCCCCTCCAGATGTCCTTTAGCTGCTCTGAGACATCTTTAAGCCCGGCACCAGCGAGGCATCCTGGAGTCTCATTTGCGGCCAAGGAAAAGCTGGTCTATTCCTGGAAACGAAAATCAAGGGTTTGTCTGACTTGTCAAAAACCCTGTAGGGCAAGCAGGTTTCCATGAACAACACTGGGTTCTGCAGTCACCTACTTTCAGACAAATGCTGGATTTAGTCACTGTTCCAGAAGGACCCTCTGAACATGTTTGTTTCAAAACATAAGCCCCTCGCCAAAGAAGCCAACATCTACCTGCGTCTAAGTTCAAATCCAAATCCAAATCTATCACATGAGTTTTACCACACCGTGGAAACAATTAAAAAGTTCAAGAAAGACCAAACTCAGTTTATACAAGAAATGAAATGCTGCATTGCTAAGTCTGACCAAAGTCAGTTAAAGGATTAAGGAATTAATACACTGTGAGCCCTCCTTCCAGGAATCTGGAAAACAGTTAAGATTTGAGAGTCTGCATTACACAGGAA
This sequence comes from Ginglymostoma cirratum, assembly GCA_024137785.1. Lineage (NCBI taxonomy): Eukaryota > Metazoa > Chordata > Chondrichthyes > Orectolobiformes > Ginglymostomatidae > Ginglymostoma > Ginglymostoma cirratum. The sequence continues at coordinate 25,194,602 of JAHRHZ010000077.1, read as the reverse complement.
CTTCCTGAAAGCAAATTATCAAAAGCAGATGTATCAATTCATTGGTCTGCTTGTTCTGAAGGGTCACCTGCAAGTTGTTATGCCCAAAATGTTAACTAATTTCTCTTCACAGATGCTGCCAGGCCTGCTGAGCTTTTCCAGCAATTTCTGTTTTTGTTTCTGATTTGCAACATCTTAAGTTATTTCAGTTTTTACATCAATTCATTTGGTGTTTTTTCCCCAAATCTGATTATTTTTACAATGGTGCATGCTCCTTCACACTGACATCAATGTACTGAAGTTGGTTAGAATCTAATCAACCTCTTAAATAGGAGAGTTAATTCTTAATTTAAAATTGGATGATAAAATGGTCATACAATTTCTCACAGTCCTTTCTAGCTCTTCTCACTTTCCCACCCTGATAGAAAAGCAGGCTAAATTCTCATTCAGTATTTGCAAAGTACAGAAAACAACCTGGTTTACCAGATTCAACTGCAGCTTATTGAAAATTGAAATGGCAACATTTGCACCCAACTCCACCAATCCAGTGTAAAATATAATTAGTTAACAACGTACATTATTTTTCACTAGATATAGCACACTAAAACATGCTTAAAAATTATTGCAGTGGTAACATCATGACTCGTCATCTTTTAATTTACCAATGATGCAGGAACTTATTGCCACAGATTTGACAAGTACATTATAAAAAAAACTTATATAAATCAATACAGGGTATGGAGTCAGACTTCACTTTACAGTTAGTTTCACATTCAGCCAGAAATGGAGAGGGTGCAGTTTAGAATGGCAAGTAAAGGAAAACACACCGACGCTTCATCAGAGGCTGCACTGAGGATGTTACCAAGCACGGTAAGGAAAAGTCTGCAGAACAACAAACCAGACTGGTGAGCCAACCAACCTCAACTAGAGGGCATAGGTTTAAGGTGAGAGGGGGAAGATTCTTAAAGGACCTGAGGGGTAACGTTTAACACAAGATTGTGCGTGTATGGAACAAGCTGCCAGAGGAAGTGGAGGAGGCTGGTACAATTACAACATTTTATTGGCATCTGGATGGTCATATGAAGAGGAAGGGTTTAGAGGGATATGGGCCAAGTGCTGGCAAATGGGACTAGGTCAGATTGGGAAGTCAGGTCTGGATAGAAGAGTTGGACCAAAAGGGTCTGTTTTGGTGCTGTCGGACTCTGTGACTCTATAATCCTCCAGGTATTGTTTCACTAAAGCCCCGTACAATGTCAATACCCTAATTTCAATTGAGCAGAACTTTTGTAAAGCAGATGACCTTCAGCAACATGAGTAGGTCCATGTCTTTGCTTTTAGTAATTAAAAAAGTAAAAAATGTAGAGATTTTTTCCTGTTATGAAATACCAGAGGTGATCTTGTTTGGAAGCAGGGGTAAGAGAAGGTAGAACACATGCCAAGATCCCTTTGTCTCGATAACCACTTTAAATATAGATCAAAATGAATCTAATATTACTCAAGTATCTTATGTATTGACATACGTGACATATTTGACAGCTTTTGAAGTTCTGAAACAAAAAATGCATTATTGGTGAGAGAATGCAAACAGATGTAGCTGACCAGAGTGATCACACAAAACAGCTGCCAAACACCCAGTTTTATCAAGATGACAGCCCAAATTAAAAATAGCTGAAAACTCAAATAGATAACACAAAATAATCACAAAGGCTTTAATAACATCACCAATAGAAACAATTTATTAAGTTAAGTGCTATAAATGTTATTTGACGCCAGCATGTTTGTTGCTTTCACATCATTTTCTGCAATTCAATTAATTTCTCTATGCAACACAGTTTCAAGCTGCTTCTTCAGGGACTCTGCTTCTCTCTCCATTTTGATTATCAGCTAAATTCACCCCATGAATTGCAATGGAAAATGAACTGAAGCTATTAAGACATTTGCTAAAGTTGTAAACTCTGCACTGGTGTTCAGTTTCCTGGGCTCCAGTCATTTATGCTTTGTACGGTGATCGCACATTGACAGTAACGTAGTGGGCAAGGATGGAGGGGCAGGGCATAAGAGAGGAAGAGGGGTGACAGGGGAGAGGGGGCAGGAAAGGAAGGGGAGGGGAGGGAATTGAGCCATTACAATGGAGAATCAATGCAACAAACAACAAATTGAAGAAAGTTACTACTCAGGCTGTTCTTATTGTGTGGGCACAATCTTTCAAGGAAGCTATTCTAAACTTGCGTGTCATTAAGTTACCATTTTGGTAATTGGATGCTCAGGTATAAGAGCAGAAGCTGCTTACCAAGTTTAAGGATGCTAAAAGTCACTTCATTTTGTAAATGTTCAGGTCTGCACCTCAAATAAATGGGAACTGCACCTTAAGGATGTTTCTGAAAATGGTGTTTTATTTTTGATTTGTGTAATAAAAGGTTGCCATTTTCATTATGCTACACATTGGGCGTGTGCAGTTGTTAAAATAGTAGAATTGAATAAAATATTTAGGCTGATGGGACCATCAAACTCTCAGGCTTTATAAGAGATCAATTTGGGATATAGTTCCTTGGTAACAAGTCTTGAGTGCTAGCAATAGCAACAAAGTGACTCAGGGACTGCATTATCATTTTGTTCTTGGAATTTGGACGAAGCAACATTTAATCCCAACAGAGATCTTGCTCAGAAGTTTCACCAGTTAGCCACTTAACTAGAAACATGTCACATGCAGGACAGAGTAGGGGGGACTGACAGGATTCCCTCCCCCTTAACTGGAGGGCATTATTCTCACCACTCGAAAGCAAGAGGACCCCAAAGTAGTTCAGGGCTAGGTAACAAAAAAATACTGGAAAATGTGAACAAGACTGCACAAAATTTTCTTTTTACATGAAAATTTGCAAACAAGAGACGGTGGTGATATTTCATTTTGTCAAGATAGAGTGAAGTATAAAATGACTTCGATTTCCAGGATCGCGACAGACAGTGGTTTACGGACACTGAACTGTATGTACACCTGCTAGAAGATGTCAAAGTCCTCAACAGGTGCATGAAGTTGCATAGGTCACGACTGAACTACTTCCATGGGTGGCACTCATTGTATTACATCACCATAGCATAATATAGTGTTTGACTGGACTTGTCAAATTCATTCAACGTCACTTCCACTAATGGGGTGGAATTACTAATGTCAACTGATAACAGGCCCGCAGTTGACATTCTTGGAGCCTTAAGGTAGTCAGTAGTCTTGCTGAAATTCTGAACAGTTTACGGAAAGGCTATGCAACATTATATTGAGTTGTACTTCAAACGTGCTGCATTCACGAGGTGGTTAAATCCAAATGCTATCTTTAAAAAAGCAAAAGCAAAGTCTCAATTGCAAATGGAATTAATTCAGTATATAATGGCAGGATTCCAGAATGAATGAATATGCAATCTATCATGCAAGAACATTATAGTAGCAACTTGCCATTAGGATTTTGGAACATTTTACAGGGAGGTCATCCCTTGTAGTTTTTACTCCTAAACAACAGGGGTCAAAGGACAATGAGTATCTTTTTGGTTAGAATTGCTAAATAGCAGGGCTCAAAAGGTAATGAGTATCTTAAAATTAAATGGGGACATGATGTCAGGCAGTCAGGAAAAGCAACGCAAAACATTTTTGTGCATTGGAAGATTTCTTGATGCGGTCCCTGAGGAAAAGGAAACAAGGATAGTATTTGAAGGGCACTGCAATTAAGTGATGTAAGCTGCTTTGAATGCATGGATAATGTACTGAGCAGATGACATACAAAAAGCTGCCGCCAATGATGAAATAACTATGAGAACAAGGACAACAGAGAATGGAATGCTGTATTTCTGTAAAATATATGGTCAAAGGGGCATCTTCAAGGACATTCTGGGAGAAACACAAGGAATAGTTATGGCATGTACTTAAGTGGATTAATAATTAATTATGTGTCCAAAGGATAGGGGTATAGTGAGAATCACAGAATCCATACACAGTGAAGAAGCAAGCCATTTGAGCCATCAGGCGCACACTGATCCTCTGCAAAGCATCCCAGCCAGACCCACACCTCCCCTATCCCCGTAATCCTGAATTTCCTACGGCAATCAGCCTAGCATGCACATCTTTGGGCTGTGGGAGGAAACCCACACCAATGCGGGGAGAATGTGCAAACTCCACACAGTAGCCTGACAGTAGAATCGAACCTGGGTCCCTGGTGCTGTGAGGCAGCACTGAGCCACACAATGTTCCTGGACCAATAAGCCTGGGGTCCAGCATAATAGACTGAAGACGTGGGGTTCAAATGTCAGCACAGCAGTTGGTTGTACTTAAATTCAAATGATCAAATTTAGAGCTTAAAGCTTGTTCCATTAATGGTGTAAACAAAACTGTCATTCTCGTAAAAGCTCATCATTGGTTGAATGTTCTTTACAGAAAGAAATCTGCCATTCTTACCTAGTTTGGGCAACATAGGGTTCCAGACCCACAACAATGTGATTGAATGCCCTCTGAAATGGCCTAGCAAGCTATTTATTTGTAGCAATTAAGAGTAGATACACCTACTTGCCAAAGACACCCATATCCCATCACACATTTAAAAGTCTACTGATTATGGGGTAGCAGAATGGCAGAAAATGGGTACTGAGTTACCATTTACTAGCAGATGCAATTGTTGCTTTCAAGCTGTGAAAAATTTAGAAGTTCATAGACAAAACAACCAACATTTTCAAGCAACCATTGGGTGGGAGACTGGTTTTCAACCCATCATAAGCTTGCTGAGGAACTGGAAAGTTGGCTTAAGAAATTAAAATTGTAAAGTTCAAACTGGGTTTGAACAGGAGTTTTGATAATGACTAAGGAAACACCCATCTCTTCTAGAGATAGTGGGAACTGCAGATGCTGGAGAATCTGAGTTAACAAGGTGTAGAGGTGGATGAACACAGCAGGCCAAGCAGCATCATAGGAGCAGGAAAGCTGGCGATTCGGGCCTAGACCCTTCTTCAGAAAAAGAAGAAGGGTCTAGGCCCGAGACCTCAGCTTTCCTGCTCGGCCTGCTGTGTTCATCCAGCTCTACACCCTGTTTACCCATCTTTTCTAATTTGGGAGTCAATGACTGTTGGAGCACAGAATGCATTACCACAGGAATTGGCTGAACCAGCGATCAATGCTGCTTCAAAGTAAAGATTGGGCTAGGCCTTTGAAGGAGAAATTGAAAAGACTGAAGAGAAATCAGGACAGTTCGATTAGCCTGGCAAATAAACTCAACGGCATTCCCCTATGTTGTAAATATAAACAAAATACCACAGGTGCTGGAAATTTGAAATATTGAAACTACCATCTGCAGAGAGAGAAACAGGATTAATGTCTTAGGTTGATGACCTCTGACCAGCACTGGAAACAGGAAGTGCTACAATAGGTTTTAAACAAATACAGAGGTGAGGAAGTTGGGGGAAGGCATGTACAAAAGGGCAAATTTAAGATGCTGTGGCAACAGGCGGAGAAAATAAGCCTATTATCCAAGATCCCGAATACTCAGTGATACAGCGATTTCCTTGCGCATGCTTCAAGTATAGTATACTGTACTCACAGCTGAAAATACCATTTTCTCCACACTGGGTGAACAGATAGAGACTTGTTAATTGTCCTTTGGGGAATAGTTCCTTTCAACTTGAGCCTAAATCCCTAGCTCCCAATTACCTGCCATGTTAGCTATGTCCCACTCTGAATTAAGAGTCGTAATCATACAATCTCAGACTGATACAGCATGGAAACAGACCCTCGTAGTCCAACTCGTTCATGCCGAAGTCTCCCAAACTAAAATTGTCCCATTTGCCTGCTTTTAGCCCGCATCCCTCTCAACAACTTGACCCCTAGTCAAGTACCTGTCCAAATGTCTCTTAAATGTTGCAACTGTTATGTTCTGAAGTTCAACACTAATTTGAAGAGCAACACCCAATATTTCAAATTGGTACTTTCCAGCCGTTTTACACTCTATCCCAAGTTCAATAAATTTCAGGTAACTGCTAACGCCATGCTTTTTGGATAGCAGCTACTGGTGCTGATTATACTATTCCGATTTCCACCCTCTCTGGTTCCTATCTTCTGTTTCCTTGTCTCACTGTCATCTCTTGCCTTACACCACTTCCATGTTATCAGTTAGTTGGACCATATCACAGACCTTCCCTTTTGATCTTTTCTTCCTACTCTCCCACATCTGTGCTTCCTTAAAATCCGTTAAAATTAAATTTTCCAGTTCTGCTGAAAGGTCATTGAACTGAAATATTAATTCTGGTTCTCTCTCCACTGATGCTGACAGACCTGCTGAATATTTCCAGCATTTTCTGCTTTCAGTGCTGCAAACATTAATAGCTCTGTGGAACAGTAATCAGACTGGGAAACTATCATTGGAATGAGAAAAAACCTGCTAGTTTACAGGATGCATTAAAGTATTCGTGATTCCTGTGGAACCAATCAACTTAGCATGGTATTGTAAATTACAGGACAACTTGGGGTTCCTTGGTTTTAGGGAGCATTGTTTGTATTTCTCAGTATAAATATTCCAGGAAGGACATCCTGGTACTGCAATAGATGCAAAGAGCTACCCATTCATTATTTGACGTCAGATGTCCAATCTACCAGAGGCTAAGTAAACAAAGCTTGCTTATAAACAGCAAGAGGAAGATAACAAATGAATCTTCAAATATTCAAAAACCTCAAAAAAAAATTTTTAAAAAAAAGCATGAGCAGGCTGAACCTAAAAAAGCTTACTATGGCCTCAATATGATAATGGGGCCTGTGATGGATCTTAGGAGCAGGTAAGTAAATAGTAAGATCAGATGTTCAGAGGGTGAATACAGAATGTATGGAATGGACAGCACAGGAGTTTCATGTCGGTCTGGCACACCTATTTGGCAAGAAAGTCAATTGAGGGATACAGTCCAATTAACTGTATTTGAACTCTTGGGATGGCAGAATCATCTTTTCCAGTCCTGTATATTTCTATGCTTCAACAAAATACTGGAGCAGTATAATTCATAAAACATTGCGTGAAATGGAAATGAAAACTGTGAAGAACAAGTTAAAAATTATGTCGTTCACAAGAAGGATCACTTAACCTGAAACGTTAACTTGATTTCTCTCCACAGATGCTGCTAGACCTACTCAGCGTCTCCAATTTGTTTTTGTTTTTGATTCACATCATCTGCAGGTTTGAGTTTTTAAAAATCATTTGAGATTTATTTGAAATAGTAAATTTGCTGCCATTGTAAATATCGCTGAAATGCAACAAGTTAAAAATGCCTTGTTTCTTAAAATGCAGTGGTTATTACATCTCCAAATCTTGAAGCAAAGTTACACCATTGCCGCTGAATAAAGCTGATTTGATCATGAGAGAGAATTCACGTCACCTGAAAACAATGCACTGCAGCAGTGCAAGATCAAAAATATAACAAGTCACCAAAGCAGACCGGGGATGACACGCTTGGTACAAGTAGGGACCAGACTGACATGCATTTACAAATATTGCAGATGTAAATCTAGAAGAACTTCTGGCACTTCTATCATTGGCTAATACTTCAGAGGCAAATTTCAAACACTACTGATTCAAAATGTTTGTTTTAGCTTTGCCCACATGGAAAAACTAAGGCCTAACTTAATAATAACAGTCACATGAGGCTGAAGCCACATTTTTAACAAAAAAAAAATCAGGTACTAATTGCTGGATCAGTCAAACATGTCCACCTTACCTGATCAACATGTTTCGTAAGATTGTGAAGTCACAGTGCTCACTATTTTCAACTGTAAAAGAAAGAAAATTTATTGCATTAAGTGATTTTTATATTGCACATATGTAGTTAGATGTACTTCATGGTTTAGAATAAAGCTGTCACATGCAACGATATTGCAAGTGTTTGTTAATGTAGTACATCACATTGCATTAATGCAACTCCTATCAGTGACCAAACAAAAAAAAATTTTTAAGAATTCTTAGTGGTAACTTGAAGATTCCCAAGTCTGACGACACAGATGAGCCCATGATGCCACAGTTTTCATTGTCACTTAATTCAATGGTAGCAGGTTGTCAGAAAGGGCAGCTATTTCAAAATTCAGCTCATGTTAAAACAGACACTGATACAGCCGCGCAAAAATGAAGTTGCACCAAAATCCAGTAGAAATACTTCAAGGCCATTCTATTGTCTTAAACTAGTTGTCTGCAGTTCAACAGTGTCACATATTAAGTAACAGTTAAGAATGAATTCAAAAACAAAATAACCAAATCAGGATGGATTCTGACTGTATATAACTTCAAATTACATTTATTGAATAAAGTAACTAAATGAAATGCTGTTTCACTTACTTGGAGTTTTATAGAAGGAGCTATTATACCCGATGTAATACCTTAGCTTGCTAGACACAAGCAATGACAGTAGCAATGTCAATTGGTACAAGTTACTAAAAAGGGCCCCGGAAACTTATTTCACCAAAACAAGGGGTTAAGCAGCAAAGCTAGAAATCACAAGGTCAACAATTTCAAGAAATACAATGACTCCCATAATGGATACATGAAGTTTGAAAAATTTTGCACCATCAGATAACTCAAAATCTGAACTACGCATGTGATCACCTCCAAAAAACAACTTCATATTTGTATTCTCACCAGCTCAACTTCTTCTAGACAGCAAGAATGAGTCAAGCAAGCAAACTGGCTTTAGGAAGTCACAGGCAAGGTGCTTAATTTCTACAACCAGCAATTTTCAGCTTCTCATTCCATGTCTTCCATTAAAACCAGAACTGGGTAGGTTGAGGTTGGCATTCAGATTCTTCACATTGTTGTTATTCATATCTGATCCAAATCCATCAGTTTTTGGGTTGAAAACTGTCCCTGTATCGTATGATTCACCAACAACCAACTCACCGCACATATGGAACATAATAAAACCCATCTACACAGATAGATAATTAAGTAGTTATAACAATAAATCACTGCTTCGAATTTGATCACATGACAGTAAAAATCCTATTACAAACTTGATGATCTGGTTATTGTTACCAATTAACCTAGGAGCTCTTTAAAGGAGCTCCTTTACTGGCTACATTAACTGTTACAAACTACATAACGTAAAAAAAGTCAACACCATAAATGTTAAAAAAAATCCAGGAAAAGAATAAAACAAACTGGGGAAATACAAAGTCAACAACTTTAAAGGGAGTGGGCCAGTAATCATTTAATAAACAGAGAACTTCTACTTCAATGCATATAGGTATTAAAAGATGCCAAGTTCGTTGAAGTTTGCATCAATTTTTAATGATTTTTTTTCCAAACTCTCAGGAGGGGGACCTTCAAAAATTTGACAAGTCCATCTCCTATCCTTCAACCCCTACTCCCTCCACACTATTATTAAAACTTCATGATATACACAGACATTGATTGCTAAAACTCAGTAGATCTCACCACACTAAGGTAGATATTCTACAGTATCTTTTCTATCATAGAAAAATATTACTCTACTGTAGATTTACAGTCAATCACTTGCAAGTTTTCACTGCAAGTAACAGCTATTAAAGACCAAGGCCAAGGTTTTACTTTATTAAATCTAGTTAGCACACAAGTTTACTCTTCTAAAAGGATTACATTTCAATTAGGAAAAAATATTTGGACAAAAGACTTGCACGTGCAAGTCAACTATTATTCCACTTTTTCAATACAGACAACGGCAAGAAAAATAAAGTCACTGTTTAAATCATGCCCCTACCTATCAAGGGGGGTTTATGGTCACATCCTATTTAGGTGCTGCCACTACAATCAGACAGCATTACATTTCAGTCAGTTCTGGCTCTGAATCTCAACAGCAACCTATAGGGACAAGACAATCTTCCAATCTTATTTCTTCACTGGTACAACTGCTGCTGCCCCAAAACCAGGCCCCTCAATTTCCTGACAGCAATACACTACAAAGACTGGAAAGCATTTCCTCTGGAACTGGTGCCTGGAAATGCTGCTTTGTGTTCACCACATAGTCCTCCTGAGAGTAAAGATGCTTTTGGCTTGAAATTTGCAAGGATACATATTTTTCACCCGCCTTCTGCTCTAACAGAACAAACAATTGCAATTTCTTTAGAACTGTTAATATGTACATGCCCTGATTTTTTTTTTAAGGCAAGTGTAGGTTAATTTCTGAAACAACCAGAACTATTGTAATTCTATTCCTAAAACATAATTCCGAATAGATTAAAAACATCATCTGTACTCCCCACATGCGACAGCAAATTCATCAAGGAATTAAACAAATACAGGATTAAGTTTTAATTGAAGATATCTGATTGGTAAACAAACTTTTAGTTGAGTTATTTAAATAACACAGAGCAGTCACCCAATATGACATCACATACTTTTTGTTCCCTTGAGTACCTTAATTCTGATCAGAATAACTCAGTCATCACCCCAAAAAGCAATACAATTTAGAAAAGATGCTTAATCTATAAATAACACAAGTCACCTCCACCCACATTTGGTCTTGGAACTGTTTAAAGAACTCTACTGCAGACAGATGGTTTTCTGCACGTCTGGTCGCAGCTTTACCAGTTTAGATCATCTGCTTCACTTCGATCAGTTTCACTTCAATCAAACATCAACATTCCCAAATCACTTGCAAATTCTTCCCACTTCCTACAGACAAAAGGTGTGGTCAATTGGTACCCGCATGGGCCCAAGCTATGCCTGCCTCTTCGTAGGATACGTGGAACAATCCCTCTTCCAAAGCTACACTGGCCCTAAACTCTACCTCTTCCTCCGTTACATCGATGACTGAATCGGCACCACCTCGTGCTCCTAGGAGGAGTTCGAACAGTTCATCCACTTCACTAACACCTTCCATCCCAACCTTAAGTTCACCTGGACCATCTCCGATACCCCTCTCTCCTTCATGGACCTCTGTTTCCACCTCTGGCAACCAACTAGAAACCGATATCCACTTCAAGCCTACCAACTCCCACAGCTACCTAGAATACACCTCCTCTCACCCACCTTCCTGCAAAAATGCCATCCCCTATTCCCAATTCCTTCGCCTCCACTCCTGGACATCCCAGATGTCCTCGTTTTTTCAAAGATCGCAACTTCCTCTCCACAGTAGTCAAAAACACCCTTGACCGTGTCTCTCACATTTCCCACAACTCATCCCTCACACCCTCCCCGCAATAACAACCAAAACAGAATCCCCCTCGTCCTCACATACCATCCCACCAACCTCCGGATCCAAAGCATCATCCTCCGGCACTTCCACCATCTGCAATCTGACCCCACCACCAAAGACATTTTTCCCTCCCTTATCTGCCTTCCGGAGGGACCGCTCGCTCCGTGACTCCCTTGTCTGCTCCAGCAGCCCCATTACCCCCGGCACTTTTCCCTGCAACCACAGAAAGTGCTACACCTGCCCCTACACCTCCCTCCTCAGCCCCATCCCAGGCCCCAAGAACACCTTTGACATCACCTGCACATCTGCTAATGTGGTATACTGTATCCGCTGTGGCCTCCTCTATATCGGGGAAACCAAGCTGAGGCTTGGGGACCATTTTGTGGAACACCTACACTCGGTTCGCAACAAACAACTGCACCTCCCAGTCACGAACCATTTCAACTCCCCCTCTCACGCCTTGGATGACATGTCCATCCTGGGCCTCCTCCAGTGCCACATCGATGCCACCCGAAGGTTGCAGGAACAGTATCTCATATTTCGCTTGGGAACCCTGCAGCCCAATGGTATCAACGTGGACTTCACAAGCTTCAAAATCTCCCCTCCCCCGACCGCATCCCAAAACGAGCCCAGCTCGTCCCTGCCTCCTTAACCTGTCTGTCCTTCCTCCCACCTATCCACTCCTCCCACCTCAAGCCCCACCCCCACCTCCTACCGACCAGCCTCATCCCACCTCCTTGACCTGTCTGTCCTCCCTGGACTGACCTACCCCCATCCTAACTCCCTACCTACACTCACCTTTACTGGCTCCATTCCCGCCTCTTTGACCAGTCTGTCTCCTCTCCACCTATCCTCTCCTCTATCCATCTTCCATCCGCCTCCCCCCCTCTCCCTATTTATTTCAGAACCCCCTTCCCCTCCCCCATTTCTGGAGGGTCTAGGCCCGAAACATCAGCTTTCCTGCTCCTCTGATGCTGCTTGGCCTGCTGTGTTCATCCAGCTCTATACTTTGATATCTCACTTGCAAATGGTCTCTTTTTTCATTTGTGCATATAATGTGCATGCTCTCACCAAGCCCACTCCTGCTTCTGGGCAGTATTTTGGTAATCCAGAGTAGCTTTCAAGTGCAACATACATGCAGCACTTCAGCAGCAAGGCCACTGGATTGCGTAAAACAAACTGAAGCTCAAATTGCTGGAGAAACTCAGCAGATGTGGCAGCATTTGTGGAAACAGAAAGTTAACCTTTCAAGTCCACAGGCCCTTCTTCAAAACTCCCAGTTCCTCCACTTAACCTAACAAACAGCAAGACGAGCTACATAAATTTTTTTCAACAATTGATTTCAACGCATGGAGGACTTTCAAGAAGCTAGGGTAGAGATAACTGAACACGTGGCTGCTAATGGTTGATCCGAAAGGATTGGAAAATGTTCTTGGGT
>JAHRHZ010000077.1:25132866-25168025 GCA_024137785.1 Ginglymostoma cirratum | reverse complement strand
GCCTAGACCCTTCTTCTGAAGAAGGGTCTAGACCCGAAACGTCAGCTTTCCTGCTCCTCTGACGCTGCTTGGCCTGCTGCGTTCATCCAGCTCTACACCTTGTTATCTCAGGGTCTATGTTATCTTCTTAATATATTTTGAGGGGGTTTGGTCTGGTCCATAACAAATAGAACTAGTGTGCGTGTGCATGTGGGAGCAAGATTATAGGATCATTACCAGAGTTCACCGCTGAAGCAAATCTGCATGTCGACATCAAAGAACAAGTTCAAAAGGCGGTTGAAAGAAAAACAAGAGAGATATGCAATGGGTCAGACACAAGACAAGGATGCTGTTCTGGGAAAAATGAGTAGCAACATGGTTGGGCCACAAGGCCTGTTCTTCCTTTTCAATTTCTAGGTTATATAAAACAATTTCTATTGGTTTCCTTACTGATTTTTCAGGGTTAAAGATGATCAGTAAACACACTTCTTCCCAAGAAAATTAAATCCATAATAGATTCAATACTAGCTAGAAAAATCAACTATAGCTATTTTATGAAATGTTTTACTAACCCATGTCCTGAAGGAGCAATAAAGTATAAACAACAATGAACCCTGCTGTCTGGCATCTGGCGCCGGTTCACACGGGATTCAGCATTAAGGTAATCTTCAAATTTGCTATCGATGTGATCAATGACAGGTTGCCAGCTGGAAAGTCAAACACCAAGGCATTAAATTAGTTAATCTGGATCTTCAAAGCTGAACCACAACCCACAGCTGCAATTTTAAAAAAATGTGATGATCACTAAATGTAGCTATACAGCTTTTACTGGGGCTTAAAATTTTTCCTAAAAATAAAATAGAAATTCAAATAGGAATTTTGGTTTTGACTTTGAGTTTTGGTTTTTCTTGTACAATCAAAACTAAAATGAATTTAAATTATAATAAAAATAATGCTCAGTGAGTACAAAAGCTTTTGAGGGTTCAACAAACGAAGAAGCTCCACTTTATTCAATGAGGAATTGCCGTGAACATAGATTATATATCCAGTCCAGGATGCAACAAAACGCTGAAGTACGTACGTAGAGCGACAGAATAAGATAACACAGAAGGATTATTCAAAAAGTGCGTTGCTACAGATTCTTTATCAGTCAAGCAAATGCATAAGCAATTATTTAAAAACAATCCCAAGTAATCCCATCCATGCTTTTGCTACGTTTAGACTGTCACAATGCCTCCCACCTTCTGTCATCTGCAAAGATGAATTCATCCAAAACTCTGAAGGCCATGTTCTTTCTGGCTCCCTGTCCCATTCATCTTTCAGCCTGTACTCTCAGACATGTATGGGTTCCAATTCCAGAATGCCTCTCGAACATTCTCTTGTTTTTTGTTTTCACAAACTCTCCCCATGGCTTCACTCTACCTTAGTTTAATACAATGCTCCAAGATATCTGTGCTCCCTCTTTCTGCCCTCCTAAGCAACCCAACTTTAAGTCGGTCCACCACAGATGACAATGCCTTTAGCTACCTAGGCTCTAAGTTCTGGAATTCACACCATAAATTTCTCCTAATATCAACCACTCTTCTTTACAGCAATTTCTAAAACTCATTTGTTGGATTGAGGTTTTGATCATCTGTCTCAATAACTCCTTATGGGGCTCAGTGACAAATCTTGTTTAACGAAACTCCTTTGTAGTATCTTGGGCTGTTTTATGACATTAAAGTGATTTTCAAATACAAATTGTTGAAAAATACTCAAGGCAGCCAACATATTCTGTCCAATAACTCAAACTGAATCAAATTACTGACGTTAAAAATTAGCAATGCTGTAGCTGAACTGAAATCCCTCAGGGCAGCAGAATGCTGCACTTCAAAAAGTGCTTCAGCTATACATTCACCATTGTAGCAAATGCAGCCGTCATTTTATGCTCAAAAAACTCCCACAAACAATACAAAAATGATTAGATAATTCATTTTAGTGGTAACTGAAACACTCCAGGGAAAACTCTCCTGCTCTTCTTTCAAAATAGTACCCATAGACTTCTTTCCATACACGAGGAGGCAGATGTAATCCTGATTTAAAACATGGGTACAGCTTTTACCTTGGGTGTGGTGTTATTGACAAAGAGGCATGTTCAAGCCGTGATACAATTTCAACACTTGCACCTACGTTAAAGGGTCATGAATTCAAGTCCACTTGAGGCCTCACTTCAGCACAGTACTTAGGGGATGTTGCATTAGTAAACAGCATCTCAGATGATATATTAAATTCAAGAGCAATCAATCTGCTCATATGAAAGCGCTATTTAAGAAATAGACAATTTCTCTGGTGTACTGAACAAAAATGTATCATTAATCTTTATCAGAATGAAACAACATTTTCTCTTATGGCCATTTGTGGCACCTTAATAAGCACAAAATGGCTACCTAGCCAACAATAATCATCTTTCAAACGTAATTTATGAACAGCTAATGCTAAAGATTCCTGACAAATGCGAAATCATTCCATAATATTCATTTTTTCAAAAACTTACCAGTTACTGTTGTCCACAGCATCGCCAAACCCCGGTGTATCGACTATTGTGAGTAATAACTGAACACCTCCTTCTTTAATGAATACCTTTGACTGTTCAACCTGGATAATGAAAACAATAATATAACACCAAGATAATGCTTACACAGTAAAAGGGTCCAATGATCTCAAAATATTGAATGCACTGGCTTAAAAATTCAGATTACTTTAAATATGTACACATGAACATGAGTTAGGAGCAGGAGTAAGTACCTCGAGCCTGTTCCTCCATTCAAGATCATGACAGATCTGATTACAACCTCAAATCCACATTTCCATCTACCCTGACAATCTTTCTCCCCCTTGCTCAACAAGAATCTACCTCTTCCTCAAAAATATTCAAGGACTCTTCTCCCATCAGCTTCTCAGGAAGAGAATTCCAATGTCACCACCTTCAGACAAAAAAAAATTCACCTTATCAGTTTTAAATGAGGAAGTCCTGATTTTTAAACTGTGATCCCTAGTTCTAGATTTTCCCACAACAAGAAATATTCTCTTACTATCTGCCGTGCCTAACAGCATTGCAGACTTCCCTACACAATACCAACTGCTACAGTTTAAGGCAGCAGATCATCACGTCCTTCAAGTGCAACTAGGAATGAACAATAAATGCCCATTCTATCAAGATCATTCAGGCTCTAATGCTTCAATGAAGTCACCTCTTACTTCTAAACTCCAACAGATACAAGCCTAGCCTGTCCAATGTTTGCTAATATGACAAGCTCCAAATTCCAGGTATGAGGATACTAGTGGTTCCCAACATCTTTAGGATCAAGGCATAGTTCAAGGAGATAGAATTTCACAGCACATCCACTTTTTGTCGGCTGAAATGATTGCTCAAACATCACATTTACTTGTATTTACTATGCCATAGTAGGAATAGAGTCAGTGTGATTGATGAGGACCCCCCGCCGCCTGGCCTCCTCACTCCCCATCGACCCACCTTTAATAACACGCAGCTACCTTTAAGGGGTTGTATGCAGCCAGCAACAGCAACAATGCCCTGACCATCCTGAACACCTCTCCCCTGGACACAGCCCCAACAAATGGCCGGCAGTGCACACTACAGCTCCCGCACTCATCATGCTCTCAGCTCCACTCTGGCACAACTCTGATGACCTGCAGTAGCAATGGCATATGATCCAATTGGCTCAGGCTAGCAAAGGCCAAAAGGTGACAGACTCACCAGCACTGTGCTTCAATCAGATGCTAGGAAATGGTGCACTCACCTCTGTCACTGATGCACAACATGAGTGTTGTTCACCAATAAGATGCTGGGAGCTGTTCCCCAACAGCACGAGTACCTGGTGGCAGCAGATAAAGTGGAGCTTCTTCCTGACAATTCTAAAGCACGCTTCTGACTCAGCAGTGAATACTGATGCAAAAACCTGTTCAATTCATCCGTCATTTCCTTATTTTCCATTATTAATTTTTCAGTTTCACTTTCTGTAGGATCAATGCTCATCTTGTTTAATCTGTTCTTGTTTAAATATTTATACAAACTTATACCATTTTAATATTTCTGATGAACCTTCTTTTCAATGAATTTTTTCATCCTGATAAAATCCAGCAAAGGATGTTGAAAAATATTTATCTTCTGTCCTACCACTTGCCTTTGGATAATGATACGCTCATTCATGTTTGACATTGACACATCTAGTTAACCACATCCGTTTACTGCTTACTCTGATGTATCTACTTCTCAAAAAACCCCTATAATATCTGCCACCAGGCTGCTCTTGACCTACCTTTTGACAATAATTTGACAATTCACTTCAGCCAATTGTGCTTTCATGTTCTTTTAATTTCCTTGTATAAATTTGAAAAAGTTACCAACTCAGAGTCACTCTTCTCTCCCTCAGATTGGATTTTATTTTCAATCATATTATGCCTGCTAGTGCCTGGAGGCCTTTAGTATGGGGTTATTAATTTATTCACTGTCATTGCACAACACTGAGTCTAGTATAGCCTTCTCTCTAATCAACTCACGACATGCTGTTCCAAGAAAACACCTTGTAAATTATCAACTCGACTACGTTTGTCCATTTGGTATCACCAGTTTATACGGAGATTACAATCTCCCCTGATCATCACTATACCTTTCAGACAAGCTCATTACTTCTTCCCTTATGCTCCAGCATACTGTGTGGTTACTGTTCGGGGGTGTGAACACAACTGACTCCTTACCTTTATCATTTACTTCTACTCAAACATTTTCTACGTCTTGGTTTCTTCAACTTAGGTCATCATCTCTATTGTGCCAATACCATCATTAACTCAGAGGTATCCTTCCACCTTTTGCTATTTTCCAGTCATTTCTGATGCTATGTGTATTCAATGTAGAGCTTTATGTTCAGCTTTTTACTCTGGAAATTCTAGTCTTATCTGTCGTTTCATTCTTAGATTGGCACTCTCTGGCTCTTATGGTCAGTCGGTTTATCTTTTCCCATATTGAAACCCCTCTCTTCAGCCTTCACCTTACTTTTGGATGTTGAACATCCTCCTAAACTTAACAGTGGGAAAAGGGATTAAGCTTAAAAACATCTCTAACTTCACCATTAAGCAGGTTGCAAGAACACCAGCTCTGGCATGGTACAGGTGAAGATCACGTCAGGTGATAGCAGGCAGGTGTCTAGGCTCGAGCTCTTATGTTTACTGCCTCAGTCACACCCTGAATGAGTTAGTGGTATTACTTAGAGAGAAATGAGCTCATGGCATCCTAATCTAAATTATCACTGCAACATAATATGAGACAGAGAATCTTTCAGGCAAGCCCCAGAGAGGAACTGATGAGGAACAGCAAATCATATTCAGCCTGGGAACCCTGCAGCCCAATGGCATCAATGTGGATTTCACAAGCTTCAAAATCTCCCCTCCCCCAACCGCATCCCAAAACCAGCCCAGCTCATCTCCACCTCCCTAACCTGTTTTTCCTCTCACCCCAAGCCACACCCCCATCTCCTATCTACTAACATCATCCCGCCCCCTTGACCTGTCCGTCCTCCCTGGACTGACCTATCTCCTCCCTACCCCCTTACCTACACTCACCTTTACTGGCTCCATCCCCGCCTCTTCGACTTGTCTGCCTCCTCTCCACCTATCCTCTCCTCTATCCACCTCCCCCTCTCTCCCTATTTATTTCAGAACCCTCTTCCCCTCCCCCATTTCTGATGAAGGGTTTAGGCCCGAAACGTCAAGTTTTCCTGCTCCTATGATGCTGCTTGACCTGCTGTGTTCATCCAGCCCTATGCTTGTTATCCCAGAGAGGAACAGTTTTGTTTCTCAGCTTTTCATTAACAGAAGCAGAGCATTGCTTCTCAAGAAACAAACTGACTTTTTGGGATAGTTTCATTCTCTAAGCCTGACTCAAGAATCACCTTTTGGATAGGACCATGTATCCTCTTTGTCCAGTTGAGAGTTGATCTCCCTGCATAAGCTTGTAATGGTAGAGAGCTGAAATAGATGAGTGCAGTGTGAAGTTGCTGGAATGTCATTTTTCTCCCAATGATTTCAAACAAATCTAGATTGGCTTTCCTCCCACAGTTGCCCAAGTGACTATAAATTTTTTCCCAAATCATCATTTCTCGAAGCTTTCCCCTAAAACCTAGCTTAAACTTGTTAAATAAAAGTAAAATTATGCAGAATCTAAAAATCTGAAATCAAGTGCTGGAAACACTCAGCTATGGTAGTATCTCTAAGTGAAACAGGGTTAACTCTTCAAGATGATTCTCCTTGAAAAAAGTATACAAACGTTAAACTAATTGACTGAATTACAAGCCAGTCATTTTACAACCTCTCAAACAGGTGTAACAATTTGAATTCTCTATGCTTGGAGGTGTGCCAGAGGACTGAAGGAAATTTGGAAAATTACAAGCAGTGCCTCTAAAATTTCTACTCACTTTCCTCAAGACCCTTGAATGTGGTTCTTCTGGTTATGTTGGCATATCAATTTAAAGTATAGACAGTCTAACATGTTCTTGTTAATTTTAAGCCAATCAGGTCTCTGAACTCAGATAGTAGGAACTGCTGATGCTGGAGTCAGAGATAACAGTATAGAGCTGGAGGAACACAGCAGGCCAGGCAGTAGAGGAGCAGGAAAGCTGACATTTCGGGTCTGGGGCCCTTCTTCAGAAATGGACCCCCAGGAAATGGGCCCCCATTTCTGAAGAAGGGTCCCAGACCTGAAACGTCAACTTTCCTGCTCCTCTGATGCTGCCTGGCCTGCTGTGTTCTTCCAGCTCTGTACTGTTATCTCAGGTCTCTGAACTTTCCTTTTTCACCACAATCCATGCAGCATCATCTTCCTTGGTGT
The DNA here is from genome assembly GCA_024137785.1 of Ginglymostoma cirratum. Classification (NCBI taxonomy): domain Eukaryota; kingdom Metazoa; phylum Chordata; class Chondrichthyes; order Orectolobiformes; family Ginglymostomatidae; genus Ginglymostoma; species Ginglymostoma cirratum. The sequence goes on along the minus strand of JAHRHZ010000077.1, from coordinate 25,161,163 downwards.
AATACCTGCATTGGCTATGGTAATTAATGGAAGTCTCACTCCTTCCTTCACCTTACACTTTTGGAATAGTGCCCTTAAGTTAGATAACCAATTTTTTCTCTCTCTTTGGCGGGGGGGCCATGAGACAGGGCGTGCACAAGAGACAGAGAGGGAGTGACTGATAGGACTAATCATCCTTCTGCTGGGACTAACTGTCCTTCTGAGACTATAGCTAATTACCTCATTACCATACCATTATTTTGTGGCAGATTGAAATATATTGGGAAATTACTGGCCAGATTAGATTTGCCTTCCCTTTGTGATACATGCATCCTTTTCCACACTTTCAAGCAGATTCGGCAGGGTAAACTTCAGATCAGTAAATGTGAATTTTATCAATAAATCAATAACTTAAATGACTAAATCAACTCAATGGCCATCAAAATATGTCAAGTAGCTTCACGCTGTCTCCCCCCATCAATACTCTCAAGACCTTCCACCTCACCAACAACCCCTCTCATGCCAATAAACCACAAAACACACAAGAACTTACTGACCAAATCACTGACATATTAACACTCTGTCTGGCCCCAGCATACCCTCTTCTTCTTCCACAACACTATCCCTTACTTTAAGGCCATACAAAATAGGAACAGGAACAGGAACAGGAACAGGAACAGGCAATTCCACCCCTCCAACTTGTTCTACCATTCAATGGGATCACAGCTGATCCTACATGCCTTACAAGTACCCACCCCAACCACTCCACCCCACTGTTATTCCACACTCCAAAATTTCAAAAAAAAAAGGGAAACTAGGAGATGCTTTGCTCATTACTCTCTGCATGGTTAGGTTTTCTTCTATAATCTACTATATCTCGAGTCAGTTGTGTACAGCTACCAGTTCAAAGTGTAAACACATATTACTTTGGCTCTGCAGTTACATACATGTCTTTTAGTCTCTCCTCAACTGATTAGAGCAGCATTGTTGAGTTGAAGAAACAAAGAGAGCTGGTAGACAAATTTTTAAGAGAAAACATTGTAAAATTTCCAGTTTAAGGTCATAACTGCTAATGGTTTTTCCACAAAACCTGAGCTTGTAACAAATCAAAAGTTCAGAAGACGACATTCTATCCACTTCCCTTTGTGACCTACAAACCCAGAGACTAATAAGGATTGATATGTGGAAGAAATGCGGGGCTCTGAAATGTCAATCATAACAAGCTAAAATTTCCATGAGTTATCCTAACTTAAAATTATGGTTTTGTTCATGTAAAACACTATTTCAAATAGAAGAATTAAGTAAAACATTGGCTCCCACAGGAATCGATGCTCAAACTAGAGCTAGGTTCCTTGGGATGTATTCCTACTTGGAAAATTTAACAGAGGTTGAAATACTGGACTAAGCAAGTGCACACATTACTTTAATAAGGTACACATAAATCATCAAATTCAGAAATATGAACTTATAGTTGACATGGTAATTGTGTTCCTCATTCCCTTTACAGCAGCAGGCACCATACCACCACTTTCTGGGCATCTGTGTCGTGCCCTACCCCATCCTGGGTTTACCTCCTTTTCAATTGTGGCACTCTTGACAACAGTGAAAAAACAACTCAGTGCAGTGACATGGTACGCAGCATTGCCTGGTCACATTATTATGTAATCACGGAACTTTATATGGAAACGGAGATCGATTGAGGAGACAAAATATTTTTTAAAAATTAAAATAAACAAATATTCATTAAGGAATTGTTAAAGAGCACAATCTGTAGAGGCCGTAAGAAAAACGAAGAGGTACTTGAAATTGCAAAATCATAAAGAACTCCAAATAGAAAGTTCCAGAGAAGAAAAGTACAGAATTTCAGCCACTTAAAAAGCAACAGAGATATTTATGGCAAAGTGCAGGGCAACAGAAAGGGGTGCAATCTTGGCATAGTTGGAAGTCAGATAATACGAGTGGTTGGAAGCAAGTTGTAGTGTATGTGGTACATTATGACAACAGAAAAACAGCAGCTAGTGATTTGCAATGTGCAGTGGTATCCATGCAGAGCTGCACCCTCACTGGGACAGAATGCCAAGGATGCATATCCACAGCACTCGTTCATCCACATTAGTAAAAAGGGGGGGTGGGGTCCAAGCATCTCCACTAAAACTTTCGAAATACTGATATAACGCTTATAGTAATCATAACAATTCTTCCCCTCTGCAGCTCTGCCACTAATTATGCCAATACTTTGAACACATTACAGATTATTTGGATACTACTTCATTTCCCTTAAGTTCCTTCCCACTAAGACACCACCAGTACAGACGTTGTGGGAATACCATGATCTTTAAGTCACACTATCCTGAAGTGAATAAGCATGGTGATCCTGGAACGCCATATCCAATTACACTGTGGGAAAACCTTTACCACAAGAATTGCAACTATTCACAAATTAGGCCCACCAGCAAAACAGGGAATAAAGGACAGATCATAAATATGGCACTGCCAGAAGGACAGCTCAATCTCTTTTCAAGAACAAACCAGATTTTGAAATAACAAATGTTATGAATTTTAGAACCAATTATTAACTTAGTATTTAGAAAGCTGTGACTAGCAACCATATGAATATAGTCATCAAATTGTAGCTGCCTTGTTAAGTTGCACAGTCCAATCCAATGCATAAATTAATGAAAAGTTAAGAAAAATTCAATTTTTTGCCAAATGTTCCAAGAGAGAACATTTCATTCCCAGACAAACACATCAATTTTTATGTAATGAAACATCTGATTTGGTTTGGCCACACCTTTAACCCGTTCTACTCCAGTCAGCTAAATGGTCAAACTGTCTAATCCACTTCTCATTCAAGTACTTCTTGCCTTTCAACACCAACTTTTTGAAAAGTTCAGCTGTCAAAAAACAGAGAACTGATGCATGTTAACTCAAACACAAGATACAAGCATTCCTCTGGGCTTTGACTATATTGAGGGTGAAATTCATAAATCAACAAAAACACATACCATAGCACTCCATGTACTTTTAAAATCACAAATATATTCACTATGTCCTCAATTGTGATGGTGTTAAACCATCGAGCTCTACACATTACATAAACAATTTAAAATAAATATGCCATTCAAGTTTTTTTCTTCATTGAAGACGAATAATAAAATTAACTTGCAGTAGAAATGGTCTAAACCAGAATGAGAAGTCAGAGCCAAAATAATGCTCAAGTAACCAAAAATGATTATGCTAAATGGCAGCCCCTTCTGGGCAGAAAAGAAGTGGACCAACATATCAGAGATATGACTGTGCTCCAGAATTCAGATATCAGAGATTATGTTTTGCAAATCAGTTTGTGTAATCTAGGCTAAATCTATGATAAGCAATGGAGAAGCTCATCAGGATTGGCAGCATCTGTGGACAGAAAGCAGAGTTAACGATTCTAGGTTCAGTGACCCTCCCTCAGAACTGTTCAGATATTTAGCCTGACTGGACTGGACTGCCGTTGACTTAACTGTGTTAGGACCTCCTGAACATAGGTTATCCCCTCTAGATCTGAGCAAGGATCACTGGACTCAAAACATTAACTCTGCTTTCTCTCCATAGGCTTGCCAAGTTTCTCTAGCAATGTGCGTTTTGGTTTCAAATTTCTCGTATCCACAGTTCGCCATATTTTTATATGATAATCAATGCCTGTTCTTTATTGCATAACAAAAATTTTGAAACATGTACAAATCAAATCTTTCATCATTGATGATTCCACAAAGTTCCTCGAGTAAATTTAAGCAATGGTTTCTGTTACAAAACTAATCAAGCCATACCGCTTACACCACAAACTGCTGGTTTCTAACTCAAACATGGTCCAAGGAACACGAAGATATTTGGTTCCTTGTTCATTTTCATCTTCATACTCTTTTAAACAGTGTCCTGCTTACCACCTACACACTCTTCCAACCCTGGCCAAATGACAGCAATTAAGGAAGTCAGTGAGCATTTCCCCATTCACTCACTGTTCAGTTCAATACCAAAAAAAATAAAAATGGCTTATTAACCTACCAAGACTGCAATTTACCTAACTCAGTAATCCTCAGAATGAAGGACTTCTATAATGTTCACCAGCTTTGTTCCAATAAAACATTAGATACAAATTTTGAATGCTCTTCAAATTCACAATACTGACTTCCAACCCATCGCTACATACTGATGGAATAAAATCAGCTTGGTTTTATCAGCGGTTTCTCATATTTTAGAAATATCAGAGTGGCCATACATGGGAAAATACAAAAAGCAGCAACTGGAGGAATTCCAGGGAATGTTACTATAAACAACTGATATTCACATTACAATTACTGACCATATCCTATCATCTGGTTTTTCACATCATTCCCTCGAGAATCTTAAAAACCAGAGCACAATTCTTGGCATTCCAGGCTTACATTGTTCCGATCACACCACTCTATTAGGGTTCATATACTGACATTACCATCATCTTCTGCTTTCAGAACACTTGCGTTGCAAGTAAATCAAATTATGTCGAAATATTTTTGAGTTGTCAATAATGACTGAATAGCTCACACCAGGTCAGAAATGTTAATGGGATAGACTGTGGGAAATAAATTCAAAAGTCGCTTCTTAAATGGAAAAATAGTTTACATTCATGTCATTGAACCAGCAAGATCAGAGGACTGCAAACAAAGTACTTACTGATATGTTTAAGGTTTCCAGATGTGACTGTGCAACTATGCATTTGCTTCAAGTTTGCATCACGTTCAAGAGTTATTCAGGCATTACATGTACATATTGTTGACAAGTTAAATGTGTCACAAGGAAGCAGAGTGGCAAACATGTACAATAATGAAGGGAATTAAAAGTCTGATGAGAAACAATCCTGTATGAATTGAACCGAAAAGCTGAGTGACAAATTGAATATTTGCACAAGAACAGTCATTCTCAGCATGCCAGTTTGTAAAGTGAATCCACAGACCAGGAAGCGGCTCATCAAAACTTTGATGCTTTCATCCAACAGAGTTGGGGATTCATCATCTCCTTCCGATATGCAATTAGGTCACAAAAACAATATGCCTCATGAATAGAAGGTTATGGGAAACTTGAAATAAGCAAAGCACTGGAGGCCTGTTACCAACAGTGTTCCACAGGGATCAGCACTGGGTCCAGTTTTTTTTGGCATTTATATAAATGATTTGGATAAGAATGAGAAGGCAAGGTTAGTACGTTTGCAGATGGCACCAAAGTTGGTGGTATTGTGGATAGTGAAGAATGTTATCTAACACTACAAAGAGATCTTGACCAAGTGGGTCAATGGGCTGAAGAGTGGCAGATGGAGTTTAATCTGGCTAAACGAGCAAGGGCAGGTCTTATACAATTAAAAGTGGAGTCTTGTGCAGTGTTGTAGAACGGAGACCTAGGGGTTCAGGTACATAATTCTTTGAAGTTTGCATCACATGTAGACAGGGTGGTAAGAAGGCATTTAGCACACTTTACTGCTCAGACCTTTCGGTTTCCAAGTTGGGAAGTCATGTTGAGCTTGTACAGGACGTTGGCGAGGCCTCTTCTGGAGGGCTGTGTCCAGTCATCGATGCCCTCATTAGAGGAGGATACTATTAAGCTGGAGAGGATTCAGAAAAGATTTACCTGGATGTTGCTGGGGATGGAGAGTTTGAGTTACAAAGGAGGGGCTGGATAGGCTGGGAGTTTTTTCACTGGAGCATGGGAAGTTGAGGAGTGACCTTATAGAGGTTTATAAAATCATGAGGGGTACAGATACGATGAATGGCAGGTGCCTTTTCCCTAGGGTGGGGGATTTCAAGATGGGGGACATTTTTTAAGGTTAGAGGAGTAAGATTTAAAAAAGGACATGGGGACTTTTTTTTGTTTAAACACAGTGGTTCAGGTGTGGAATGAACTTCCAGAGGAAGTTACTACGTTTAAAATTCATTTGGATTAATAAGTAAACAAGAAATGCTTGGGAGGGATATAGGCCAAGTGCAGGCAGATGGGACTAGTTTAGTTTGGGATTATGGTGCGCATGGACTAATTGGACCGAAGAGTGTGTTTCCGCGCTACATTACCCTATAACTCAATGCTCTGATTATACTAACATTTCTGTCTCAATGTTGCGTTATTTCACAGGATTTATTTCAGCAGTTTCATGTACTGTGCATGCTGACCTAACCATAAAAGAGGGTCATGGTGCAATGTATGAGGCATCACCGTATCTACTGTTTGCTACACAATTCCATTTTAAAAATCAAAACTTCCATACAAACATTTGAATTTTGCCGCCTGGGATTTGAAACAAATCCAAAAATAGTGTTATTGCAAATCAGTACATAACATTCCAAATAGAGTGGTAAAAATTCAGCTTCAAATGAAGTAAATGACTAATTCACACGTGCCTAAGAAGAAAGGTAATTTTGCTCCTGGTCAACCATAAAGTTACAGCACATGTAATCTTTTGGCTATTTCACAGAAAATTTAGATCTAAATCTATAACATGGCACCTTTCCCCACATTACAAAATTATTCCAGCCTTACTGAAATTTTGAGCAGCAAAACACTTGGAAAAACACAAGACTTAACAAGATCCTAAGGAGTAATTCAGTAAACTGTTCAAGATATTTTTGAACTACCTGTTACAGATGTTATTATAAGCCTCCAGAGCAGGTGGGACTTGAACCTCGGTGTCCTAGCTCACAGGTATGAACACAACCACTTGTGCCAAGAGTCCCTTTCAAACTGATCCAACAGTTGTCTTGTGCAGCTGCACCAAATTAGATGGAGTTTTTTTTTCCTAAATTCACTCTTGGGAAATCAACAATATTGGCCGGGCCAGCATTTACTACGCACGAGAAGGTTATGGTGAGCTACCTTTGTGAACCACTGCACTCCACGTGCTGTAGATCGATCCAAAATTCGTGAGGGAGATTATTCCAAACTATTGACTGAAATCTTGCTGGTGGGCAGCGAGGCTTACCAATATGAAGAAGGTACAGTAAAGTCCTATCATTCACACGGCTACCCTTGACTCACCTTTCTGACAACTGTGAACCTAACATTTGTTTGCCGGTGTCTGTCAAAAAAAAATGGCTCCTGGAGTGCAAGTGCATAATGCATAATCTGTCACATTTGCCTTTTGCAAAACATCAATTGTAAGCTGCACCATAAATGTATCCCCAGCCAATAGTACAGCCTCGCTTCAAAAAAGTATTTTTATCAACCTGTTCAGAGTTGCTATCACACACCTCTGGAGCACGTGGGACTTGAACTCAGGCCTTCCGGTCAGGGGTAGGGATACTACCATTGCATCAAGTCAGGACCCCAGGACTTCACTGCATCCAGTTTGTGACAAGTGATGATCTCAGGGATTTGTAGCAGAGCCTCCCTTTCCCACCATCTTTATAATTGAATCAGATCAAGGAAAAAAAAAAAAAAAATTATTTTTGCTACTCAGTCAGTGACATAGCAAGTCACAGATGGAAGCATAAGTCTCAAAAGGTCACTGATAGGTTTAAAGAAAGCCTCTTTAATTATCAAGGCTGGAAGGAATCAAATGCACTATCTACACAATTAGAGCCTTGGATTTAACATGTTAAACGTGTAGACTGGTACCTTGAAGCTATCTGCAAGAAAAAAAAACTACACAGTACAAGGGCAAACTTTGAACTTGCCTTGTTTTTGTCAGCAGTCGTACTCATTTGATGAAACGGTTTATAGAACGTTGGAACTGTAATGCAGTTATAAGCATGACTGAAGGCAGTTCAGTGCTAAGTACTACAGACTGGCACTGCCAAGTCTGGCTGTCACAGAAACCAGCGATTGTTTCCAGACAGATAAGTTCTGTTTATTCTTAGAGCATTACAGTGGAGCTCATTCTTAGTGGAATCAAATCCATCACAATATTTCAGTTCATCAGCAAACAACTAATGAGCATTTCTTACCACTTGATGAAATCCTAAATCTATATGCCAGCATCCATAAAGGAGAGATCCAGAAAACATTTTTCCCTCCTGGTTTGTTGGTTAGTCATGGTCCAAGTACTGACCCTCTCACCTCAAAAGTCTCAAGACTGTGGATTCAAATCACACTGTTGGGCCTCAGCTCAAAAGTCAATGTTGATGCCCCATACAGTACTCAGGAAGCACTGCACAGAGTTGCCATCTTTCGGTTTAGATCTGAAAATATGGTGAATAGGTATATCCTGCTCCCTACACTTCTGTAATTGGCGTATGCTGGTGTAGAAATGTACTGCACTTCTAGATACTCAGTCAATAATTAAATGGAGTCTTTAAAGCATGATATTAGCAAAAGCCATCGCAATTACATTTACGGAGCAAGAAATGGCCCTCATGGATAGTTCCACCTGGGCTTATATCTTGTTCTGCTTGACTGCAAATATTAAGAAAAAAAAAAGTCACAGAACAGGGCTTCACATATCTACCCTTGATCACACCAAAAGAACATCTATTTGGAAGTGGTTACCAAATGAGGCTCAAATGTCCCTTCAAAGTTGCTACTACAAGTTTCTAACCTTTGAATTAATCCATTCTGCCACTTATTGCTGTTATTAAGAGACTTATGGAGAACTGCTACTGCAGTTCCAAATCCACTCTTGGAAAGACAGATGTCATTCGGCCCATCAAGTCCATAACAACCCTTCAAAAGTCACCCCACCCAGACCCAGCCCCTTATCACATCTCTGTAACCCTACATTCACCATGGCTAATCCACCTAGCGTACACATCCCAAAACAGGAATTGAACCTGGGTCATCGGCGCCACAAGGCAGCAAACCTCTGCGCCATCATGCCATCTTTAAAGATAAGAGTAAATATTACAAGTAGTAAACACTTGCATGTAAAAGTGAGAAAAACTAGAGTGTATCGTGAAATTTGGATGAAAAAGTTTCCTAAATTGCTGACAATAATTTTCATCTCAGTATGTTATTCAAAATGCTACTAAGACTTAAAAGACTTAAAAATTGCCAAGAAAAGCTTGACAGGCCAAATTTAAGTGCTCCTGCTTTGAAGAGGGTACAGACTTGTACTCAAAAAACTTTAAAGACTTGAAAAGTTGCTTTTCAAATATAAATTATATACTTACCGGTTATTGATATTTGTTTTTATTTTTGAAGTTGAAACTCCCGTGTGCGCTAGTAATGCCACAATATTTTGAATATTCAATTACAATATAAATAAAGACTTTGCTGGCTGACACTGATCTATGCCAAACAGAAGATTGGTGCTAGTAACGTGTACAATGAGGCAACATCTGACACTATATCTGACACTAGGGCTCTGTTCTCTGAAAACACTGAAAATTATGGCAGACACCCTGCAGCAATCAGGTATTTTGATAAAAATCAAAAGAACCGCAGATGCGAGAAATCAGGCAAAAACAGAAATTGCCAGACAAGTTCAGCACATCTGGTAGCAGCTGTGGAGAGAAATCAGGGTTAACGTTTTGGGTCCAGTTACTCTTCCTCAATCAAGTATTTTGAGAACATCGGCGAATAAGAAAATCAGGTAAAAGTTTGCACCACAGGGAGCATCAACATAACAGTACAAACATAAAATACTGTCGATATTGAAAATCTGAAATGAAAACTGCATGACACCATAAGACGTAGGAGCAGAAGGAGGCCTTTCAGCTTATCAAGTCCATTCTGCCATTCAAGGAGGTAATGGTTAATTTGATAACCTTCAATTCAATTTCCTGCTTTTGCACTCCATAACCCTCAGTTCCCTAACTGATTAAAAACTTGTCGCTTTAAAAGCTGATAAGACTTAATGAACCAGCCTCGTGTTTTAAAAAAATTCATTGTTTCATTTTCCTAAGAAATTTCTCCTCAACTTTGTCTTAAGTCTAACAATGGGCCTGTAAGAAATAAATTCACTGTGCAACCACCCCTCTCCCAAATCCTCAATTTATCAGACAGTTTTCGTTGGTTCTCTATCTCTTCTCTCCACCACTTTCCTTGCCCCCATATGGCTTGCAATTGTTACATCTCTAGTTCTGGTCAAAAAATTACTGACCTCAAAATGTGAATTGTTTCACTGTCTAAAGATGATACCTCAAATATTTTCTGCTTTACTTCAGCATACATAGGAACAGGGACTGGACTATTCAGCCCGTCAATCTGCCCAGGCATTCAATATGATTGTGGCTGATCTTCAATGTCTTTACCCTGCTTCATCCCCTAACTCTATATCACTCAAATAAGGAAATCTAAAACTCTACCTTAAATATACTCAAAGAATGAGCTTCCACAGCCCTCTGGGGTTAAGAAATCTGATGTTCATAACCCTCTGAATAAGGACAGATTATTTCAATAATCTGTCAATGGAAGAACTGACAGGATTCTAAATGTATGCATCACAGATCTTTACAACACCAAAATCCCATAATGGCACACTTTTCAGTCATTTAATCTGCAGATTACAATTGTTCTCTCAATAGCTGATTAACTTCAATTTATTAAAAAAAGATGACTAGCCAGCAACCAAACAAAGATAAACTTGTCCATCTTTCATAATGTGTGACTATCAAGAAAATAGATATGTACCTATCACTGAAAATTAAATTCATTATTTGCAGTGCTGCAGTCCAAAGTTACTCGGAACATTTTTAGAACATGAGGATGAACAGACAAGCAGATGGTTTGGAGGTCGAGAACATACCATTACTGTTTTTTTGATCCTATGTGACGGGCCTGGGTAGTCTGATGAATACAAGTCTGTCAGAAACAAAGAGTTGATGAGCGTCGACTTTCCTAATCCTGATTCACCTGTAACACAAACAGTTTCAAGAAAGGTTTAGGATCGAAATAACTCATGTTAAATGATTTGCATTGCCTGCAATTTTAATCTTGATCCTCTTACCTCTGAACTCTTTAAATTAGTTCAAATGGAGCTAGCGGTTCCTGAAGATTTGACAGGTTTATATTCAAAGAATATATGATCACGATTTAACAGATTACTCAAAACAATCAACAGAATAAAAGGCATTAAAATTCCTCACCATCCTAAAAACATAATCCTCCAAAGGTAGTTTAAATGATTTACTTTTAAACTATCATGTAGCTTGAAACCTTCTTGGACCTCATGACACTGACTATCCTTCACCCCTTACCCTACTCTGTACTAGATTGGTGGTAGCGCTTTTCAGAACTCTTCCTAATCCTCCAGAATTCCTTAAAATACATCACTTTTGCCATGCCTCTTTTCCTGACTTCAAATGCCAAAACAACCTTCTTTCCCACAAAATTTCAGTTTCTGCTCAAAAAAACTCCTTAAGCAGTTATAACTACGCAATGTCCATTTAAACTTAATTTCTAAAGTACTCTGGGTTGCCCTTAACAACGCAAGCTATTAACTCAGAAATAAAGTATGACGCAGGGAAGGTAGCAGATGCTTTGTGGTAAGAAATGACCCAAAATGCTAATTACCTACTCAACGTGAACAACATTTCTGCTAAACAAGAAAGCTCTCCCAACTTCGATGGCACTTTCCAAAGCCCTAGTGTTTTCATTCATGCCTTACTTCAATCAATCTTCGAACAAAAACCAAGGCGGCGAAATTGGTTATTGCTAGAATAAACTCCCTCATTACAGATTCTTCAACTAAGGGGAACAACTTGCTACACCTACTGTCCACGCCCCTCAACATTGTAGCCATGATCAGGTTCCCTGTCAGCCTTCTAATGAAAACAACCTGAACCTATCCAGAAACAAAAGCAGAAATTGCTGGAAAGGCTCAACAGGTCTGGCAGCATCAGTTCATGTTTTGGGTCCAGTGACCCTATCCTACCTCTCTTCATAGCTAAAATGCTTCTGCTTAGCATGTCCTAATATGTCCACTGCTGACTTCATGAAGACAGACAGGTCATTGATGAAGCAGTCAAAAAATTGTTGGACCTAGGACACTACTCAGAAGAATTCCAGCACTGATGACCTGGGGCTGAGATAATGGGCCTCCAACAATTAAACCCACCTTTCCCCCAATCTCAACCCCAATTCCCATTGACTTGAACTTTGAGAGCACCTTGTCAAATGCAGCTTTGATACCGAGCATAATAATATCAACACCGCTTTGATTTCAGCTTTGTCCATTTTGGGATGATGGCTCTCATGAGGTCAAGCAGACAGAGTGGCACTGGTGCAACCCAAAATGAAACAACAGAACTGCCAACATCCTTTCAATGAAGAATCCAGAATCACTGATTCTATGAAGCATATAGAGCCTGGCAACATGATGGCAATATGCATCAAGATTTATGCTCCAGAACTAGCCTGGTCATCAGACAACCGCTCTATAATATGGCAAATTTCCCAATTATGTCCTGTCCACAAAGGAACACCACAAATCCCATCAGCTAAAGTGAACTCAGGTCGATAGGGGATTAGCTGCATCTCTGCACTCCTAAATTAGTGACAATATTACAATGGTGCTTCCGACAAAGCAACGCAAGACTAAATATCAAAGGTTTAGCAGGGTGACTACCAAAATGTTGTCACAAGGTACATAAGGCACATGTAGTCTGTTCAAAGCTGAAACTGGGAAAGATAAAAGACAAAGTGTGACGAACGGCTGAGTTGAAGCCCCAGAAAATTCACGTAGAACACAAACTGGGTCAAATGGCTGGTTTCTATGCCATATATTCAATGTACTTCTTTGTTGAATAACATCACAGAGGTTTCTAATGTTTTCTAATTTATTCAGTGCAGCACATTCTCGGCAAATTACGACAAACTTGAAAGAACTCTGTCCTAAGCTGTGAAATAACATTTGGTCGACAAAATTTGCCGAAGCTCAAACACCCTAACCTCTGACATTTATGATTAAGAACTATGCCCAGTTCTGTAAATTACTTCTGCAGCACGAGTCTTTTATGGAGCAAGTCCGCAAAAATTTGGAGTCAGTCATGGATCAGTGACTGTACGATCACCTCTGATCCAGGAGTTTTGGTACAAAACTGGACTCCACAGTTTACAGCATCCAATCTAGGCCTATATTCCATACGGTGTGGAGTGCTGCAGTGACAGATGTAAGTGATCCCTCAACATCAATTAAATCATTAATGTGTGTCTAATTATCCCCCATCTCTACAACAAAAACAACAGACCCTCTTGGGGCACAGTGGCAGTGCCCCTACCCCTTGACCAGAAGGCCCAGGTTCAAGTTCCACCTGCTCCAGAAGTAAGCAGTAACATCTCTGAACAGACTGATAGAAAAACAGGTTAATAAAATAAACAAAACAAGGGGCCTGATCATTTAATTGCTGTTAGATCTTACTGGACATAAATCGGTTGCTGTATTCACTACATTGTAACAGTGGCTGCATTTCACCAGTACATCACGAAACAGCAGTCACAACAGTTGTGTAACACAAAGTTAACAATCATTATTGAACATACCAATTCTGGTTGGACTTCTACAGTCATGATCAACTGTAGTATCACAGCTGGACGTCTGCAAAGCTTTCACAATGTATGTCAAATAGATCCATAAAATCTAGGATACAAACAGTTCATTTTTCTCCACATGAATTTTAGGAGACAGATCTTTAAGATTTACTTTCTATATAGAGCTTTAAGAATTCAAAGATACAAGAAATAATTATTTCAACTTGCACATTAAATGCAATTTTAATTGGAGGGGAAAAGAAAATTCAGATCCTTTTTTGATATAGTGCAACTCTGAATTATAATTGCTTATTAGCTCAGAGAAGCAAGTAAGGCAATGAAAAATTTATTTTTCATTAACCTGTTCAGAAATGTAATGACACACCTCTGGGGTAAGTCTGACACGAACCTTGATGTTCCGACTTAAGAGGTTAAGATCTCACACCTGCACAAGATTCTAAGGTGATCAACGTTGACATTGCATGCCAAACAGTGAAAGCAGCAAGTGATAGACAGAGATAGTAAGAACTACTGATGGAGTCTGAGATAACAGTGTGAAGCTGGAGGAGCAGGAAAGCTGATGTTTCGGGCTGGGACCCGAAACGTCAGCTTTCCTGCTCTTCTGATGCTGCCTGGCCTGCTGTGTTCCTCCAGCTCCACAGTGTGCGAAGTGATAGACAGAGCTAAGCGATCCCACAGCCAACGGATCAGATTTAAGCTCTGCAGTCCTGCCATATCCAGTCGTGAATGGTGGTGGGCAATTAAATAACTCACTGGAGGAGGCAGCTCCACAAATACCCCCATCCTCAAATGATGGAACAGCCCAGCACATCAGTGCAAAAGATAAAGCTGAAGCATTCGCAGCAATCTTCAGCCAGAAGTGCCAAGTGGATGATCCATCTTGGCCTCCTCCAGTGGTCCCCAACCAATTCGATTCACTCCACAGGATATCAAGATATGGCTGGAGGCACTGGATACTGCAAAGGCTACCGGCCCTGACAACATTCCGGCAATAGTACTGAAGACTTGTGCTCCAGAACTTGCTGCATCCCTAGCCAAGCCGTTCCAGTCCAGTTACAACACTGGCACCTACCCAACAATGTGGAAAATTGCCCAAGTACGTCCTGTACACAAAAAACAGGACAAATCTAACCCGGCCAATTACTGCCCCATCACTCTACTCTCGATCATCAGTAAAGTGATGGAAGGTGTTACCAACAGTGCTATCAAGCCTCACCTGCTCAGCAATGCTCAGTTTGGGTTCTGCCAGGACCTCTCAGCTCCTGACCTCATTGCAGCCTTGGTTCAAACATGGACAAAACAGCTCATTTCCAGAGGTGAGGTGAGAGTGACAGTCCTTGATATCAAGGCTGCATTCGACCAAGTGTGGCATCAAGGAGCCCTAGCAAAACTGGAATCAATGTGTATCAGGGGGCAAACACTCCAGTGGTTGGAGTCATACCTGACACATAGGAAGATGGTCATGGTTGTGGGAGGTCAGTCATCTCGGCTCCAGGACATCTCTGCAGGAGTTCCTCAGGGTAGTGTCCAAGGCCCAACCATCTTCAGCTGCTTCATCAATGACCTTCCCTCCAGAAGGTCAGAAGTGGGGATGTTCGCCAATGCTTGCACAATGTTCATCACCATACGTGACTCCTCAGATACTGAAACAGTCCATGTTCACATGCAACAAGATCTGGACAATAACCAGGCTTGGGCTGACAAGTGACATTCGTGCCACACAAATGCCAGGCTATGGCCATCATAAATAAGAGACAATCTAACCACCGCCCCTTGACATTCAATGGCATTACCATCACTGAATCCCACATTATCAACAACCTGGATGCTACCTTTGACCAGAAACTCACCTCACAAATGAATAGAAAACAAAATTAATTATTACTTTACAAACTGTAGGAACAAAATGATCGGCTACTTTCTTCAATACCATGCCCAAACTTGTGCATACCACAAATCTGATTCAAGTGTTAACTCAGGCAATGATTTCATCAGATGAACACTTGGCCTCAAGTCTGATCAGGACTGTCTTATCAGCTCTATTCTGCTTTGTCCATTGTTTATTCAAAATCACGCTTTCCAACCTCCAAGTAACAGAGAAACCTCATGATTACACTCAAACTAGTGAACAAACTAAATTCAATTATTAGCTAATAACGATGGAACTTAAGCCTTAGCCCATTATTAGAATCAGAATCACAATCTTACTTATCAGCTTCTAAAAGTCTTTCTGATTAGGGAATCACTGACTGCTGCAGTAGGTCTTCCTATTTACTTCTAAGTTCAGGGTGGGTTTTTCAGAGTAGGAACAAGTTAATTGGAGGTTGTTCTGTGGGAAAAGGAAGAAGTGTGTCATGAGTATCAAACAAGTTATGTACAGGTGATTGTGCATAAGTTGGAGTTCATAGAGACCTTGTCTCAAAGTTTAAGGCAAACAAGGTTACAGATACTGACACAGGGCATAAACATGGTAATTCCTTCTCTAAATTGGCTCTTTAATCAACTGATGTAACCGAGTTGCAATATCACCTTTAAGCACACAATTTTAATGGGAATGTTTGATAACAGGCCCGGATTCCAGAGGTCTCATTTGATATCTTAGTTGGATGCAAGGAGAATTCCATGCCATCATTCCAAGAGTGGGGCATTCACTCAGTGCCCTGATACAATAACTATTCCATACCAGCTTCACCAGATCACTTTTTCTCAACTCCTATTACCGCTCGCTATGGAGTTTGCTGTGAACAAATTGGCTGCACATTTTTGAATAAAATATGTTGGCATGTTAAAGTCGTGAATGGTAATACACAAATACGAAATTCTTTGTCAGAAGCCCAGAAGTCTTTCGAGAATTAAGTTAGTTAAAAGCCAACTTTAACACAATTGCTAAGTCAGTACTCAGTGCCCCAGCCAGGAATATGGTTTACAACTTTTGCTCTGCTAGTGGGAAGATATTTAACAGCAGGACCTAGCTTATGGAACCTGTGAATTGTTCCCAAAATGTGGACTGATACTGCTGTTACTGGGCAAGATATTATTGTTGCTCTAATACCCAGCAAAATCAGAATTGGCCGACAGCCATATTCAAATGAATTGTTCCTACTTTTAAGGGCAAAACTAATTTTACAATCCAAGAATCCTTTAGTTCTGATTTATGATACCAGCAGCACTCCTTCTTTCTAAGCAACCATCTCTGTGACGTAAGTGTACTATTTACCCTGTTCTTACTAATTCCGGATAATAGTTTGCTATGTTCAAAGTAGTACAACCTAACTACATTCTGAATTCAAAGTAGGTAGGTAGATAGGGCCATTAGTAGCTTGCTATGCTGAGTTGCTGTGTGCCATTTTAAGTTAAAGTACAATACACATGCTTCAATTAATTAGATGCCCACTTCTTGAAGTTAAGCCATTAGCACAAAAAGGTGTTGAAATTATCTGATGTGGAACCGAGATTTGCTAAACAACATGTTCAGACATGTTAAAACACAACTCTGGAGCCGATGGGACTTCAAACCAGGTCTCCTGGTTCATAGGTATGAAAATTACCACTGGTAACTGTAATACTCAAAACAGCTGGTATTCCACTTTGGAAAACATGAACAAGGGACAGACGTTCTGACGAAGGGTCACCGGACCCAGAACATGAACTCTGATTTTTTCATTAGAGATACTGCCAGACCTGCTGAGCTTTTCCAGCAACTTCTGTTTTTGTTCCCAGATTTACAGCATTCACAGTTCTTTTGGTTTTTAAGGGACAGACGATGTCAGCTTTACCATCAATGTCTACATCTAGATTTTTAAGATGGTATCCTTCACCCGTTATTATTTTTGCGTTTGAGTAATCAAAGCAAATCAGAATGTTAAGTTTGATGGGAGGCTGAGATATGAAATGCTCAATATTAGATAAATAAATGAAGTGGAGAAACTAAGTGGGTCCAGCAGCAGAGAGAGAAAAAAACAGAGTTAACAACTCAAATCCAGTGTTTCCTTTTCAGAACCCACGTCAGAGCATGCAAGCCAAATACAGCGGGAATGGTTGTAAAGAGATAAGTCCAAAGTAAATGAGCAATGGCTATAGTGAAGACAGATGTGCCGAGAGCAGATGTTAACAGCTAAATACAGATCAGCTCTACTAAGAACAAAATCAAGAAAACCAGATGCTGCAGGGGTCAGGATGATAGAGGGACAAAACGGGGGACAGGGTTCACAGCCTGATGAAGTTGAATTCAATGTCAAACCCAGAAAACTGGAAAGTACATGAACAGAAACATAGCAGCTCCTGCCATCATACCGGTGCTGATGTCATGTGTGCCTGGAACCTGAGGCTGGCACAGACTCCTCCCAAATACACATGCATGGTGCCAATGATGCCAAAGGAATCCTTAACTGCACATGCAGCTCCACTCTGCACCTGGCTCTCCTGTCTGGCATTTGACTTACCTCCAATCAATTCAAAAGACTTCAAAAATACTGAATTTATTGCTCCTGTTCTTTGATTCAGATACTGTGACTGCAAGGGTGGCAATGTGCCCTCTGCAGTTGCACGGATTACAAATACAGCCAAATGGAAAATGTAATGATCTTCCTCAGCTTGTATTGGACTTCGCTCAGATATTGCGGACTAAGGAAAATGTAGACATGGGAGCAAGATAATGCCTTAAAATGACAAGACTTCAGAAGGTCGAGGTCATACTTGTGGACTAAGCAGTGGAGATCTGGAAAGTGGTCACTCCGTTTGGTCTCCTTAATGTAGAGGAGACAAGTAGCAACTAAGTACTGGTAAAACTCGCCAGGTCTGACAGCATCAATGAAGAGAGAAAAAAACACGTTAATACTTCAAATCCAATACGACTGCACATAGGGGAACCATGTTGACTTCATCTGAATACAGCAGACTGGACTCAAAGTGGTACGATTAAATCATAGCTTCACCAGAATGGATAGTTCAAGGCCTTGGACAGGGAGGGGGGAAATGGTCAAAGGGCAAGTGTTACACTTCCTGAACCTTCACCTCATACTGTCTCAGGGAGTGATATAATTGCATTGGGTGCCATGGAAGAAATGGTGTCTCCAGAAATCTGACAGCTGAGGTAAATGTGCTTGGCGATAACAAAGGAATGACAGGAAACAACCCTTTGAATGTGAGGGCTGGTGAGGCAGGAAGTGAAGACAAAGGGAACCCAATTTTGATTTTAGGAGGGAGGACAAGCAGGAGGAGTAGAAGAGCGAATAGAGGGAGACATGTTGTTGGGGACTTCATTCTTACATTGCTTTTTAGCGATTTGTTGGGGAGCACGCTGGGGTTCCGAGCTGAGGAAGAAATGTTGAAAGCGCCATTGTGGAAGGTAGCTTCATTTTAAGAGATGTGACAGAGATGGAGAAATTGAGACAATAGAGATCTTACAGGTGAAGAGCGAGAGGATATGTTATTACGGTAACTATGAGAGTCAATGAGATAGCAAAGAACATAAGATTGCAACCTATCCTCAGAAAGAGGGACAGTGAAGTCATGGAAGGGGAGAATCAGATGAAGGTTAAAGAAGAGTAAAATTTGAAAGCAAAATTGATTCATTTTGTCCAGTTCCATCTCAGAGTAGGAAGCAGCACTGATGCAATTAATTTTAACATAATAATTTGAAATCAAATACAACTTCAACAGAACCTAAAATACTCAGAATTTCTCTCTCCACAGACCTGAGTGCTTCCAGCATTTACAATTCAACTTCAGTAAAACTTTAACACATCACATACTTAAACTTAGGATCTGGTGCATTTGATCAAGTTGAAGGAGTCCTCCAAAGTTAAGGAACCATGTCATGTGACTACATAGAAAATACCAGGATCAGCAGCCTAGATTTAAGCCAAGAAAATTAAAACAAAACCCTCAGGGCATTGGATTTTTAAATTGAGTCTGGAACCAATTTCCAGTGTGAAATTTTCAAAGGTTATCTCATTTAGAGTCTGGCATTAAAAAAAGTTACATATCACAGAAATGTAGAAGTACTACTAGAAAGGAGATGAGCATTCGCGGGCTGATGACTTGCTGTTCACGCCAAGATATTGTTACTGATTCATCTTGGAAAGCTTTAAATCATTTTGGTGGAAGGCAGAGGAAATTAATCAAATGTAAGATTCCTCACAGTTTAGCAAATGTGCTGTGTTTGGGTGTTGTCTAATTTCACATTTGGTTATTATTTTACTTCTGAGATAATTCAAAACTGTCATGATAGATCAACTGAATTTCCTGATCAACACGGATGGGCATTACTATGGAGAAAATAGAAAACAGAAGCACAGAAATGTTGCTTGAGTGGAATGTTTGTATTGTATTAGATGTATTCCAGGAATAAAAGCAGTAATAAGATTGGACCCTGAAAACTATTTGAAATGAAATCATGGGAGACTTCATTTTGATATGCACTCTTATTTACAAAAGGCACACAGAAGTCAAGAATGCTCAAACTACCCATGTTACAGATTGGTGCCAGATGCATTCCAAAAATTCTTTAATTTGTTCAATGTTAAAACAGTGTCTGCCCAGCAAATGGTTTGCAAGCAATACAGGAACAGATCACCAAAGCAGCTGGATTTTCATCCATTTTTAGTCCAAACTGAACTCTCATTTTTACATAGTCAATTATATTTGAATGACAGATAACAAGCTATAGAGCTGGATGAACACAGCAGACCAAGCAGCATCAGAGGAGCAGGAAGGCTGATGTTTCGGGCCTAGACCCTTCCTCAGAAAAACTTTTTTCATCCAGCTCTACATCTTGTTATCTCAGATTCTCCCGCATGTGCAGTTCCTACTATCTCTATATCTGAACCATGTTGCCTTTATGGAATAAGCAAGAGCTATAATGATCCATGTCAAGTAACTATTGTATAGAATGATTTTCCAGTTTAAACTAAAAGTTCTGCTCTCATTGTAGCAATGAGAATACTACAACAAAGGGTAAATTTCGTAAATAATTTGATTTCCATCCTTCCACTGCAGGACCTTCAATGTATTTGAGAAATCTTGGCTAAATTCTAGACAAAGTTGACACAACATTGCATTTGGGCACTGGGAACTCCTGTGCACCTACATCCAAAGATATATCTAATCAAGGCCGCCACAATATCCTACTTGTGAAATATAGTCACTTTTGTAATATTTTTGCTGTCTAGAGCTTTGGGATGTCCTGATTCTATAAATAAGTGCTCCTGCCTTTGCTTGAGATCTTGGGATCAAGGGCAAGATGGAAACTCTTGTTTTCAAAAGGAGAACTGATTAAGCTGAACTTGTTCTATCAACTTTAGTACCAACTGTTCATGATCCAAAATGTGGTTTACTATCACCCACAGATTCACCACTGGACTCCTGAATTGGAGGACAATTTGTTTTTTGGCTTAACTCTGTTCATGTCTATGTCTATAGTCACTGTCGCTGTATGAATATGAATTCCTGCATGTCACCCACAACCCAAGTTTAACTAGGATGGCAACAGCAATCTCATTGTTGATACAAAGACCAAATAAATAGATTCAGACATTTACAGCAAGGTGACCATTTGGTCCATCATGTCCACACTGGTCAAAGATCTGACTACACTAATCCCATTTTCCAGCTCTTTGTCCACAGCCCTGGAGGTTGCATCAAATCAGATGAATATCGAAATACTGCTTCAATGTTAAGGATTTCTCACTCACCCTTTTAAGGTAGCGCATTCCTGACTCCCAACACCCCCAGGTTAAAAAGCACTCTACAACTCTCCTCTTGGACTTTTTACCTCTTACCTTGAACGCATGCCACCCGATTATTGATTGCTCAAATAATGGATAAGTGTCTTCCTATCTACCCTACCAATACCCCTCAATCATAACATTTTTATCAGATCCACTCTCAACTTCCCCTGCTCCAATGAATACATGCCAATCTTTCTTCATTGATCAGTTCCTTCAGCCTGAGTAGCATCCTGGTGAATCTCCTCTGCAACCTGTGTAGTGCAATCACATCCTTTCTGTAATATAGTGAGCAGAATGGCACACAGTACTCCAGTTGTGGAGTAAGTAGCTTTTTAAACAGTATCAGCATTATCCAAGACACAATACAAGAGCAGGGAGGTAATAAAGGCAAGTATCCCATTTGTCATCTTAACCACAACTTATCTGACCTACCACTTTCAGTGATCTGTGGACATTCACACAAAGGTCCCTCTGATCTTCAGTATTTTCCAGAGTCCTATCATTCAGACTGGTTCGTTCTCCCCAAGCTCTCCCTCACTTTTCCCAGTTGAAGTCCAATTGGCACTGATCTGTCTACTTGACCCATCTGTTGGCATCTTCATTTGAGACATCCAAGAAACCACTGGATGATTATTTGCAGAGAACTGGTGCATAGATGTGCAGAAAGTAGCAGATTGTCACAAGTAACAGAACTGGTGCAGGTATGATGGGCCCCAATAGCCTCCTTGTTGGTCGTAACAATTCTGAGATTCTAACATCTTCTGCAGTTTACAGTTATCTTCCTCACTGTTTTCCACACTACTAATTTTTGCATCATTCCCGAACTTCTTGATCATACTCTCTACATTTAAGTCCGAACCCACGAACTGGCATTATAAACAGCAAGGGCCCCAATACCAAAGTACTGTGGAACCCCAATGGAAACAAACTTCCAGTTACAGGAACACCCCTCTACCATCATCATCTGTTTCTTTCTTCACACCCAACTTCCAGATCCAAATGATGGACTCTTACCTTCTTGACCAATCTGCCACAAAGGACCTTATCAAAACTCGTACCAAAGTCCATGCAGACCACATAAAATCAATTACCTTCAATAGTCCTAATTCCCTCCTGAAAAAAATTGTCAAGCTCGACCTTCCCTACATAAATCCATACAGACTATCCTGGATTTGCTTGTCATTCCATATTGAGGTGCAACACACATGAAATTTTATACCAGTCTAAATTTATATGGTGACTAAATTGCAGTCATAGTCTTGACAATCCCAGCTCATTTAGATAAATTAATATTTGCAAATATAACTTAGTGTAAGCATTTTGATGCTAGGAGTGCAATATCACTTTACAAACATTTGAAATTTACACCCATATTGCTTTATATAGATTGGAAAAACATTCCAATAAGTTAAACTGTAATATGTAATATACATCTATGAATTCCTCAGAATAGTGACGAAGGGACTGGATTACATTCCTGCTTATAATGCACTTAGTTATATCTGAATGCTCTTTCTTACTCCCTGGCAATTATTTCATCAGGAGCAATTTTAAAAATACTTTTGTGTAGTATGTTGCTGATATTAATCTGTAGTTCTCAGAACATTCAATCAGCAATTTTTAAGGTCGCACATTTTAACACTGCTTCCAAACAATGGCAATTAAATATGTTTCAGTCCCATCTCCAAAAAATAAAAGCCCCAAACAAGAATTTCTCTGTACAGTGATATTTTCTATTTGCGATAGCCACCTAATTGGTATAATGGCAAAGTAAGAAAAGGCATTAAGTGGCTGAAGGGACATTCTGGTGTTGGTCATAACAAATTGATGGACTATGGCGCCATTTCTCAGAATCTCAGATTCAGGAAGTAAAATATGTGGATAATGGAAATCTGAAATAAAAACAAGGCTGGATGTGGTGCTCAAATGCAGAATTTTACCAGCTATTAGCTGCCAACTGCAACACTGCATCAGCATTTTACTGAGGAAATATATTTTAACAACTGATCTGGATTAAATAATGGTACAAGGCAGTAAGTGCAATTAGCCACAACAAAGTTTAACAAGTGAGGAAAATCATCTGGCTCCTTCATCAAATCATGATATTACCCTTAAGAATTCATGGATATAAATTACATATTACAGTTCAATTTACATACACACTCTTGCAGCTGAAAACAACACAAGCCTACACATTTTCAAGCAGTAATAGTCTCTTGTTTGTACATTTACATTCTTACTAGATTGCATTAATTTTAAAATCTTCACTTATTCAAATGAACTAGGCAAAGCAGAAATAATTGCAACTTCATCCTAATACAAATTGCAACTGTAAGAAAATTTATTTCACTGTTTGAGAGACGTCTTACTGAAGTACTCACTGCATGCCAATTAACAATCACAGCTCTGACATCATTATCCTTCATATCACCCAGCAGGTTCAAAAAAAATAGAATCAGGTTTACAACGTATTGCTGCTCTGTAAACAATCACTGAGAAGGTGCCACAATGGACTTCAGTCCAACCTATAAACAGGTTATGCTCTCAGTATAAGATTCTATTTGAACTATTAATGCAAATATTATATCTAACCTTCAAGCAGTCAGAACAGAAACAATTTGGAAAAAGATATGGAAGGATCTGAATGCAAGGGATAAATATGTTAAACCTACAAAACCCAACACTTCTTCCTTCTGGGCACCCAAAGCGATGTTGCACTCCTTGGTTAGTTAGTTATGTTTAATGCAAAATCAAGTTCTATAAACTTCAAGTTAGTCACAACCCCCTACATAAACTGCATGACTGGAAAAATGGAAGCAGCACAATTGTAAACATCAAGTTATCTTAATTGAGATTACACTATTGCTCAATTAATGAATAAACATTTCCAAGGCCAAAACTGAAACAGAGTAGTCTACTTGAAGTTACTTTTGTCTCCGTTCAGGATTGGCTCAAGATTAACATGCAACTTCAATTAGCAGTCAGGAAAGCAAGTTCATTTCAAGAGGGCTAGAAAGCAGGAATGCGCCACTTGGGCTGTATAGTTTTGGTCAGATCTCGTTTGGATTATTGAGTGCAGTCTGAGCCCCATGTTTAAGCCAGGATGCACTGGCCTCAGAGGGGGTCCAGAGGAGGTACACAAGAATGATCCCGGGAATGAAGGGCTTGTCATCATCAGGAGCAGTTGAGTCAGTACTTGGAGAAAACAGACGCCTGGATAAAATGGACGTGGAGAGGATGTATCCACAAACAGGAAAGATAGGACACAACACAGCCTCAGAGTGAAGGACAACTCTTTACAACTGAGATGAGGAGAAATTTCTTCAGCCAGAAGGTAGTTAATCTTGAAATTCACTGCTGCAGATATCTGTTGAAGACAAGTCAGTGGAGCGTATTTAAGACAAAAATAGACAGGTTCTTGCTGAATTAGAGGAACAAATATGTTACAGGGATAAGGTAGGAAAACAGGGTTGAGAAATATTAGCCATGATTAAATGGCACAGCATACACAAAGGGCCGAATGGCTTAATTCCTTTCCTATATCTTGTAGTTTTAACGTTTTGGACAGGCAATACATGCTCATGTCAAAAGGTGACCTCCGCTGAATTTCAATCTCTAATCTCTCTTTCCTGTCTTTCCAAAAACTAGAATTCTTCTCAACTTTCATCAAATTCAACTGGCCTTACAGGTATGCAAGTTCTTCCTCTTCACTTCATCCATGCAGGTTCAAGGCAAAGTCCTATTTGACAACTTCTATTGTCTGATCATGCTTTGGATCTTTTAAAAAAAAAAAGTCTTTACCCAGAATCTTTTATCCCCATGTTAGTGCATACTTACTTTAGCCCCTTTCAATCTAGATCATGTGTCTCAACTATAGGCCCTGACCATTCATGCTAAACCTGAAAGTAATGGGAGCATCAGGGGAACTGAGCATCAAAATCCAAGAGTAAAATTCTTTAGGATCACATTTGAACCACAGAATTGGATTTATTTTTGGGTAGGCTAATGCTGTGGTTAGCTTACTGGATAGGAATCCAGAGGCCTAGACTTATGCTCAAGAGACATGTGCAAACTCCACAACAGCAGGAGGAATTTAAATACAATTTAATAAATAAATCTGGAATAAAAATCTAATTCACAAAAATCATGAAACACCAGTTGTCACGAAAAGTCTTATGCTTCATTAATGTCCTTCAGAGAAGGACATCTGCCTTTCTCATCCAAGCTGGCATACATTGGACACAGCAATGTGGAAAAGTCTTAACTGCCCAAGTTCAACAGTACCGAGAGACAGTTAGTAAGTGGTTCTCATGCCAGTCCTCCATTAAAAAAGTGGTAAAATATAAAGCACAGATCAACTAAACAAGCAAAGGAACATTCCTCTCAATCCTACACTACAATACTAACAGCAATCTCCATTCTCAAGTCCAACTAATCAAATTTGTCAAAATTTACGCAACAAAATGCAAATCCTGCAATTATGAGGCTCCACGTTACACGTGTACAATTTTCTGAATGTACATGAGCTTGTCTAACGGCTACATGCAAATAAACTCTGCTGAAACACTGGGGATTACAACCACATTTCCAGTACATACCTCTCATTCAGCGGCTACATTCTTTTAAAATTAACTGCTCACTGGCCTGCTGACATTTCAAATATTAGCTTGCGAAGTCTGAAATAACAGCTTTTAAAACACAAAGAAAATATACTTGAGACCCATTTTTGGCACTTTTCCTTAGCCTATTTTGCATTGTGCTCAACAAAATAAGGAAATATATACTGCGGATGCAATGAAAAGATATACAAAGGTTAACAGACAAATGTTAATTTGAAAGGGGCACGTGACTGAATGGCTTGGGTAAATGCAATGCTGTGTGCACACTCAAATTATACAAAGACAATTCTCGTTTTGTTACCTGGTCTGACCTTTTCACTTGATTCCAGCTCGTCTACGTAGTCACCATTACCTGCACCAATGGCACAAGGATAGCTTTGTTTCTTTTGCCTCATCACTACCAGTATGCAACAAGATTTTTTAAACCAGACTTCTCCTGCAACACTTTTTGAGATTGTGGATAAGCTACCTTGAGGAAGTAGATATAATCATTTAAATTTACATGAACAGTACAACCTTGCCCAACTGAAGTCATGCAGGCTAAAGTTGAAGCAAGGTAAAAATTCAACGACTAAACCACAATTCTTCATTCCTAGTGACTTGCACTACACTAATGATACGGCCTGGTAGACCTTTGCAGGCCATTTACAAATGATCAGAATTTTAAACTGAATTAATTTGATTATCTTATTAAACCTTAACAGCCTTTTTCCCGAAGAGCAAGAAACATATTTTATGTTGCTCTGATTTACCCACTCATTTGGAATACAAATTATTGGTGTCAATTGAGTATTAAACAAGCTGTGCCCGAATGCACAGCGAAAGGTATAACCATACAAGAACTAGACACTAAAAGTGGATTTTGGGAAGGGCTGAAAAGGCTCATGTAATTAGCACCTGTTCACATATCACAATAATTTGCAATTACACACTGGTCCTGTGGGTAGGGCTTTTCTGGTTCAGTGGTAGTGTCCCAACATCTGGGCTAGAAGGCCTGGATCCAGAGGTGTGTCATAACAAATCTTCAACAGGATAACTCCTGAGGGAGCACTACACTGCCAGAGGTGGCATTTCTTGGACCAGATTTTGAACAGACAGCATAATCTGCTTCCCTGGACATAAAAGTCAAGTGAATGTAATCTGTTGGAGAAATGGGCAGCTCACCAGCATTAAGTTCACCAAAAAATTAAAAGACCTTCAACGGGACTAAAAGACATGCCGAAAAGGCAACTTTTTTCCACAGTCCCCAAAACCATAAAAAGTAGTGTGGCAAAAGTGAAAAGCATATGGAATTTTCTGCCTCTCAACAAGACAGCATTTGAAGTGTAGAGAAGACTGCAAGGACTGTAGACAGCATCCGAGGAGCAGGAAAGTCGGCATTTCGGGTCGGGACTCTTGATCAGGACTGAACTTTAGTACCTCATCAAGGCCACCTACAGAAATGGAGCGAGTTTCTCCATATACAGAGACGGCATCAACTCTACTCCTGTACCCCTTCTTCTGACTGTTCCACCGCCCATGTTATCCAGTCTGCTTATGCAGCATCCAACACTGGACAAGCTCTAAGTTCTCCAAGTCCAACCACACTCACCAGCAATGCCATTCATCTTCCCAATATATGTCATCTTGAACCAGACATTAACCTCAAGTCAACTGAGCTTTCTCCCCTTTATCCTATCAGATATGAAGAACATTCAATGTGAACATCAGTCTCCACTGATCTCAATTTGTATAGCAAGTGTCAGAGTAACAGCATCGAAACAGACCCTTCGATCCAACTCATCCATCCTGACTAAGTTTCCCAAACTAAACAAGACCCACTTGCTTCTATCCCATATCCCTTTAAATCCTACCTATTCACGAACTTGTCAGAATCTCTTTTACCTGTTCTAACTGTACTTGCATCTACCACTTCGTCTGGCAGTTCTTTCCACATTTGAACCACCCTGTGTGAGAAAAGTTGCTCAAGTCCCTCGTGAATCTTTCTCCTCTCACCTTAAAAATATATCCCCTGGTTTTGAACTCCCCTACTCAAGGGAAAGACCTTTACTATTCACCCTAACTATTCCCCTCACGATTATCTAAATCTCTATAAAGGTCACCCCTCAACCACCTCCACTCCAGTCAAAAAAAGTCTCAGCGTCTCCCTAAAACTCAAACCCTCCGGTCACAGCAACATCCTTGTAAATTTTTTCTGAACCCTCTCCAATTTAATAACATCCTTCCGAGAGCAGGGTGACCAGAACTGTGGACAGTAGCCCTCATCCTCATCAATTCCAGCATGTTCTCTCCGAGATTTCTTCTATGAACCTCAGGTCATGCAAAATAAATTTGCCTCCAGTTTAATCTGCACCATTCTTGTCACCCACTTCCTTAATTCCATTGGCCCCAATCCCAGAATCTGAACAAATCTAAATTTAATATGCACACATCTGTCTTTTAAACTTCGACTGGACTCACCAGCCCCCTCTCCAAAATAAGCCCCAGCCTTGCCACCCAAGAACATTTTCCAATCCTTTCGGATCAACCATTAGCAGCCAC
>JAHRHZ010000077.1:25100037-25111285 GCA_024137785.1 Ginglymostoma cirratum | reverse complement strand
GAGGGGGAGTTGAAATGGTTCGCGACTGGGAGGTGCAGTTGTTTGTTGCGAACTGAGCGCAGGTGTTCTGCAAAGCGGTCCCCAAGCCTCCGCTTGGTATCCCCGATGTAGAGGAAGCCACAACGGGTACAGCGGATGCAGTATACCACATTGGCAGATGTGCAGGTGAACCTCTGCCTGATGTGGAATGTCTTCTTGGGGCCTGGGATTGGGGTGAGGGAGGAGGTGTGGGTGCAGGTGTAGCATTTCCTGCGGTTACAAGGAAAAGTGCCGGGTGTGGTGGGGCTGGAGGGGAGTGTGGCGCGGACAAGGGAGTCGCGGAGGGAGTGGTCCCTCCGGAAGGCAGATAAGGGTGGGGAGGGAAAGATGTCTTTGGTGGTGGGGTCTGACTGTAGATGGCGGAAGTGTCGGAGGATGATGCGTTGGATCCGGAGGTTGGTGGGGTGGTATGTGAGGACGAGGGGGATTCTTTTTTGATTATTGTTGCGGGGACGGGGCGTGAGGGATGTGTTCCGGGAAATGCGGGAGACACGGTCGAGGGCGTTCTCGACCACTGTGCCCCTATTTCCTCCTGCAATAGTTCAGCATCGTAATCTATTATCAAATCTCATATCCCAAGTGAGACAAAATCAGAATCAATTGTTACCCATTTTAATATACTGGCACATTGTGACACTAGTTAAACAACGATATCCACATGGTCAGATTACGGCACAGTGAGAAAAAAATTCAAGTGCTGCTCATGAGGAGGAAAATCTTGCTGCATTCTCAGATATTGTGAATGTTGTTACTCAGACTCGTTTTCAAGTTCGAATTCGAATTCCCTCCCACCCAGCATTTGGAAACTGTACAAACAACGATACCATACTTCCTTGTTTGGTTCACCAAATTGGTTCTGTATTTCAATTATAACTACTGTACCATCAAACAATGCGGCTCTTTCATTCCTATCATCTACAGCTTTACCTGCTGAAAGTCAGATATCCTTTTGCCGAGAAGAGTTTCTCGACTGCTTTCTAGGGCAAGACTCAATCAAATTAACAACTTCTGTTATGCCAAGCTTTTAAATCCATAATGTTAAAACTGAAGTAATTGACCTACTATAAAAGATATTGCAAATTTAGTTCACAAAACTTAAATGTATTTATTTTTCATGGGATGTGGATGTCACCGAAGCCAACATTCCTAATTCCTCCTGAACTGAGTGACTCCTAGGCCACTTCAAAAGATGGTTAAGCGTCAACCACATTCCTGAGGGTCTGCAATCACATGTAGGCCAGACCATACAAGTGTGGATGATTGCCTTCCCTAAAAAGGGACACGAGTGAACCAGATGGTTATTTACAACAATCAATAATAGCTTCATGGTAACCATTACTACCGCTAGATTTTAATTCGAGCTTTTGCCAATTGAACTTAAATTTACTGTAGGTGCCATCATGAACCAGCTCCAAGTGTATTAGCCTGGGTCTCTGGATTACTAATTCATTAGAAACTGTATGGTGGTAATGTAACTGCACTAGAAAGACCTAGGATTATTGAAAGATGGTCATTGAAAGATTAAATATTTTAAAAATTACAATTCACATGTAAATGTTATCTTTATCATTATAAATTTACTGAAAAGATTGATATTTTCAGGATGCTTTTGTTAAATCTGAAAAACATTGCTTGTTTTAAATTAACTTTTCTGATTAAATCCAGATGTTCTGATAGAAGTTTTATTTTCAGCAACCTCAAGGGCCTGACCTTCACAAAGATTATCACTGTACTTCGGATTCCAAACTGAGCCACTTAGCAACCTCCACCCAGCATTTCTGCTCTGACTGGTGTAGAGGGCAAAGACTCTCACATTTGGGAAACATCCCACTTAGCCAAACATAACAATCTTAAATACATTGTGCAAAGCTCAAGACTGGGATCCATTGTATACATAAACTGCATAAAAGTATGAAGATTACAGTACAGAGATAAAATGGAAAATGCACAAGAGTTCAACAGTAACAAAGAATTGGCAAGACACCTGGGTTCCTGTTCACTTCAGACTGTCACAATCAGGTCACTGGTTTCCAGGATTACCTAGAATTCAGGAGCACGAAGGTCCTGGTCGATTCAGAGTCCAGATTACTGCAGAAGCTTAACTTTGTTTCCCAAACTGCATCACCAGTCACCCGAGAGGTAACTCAGTGTCAAGATCTGTTGCCTTCTCCTCCAAATTCCAGGACACAGTTGCAAATTACTTACTAAACAGTGTAGCACGGCTATCAGCTTCACTATATGGCTAACAAGAAACAAGTGCCACACAAGCAGCATATTCAGCAATATGAAATACCATCATTCCCATGACTGCAGCATGGATTTATTCAGGGAAAAAAAATTCTATGCCACCCTTCACAACCACAGGACCTCCCCAAAGCACTTTACAGCTAAGGAAATCTGCCATTCTTAACTGGTTTGGCCTACATGTAAACTCAGATTCACAATGTGACTAACTCTTACCTGCCCTCTGGGCCATTAGCAATTGGCAATGAATGCTGGCTGAGCCAATGATGCCAACTCTCCATGAACAAATAAAAACAAATTTCTGCACAGTAGTCACTGCTGGATTGTAAGAAATTTGGATACATAGCAAACTTCCACAAGCAGTAATGTCACAAAAACCAAAACATTTGTCTTTGTGTTCATGCTTTGAGATGAAATTTACCAGGCACTAGGAAGATCTCCACTACTCTCCCTCAAAACACTTGTACGATCTTGCAGACCAGATGCTGCCCTGGTTTAATATCACATTAAAAAAAAACCCACCTTGCATGCAACATTCCGTCAATACTATGTCTAAGATTTTTGTACACAAGTTTTGAAGGACTTAAATCTACATTACTGATCATCACATGACAGTGGGATCAACTAAAGCACAACTGATGATGTAGAAAGCAATGTTTTACCAATGGGAGATGTGGAGCTCCAGCAGCAACATATATTTGTCTCTCAAAAAAAAACCATGATAGGCTGTCAGTTCCAGATATTCAAGAGCTGTAATAACGGTCTCCACATAACTCCATCATTAACGGGCAGTTCCCACAGCAGGTCTATAATGTTGATCCATGTTAAATGTGGCATGGAGCTACAAAACATTGTGTTGTGCTTGATTTTCTAGGCACCCATATGTGAAATTACCAGAGTCACCAGCTACTTCAAGCATGTCCTTAAAAAGCTTTAGCATACCTTACTCACTCCATACTTTCCTGTTCATGTCAACATCAGCCAGAAATTTATCTGAACACTCCTCTTTTTAACCACAAACTCATGTGAATTTTTTCAGTGGGATCTTGCACCATTATTTTCAATTGTCATTCAAGATGGCACAATAAGTGCAGCTGAACTCCAATTAAGTTCACAAACGCCACAATCTCTGTCTAAAGATCCATCATTTTACTTACAAAATACAGACTTGGCAAAGGGGCTAAAAATCCTTGAAGCTACATGCTGACAGCTATGTCAACACTAAGTTCAAAAGACATCAAGATTTATTTTTAAAATGTTTAATAAAATCAATTAAGGATTGCTGACCATTTTATGTTTTAAAGATTAGCATGCTTTGCATTTTTAGTGTTTGCCATCTGTTCAAAGTTTCACACAATATTAGAAATCTTGCAGACATGCATTTGTAGTCTCCAAACATTATTCCTGCAGTCATGATTTTTAAATCAGGCTTTACAATCGACATCTCCCAGTTTTGCCATGTTACCTGTCACATCTTATTGCAACTGCCACTAGATGGCTCAATGAAGACTCTCTGCCAACACTGCCCAACTAAAAGTTTACCAAGGCAAAATTAATTTCAGAGGCAGAGCCCATTTCAACCTAGAATACATGCAGCTTTGCAGAAAATAAACTGAACATTCTTTTAGATAATGATTTGGATAAAAGGACCGAGGGATCATGCAAAAGGAAAAAATAAAATTTTGTTAAATTAAGATTTAGAACGTATTTCAAATGTCAAATAAAGATAACCCTCCTTTCTCTCAATAACCACCTTACAGACACTGAAACCTCAAAGGATCCTGTCCTATCTCAATTCAGTTGGTGTAGTTGAAATTGGTTCCTTTTTAACCAATGTATGCATCAATTTGATGCTATATTCTTCAGAGAAAAAAGTCTTCCCAAGACCCTTAAACAAGCTGCTAACTCAGTTCACTTATTCCTCAACATGTTTTCCTTCAACTCATGGATTCGACAGCTTTTTAAGGTGTCAAAAGAGGAAGACATCTTCATGCAGAGATCGTAAGAACTACAGATGCTGGAGTCAGAGAGATAACACATTGTGGGATATCTTAATAATTGTCATAACTGTTTGTTGTGTATTCATGGTATGCCTGAACTCCTGATGCAGAATTATTGCCGACAGACTAGTAGCTCCCTTCTCAGCCCCGATATGGGTCATCATGGAATGATAAAAGGACGGAATGAGATGTTAATGGGATAACATTCCATTAATATTTATGCTCCTGATCTTCCTACACAGGGGTATGTGGAAACTGTCTTAAACTTCCAGCCTGAGTAGGATTGGGTGGGAAACGTTTGTAAAAGGTGTGAGACATCTGTAATTCTGTAAGGGGATGAAACTTCTGTAAGAGGGTGAAACTTCTGTAAAGGTACGAAATTTCTGTTTATCCTGAAGTGGCCAGGTTAGTGACCTTTTGTTCAAGCCAGACACTTCGGCGACTTGAAAACGCATCCTGCCGTTATCAGTCACTTCGCGAACGATCAATGTTGTATCCTATTCTCTTTATGTTTCGAATGTAGTAATTTTTTTTGTGTATTAGCCAATTCATACATAGAGTATAAAAAGGGGGGACTGTCCGCTGTTCTGGGAGAATCGTTTATGGAACTCAGCACTCTGCGCCAGGTTGTGTACTGCGATCCTCCACAGCTTGTACTTGCTTAATAGTAAAGAATTGTGTTTTGTAGCCAGGTCAGTGTCTTGCTATTGCATCAAGTCCGTGAGGGTCTTCAAAAACGAACCTAACAGTGGGGGAGGAACACAGCAGGCCAGGCAGCATCAGAGGAGCAGGAAAGTTGACATTTCAGGTCGGGACCCTTCTTCAGAATTCAGAAAGATGAAGGCAACTTTCCTACTCCTCTGATGCTGCCTGGCCTGCTGTGTTCCTCCACCTCCACACTGAGACATCTTCATGTCTTCTGTTTCTAGAGTTTTTTCTGAGCCACTCAACATTTTTTGAAACTGCTAAGCGAACAGCACCTTTTTCTCCCTGAATCTGCACATAATGTCTGAATAGTAATTTCTGGACAGTGTGTGTGTTACTGGACTCCTGTCCCCAGGCAACATATATTCCCCTTCTGCACTGAACTGTTCAACTGAAGCTCTACTCAAAGCCTGTAAACAATCATTAAAAATGCATCAAACTTGAGACTCCCCCACCACAAGTCTAAAATGGTACTAAAACAATGTTTCATTTTAAGAAAAAAAAATAATATGGAGCAATCTAAAAGCAATATTTGATTTCTCCACAATAGGACCCAAGTTTCAAACAATTTTCTGTTATGAAACTTTACCACAAAAGTCAGTATTTAAGAAATTGACCGATTTGCTGCAAACTATCACAACTGTATCAGGGTATCTCTGCATTCAATTGCAAACCACACATTCATGGGTAGCATCATATTTATAGCATTACAGAATTCTTCTGTAAAGTTATGATTTGGGACAAAAAGAACCAGCTGAAATCTTAATGTCCTGAACTTGTCTTTTTGAACTGATTTACTATGTATTTGACATAAACACCATCTCCAAAACATTTGTTTCAAAACCAAGTCTGACATTTCCCATCACTAACATAAAATATAGTCTAATTTCCTTTATTAAAATTAGAAAGTAAATCTGTCAAGCACTAGAACCTTTGAGGGCATGGGAAAACTTTAATCTTCATTAAACTGGACATGACCTACACTACTTTCACTGATCACATGATGAAGCAGTGCAATACTTGTTTACACAAGGCAGGCCTCCCTATTTATACCAAACTCTGATTAAGACTTGATCCAGTTGCATTTTACATTTAAACTTTCTGCAATAAAAAAATGCAGCTCAGAAAGTGCACCTCATATGCAAAAGTTCAAATAAGCACTGAACTCTAAAGTTTGTAAAACACAATCTACGGAAAGTGTCTAATTTGCTCCCATCCAATAGGCTGAAACAGCTTCCAATTTTGCCAAACATCAGAATGCTTTACTGTTTCCAATGTCAGCTGGGTACAAATTGCTACAGTAGGCTCCAACCCAGAATAAACTTGGGCTCTTACAATTTCTAATTTTCCAATGGGATCCAAAGCTGTAGAGTCATGGCTCTCCCAATTCAGAAGCCTTCAATCAACAGTTAGCAGGACACCTTGATTACCAAACAAATGCTGGAGACAACTTTAGAACAACCGCCACGTCTTCGGTGCAGTAACATTTAAACCTGCCTTGCTTTGACAAATGGTCTCAAATAGGCTTTCTGACATTGTAGCACTCCCCTCCTCTGATGAATTGGACACCTATATTAAACAGTCAAGCCATATGAATGAGGCTAAACTTTGAAACTTCTGACTCTTGATGCTTCTACTTAGGTACAGCTGAAGCTTAAGCTTCACACGCTCCATTGGCCTCCAGTTTGTTCCTTGCAAAGCTCTTATCGCACTATTCCCAGTTGACTGGGCAAGGAGTTCACTCTGCTCCAACTGAGGCACTCCTTCCGCTGGTTCAAAATTAAAATTCCAGTCTCTGAAAAGCCTGCCCAATTAATTTCCTTTAACCTTATATCATGGCCTGTGCTCCTTGTTCACCTTCCTATAATTTTCCATCTCCTCTATCCTCTCTCTAATCCAAAGATGTAAACAATGAATTTGTGAAGATTAGCATAAATAATAATACACAGTAGCACTCATGTTATAGAAATCATAAATTACCTTATATTAAATACATTAAAAACAAAATTTACATTTCTAGAGTAGTTATACCAAGACTTAGGTATACAGAAAATAAAATTATAAAACAGAAGACTTACTGCTAATTAAAAGAGACCACATGATCACCTTTAATCATGTGAAGAGAAATACTGAAAACATTTGAAGTCAAATCAATAAATTGCTGAAGATACATAATGGTCCATCAATGAGGATCAACCAAGAGAAGCTGTTCTTGGCCGGAATTTATTTCATCAGAAACTGAATCAGTTTCAGGATTTTCCGGCATTTGCACTTTCATTCCAATTTTATGAAAAATTATGCAAATGGAATATCAATTAAACAACCGCCTTTGGGGTTTTAACAGCAAATATCATGATATCACTCTAGGTGAATGACAATGCAACGACGTTTTGATTCAGGTACTGTGTGACTAGTAATTTCATAGGAATTTTGATAACTAACTTATGTAGTGTATAACTGGAAGTTGGTGAACAAGCAAAGTTTTCCAACGGGATGCTGATTACTTTACAATGTACTCCTATATGTAATGTTAGACGTACCTATCACACAACACTAGATGTCAAGTTAAATTTGGAAGAGATTCAGAATCTTTCAGAGAACCAGCAGCCACAAAATAATTCTGGTATAAACAATGCAAGCTTTGTTAAAAAATTATTTACACAAAGTAAAAGAAATTTCTTTTTCAGGTAAAAAGCACACGTCTATGTCATGAAATTCTGCTCGATAAATTGTCAATGTCCACCCCAATAGAGTCACCTACATGCAGAAGAACCTCAGAACTCAAAATCCACTGACAGGAATCGGATTCCCTCCAACATCAAGCAGATACTTGTTCCTTACGCAGCACTGATACAAGCTCCAAACAAAAACTTCAAATGCTTATTTTTCGCAAGGGAAAATTGTTTATAAATATCTGTTACATTTGATTTACAAAGTAGTTGCAAAATAGTTATTTTAAAAGGAAGCTTTTTCTGCAGAACATTTTCCCTATTCCAAGTACAAAGAGTGAGACTGCCTCAGTTCTAAGCTTTCTAAACTCATCACCTCTGATTTCAGCTTTTAAATTCCCTTCAACAGGAGAAAAGGGAAACACTAGCTGTGGACAGTTTTGCTATTCCCAACACTGAGCAAGGGACATGGACAGCGTGAAATCTACATAAACTGAACCCTTCAGGCTTATGTCGACGTGAGAAAATGAAAAATGCACCAATAAACACATTTCACAGCATCAGGATTTTTTGCAACTCAACAAACATTTAAGGTATTCAGATTGAAAGCAGCAAAGTATTTCAGAGCATTCATACTCCTTGGAAATTTTCCTGGCTCCTAACAGCCCATCCACAAAATAATTGAAAGTTATTTGATTAAGAAGGTTCTTAATCCGCTGGACTTCAGAGTCAGTGCAAACAACAGAAATACCCAAAACAGTGGTTCCTTATCAAATTCCCAATAATTAAAGTAGCTCTTGCATAATGGGTACATCTCCAACATAACTTTCAAAGTTTAAAAAGCCAACATTGCTCAGCACTCCCTCAGAGCTCACAACGTTCTAAGCCCTGTGACTTTCAAACATCAGAAATGAAAAAGAAGAATGTACCCCTTGTGACTTGGAGACAAAAAAAAAGGGGTCTATTCCACAAGATGCAGTCTGGTCAGAGAATGAGGGCTTTGAAATGTATTAGTCTACATTAGATTCTACCGCACTGGTTGTTTTGTTCAATACTTAACTGGCTTTTCGGGTTGTTGTACTGCATTGTTTGACTAGGTTCAGTAACATTGAATTTTGCCGTTGGTTTTCTTATTACAGTTCCGAAGTATTTTTGTTACTTAATTTAAGATGACATCATTACCACTATCATTTCACCAGTTGTAACACAATGATCTAATAGAGGACAGTCTGGGCAGTTCTCTCCAGCACAGACAGCAAGGGTGACCAGATAGACAATATAGCATCCATCTGTACAAAATACTGAAAATGTTTGATTGCAGAAGTATTTCCACATGTTGGGAGACGAAACCGTGCGTTATAAATGACATAGTGAGTCATAGACACAAAAGTGAATTTAGGGTTAAACTTACATCCCCAAAGTGAGTTTGTGAAATTAACAACCACAGGGAGTGGCTGATATGAATTATCCTAACATATTTAAGATCAAGCTGGATAAATGCAGGGGTGCCAGAGTAGAAGGGTATCCTGACAGGATGAGAACAATATGGGAGGAGGCTTATTTGTACCATAAATGCTGTCAATGCCAACAGGTTAAATGCCCTCTTTCTGTGCTGTAAACACAGAGACTTAGAAACATACAATATAGGAGCAGGTGGTGGTTATTTGGCCCTTCAAGCCTCCTCCGTCATTCTTCATGATCATGGCTGATCATCCAACTCAATAGCCTAATCCTGCTTTCTCCTCATAACCTTTGATCACATTCGCCCCAAGAGCATTATCAAGGTGTCTTGTGAATGCATTCAATGCTTTTGCATCAACTATTCCTTGTGGTAATGAGTTCCACAGGCTCACCACCGTGTGGGTGAAGAAATGTCTCCTCATCTCCATCCTCAATCATCAACACCGAATCCTCATGCTGTGGTCCCTGGTTATGAACACACCCACCATCAGCAACAACCTCCCTGCATCCACTCTGTCCAGTCCTATTAGAATTTTATAAGTCTCTACGCGATCTCCCCTCTCCATTTCGTCTAAACTCTAGCGAAAACGATCCTAACCGAGTCAATCTCTCCTCATACATCAGTACCGCCATTCCCGCAATCAGCCTGGTAAACCTTCGCTGCCCTCCTTCCAGAGCAAGAGCATCTATCCTCAGAAAAGAACACTAAAATTGCACACCATATTCCAGGTGTGACGTCACCAAGGTCCTGTACAACTGCAACAACATATCCCTGCTCCTGTTCTTGAAATCTCTCGCAGTGAAGGCCAACATACTATTTGCCTTCTTTACCACTGCTGCACCTGCATGCTTATTTTCAGTGACTGGTGTACAAAGATGCCCAGGTGCTGCTGCACACCTCCCTCTCCCAATTTACACTATACAATACCAATGAGAATAAAAATAAGACTTTTTTGAAGTAATGAGAAGTTTTTTTTGATGTGCAAATTCACAAGTAATATGCTGAAGTGAGGTAGAGTGTCATTCAAAGTCAAACTATTAATAATGGTTTCTCTACAGAAAAGGTAAGATTAAATAGTTCACAAGACTAAAACCTATTCTGCATACAAACAGACTCTTTAAAGACAAAAATGTCTCAGTACTTGTCATCTCTGCTAAAACTGACTATTTCAAGGTTACCAAAAGCATTTCCCATAATACCTGCATCCAAAAGATAAGTCACAGAAAAGCTGAAGTGGTGAAGCTAAGTATCTGATACACAGACATGCTCGTTTAAATATTATTCAATGGCTAAAAAAGAACTGTTCTTCCAAAACGTCACATTCAATTTAGATTATATATCTACTTAAGCATTTGTGTACCTTTCATAGATTGGCACTGCATGCGTGTCAGAACTTTGTGCAGTAGAAACTAGTCTGTCAACATTAAAACATATTAAAATATTCAACTTCTATGGTCAGAAATTTCCTGTAAGATGGTCTCAAACATTATCTGACGTCATGTAATCCATACTCGATAATCTGGCTCTACTGCATCAGCTGGGGCAACAGTTGTGTATAAAATAGTTGGCTTAAATGACCTTGTCCTGATTGGAAAGCTAGGGCTCTCACTTCTGATTGCTATTCAATGGCTATTGCTGTCCTTGATGATAGCGTGCACAAATGCAAGATTAGGCTCAAGGACTGAGTGAAACCAGATTCCCGACTCAGTTTCTAGTACACATGAACACAGGGCACAAAATGTCCACAATTCAGCACAATGAAGTGACATTCAGTTGCTATAAACTTAGCTAGAATAGAAGCAATTGTCACATTGATGCTGCACTCCAACTTTAAGTCTTAAATCAAAAGGTGGAGCACAGCACATTAATTCTACATCAACAGGAAACATCATATTGACACTGTGTGCTTCCTGCAGAAATTCGCTTGACTACAAAATTCACAATAAATTATAAACATGCTGTGGGGCAACATCTGACCAATTCTGCCAACTGAGTATTCTTTAAAGCAGCCATCCTTATGAAGAGTGGCTGCCAATTTGGTGTTATGTTTCTAGTAATTCAGCCCCCACCTCTATCTCTGATATAAAAGGTACTGCAGATGCTGGAGAATCCGAGATAACAAGCATGGG
>JAHRHZ010000077.1:25023227-25087565 GCA_024137785.1 Ginglymostoma cirratum | reverse complement strand
AGCAGGCCAGGCAGCATCAGAGGAGCAGGAAAGCTGACGTTTCGGGTTTAGACCCTTCTTCAGAAATGGGGTCCAGACCCGAAACGTCAGCTTTCCTGCTCCTCTGATGCTGCTTAGCCTGCTGTGTTCGTCCAGCTCCACACTTTGTTATCTCCACACCATCTGTTTCCTTGATCCTCCTCCTCCTTCATCAAAAGTATAAGAGAATCATCGTCTAAAACATTTTAGTTCTGAAGAAGGATCATATCGGACTCAAAATGTTAACACTGTTTCTCTCTCTACAGATGATGCCAGACCTGCCGAGTTACTCCAACATTTTCTCTCTTTGCGAGTAAATATCTAATTTGTTTGGAAGTGAAGGTTATGCCAGACTGGCTCTTTTGGCTTTTCTTTGACTATTTACAATGGCATAAATTGGTACTTCATCTAGATGTACCTGGTTCTGATTCTGGCCTGAATTAAAACGCCATCATTGTAAATTGTAAAACTGAATTCACTAATATGATGACACCAGAGAGAAAATAAGAACCTTACATGGTGCTTCTTATTTATATAAATTCACTTGTTTCATGAATGTCCTTCAGGGACGAGAATCTACCTGTCTTACCCAATCTGGTCTACATGTGATCTTAGTCCTAGCCCATGCAGTTGACATTCAATACCCTCACAGTAACTTGAAACAGACAATAAATGCCAATGCTGTTTCAATCCCAAGGCTAAATAAATTACAAAGCAACTTTGATTCTCTGAATGTTTTCATCAAGTGACTTGTTAAGTACACTGTGCAACTTCAGAATTATTTGACTTTTTAAAACAAGGCATAGGAGAGTGAACAGAGATAATAGGTACTGCAGATGCTGGAGAATCCGAGATAACAAGGTGCGGAGCTGGATGAACACAGCAGGCCAAGCAGCATCATAGGAGCAGGAAAGCTTGACGTTTTGGGCCTAGCCCCTTCATC
The DNA here is from genome assembly GCA_024137785.1 of Ginglymostoma cirratum. Taxonomy (NCBI): domain Eukaryota; kingdom Metazoa; phylum Chordata; class Chondrichthyes; order Orectolobiformes; family Ginglymostomatidae; genus Ginglymostoma; species Ginglymostoma cirratum. Next base: position 25,086,604 of record JAHRHZ010000077.1, on the reverse strand, counting down.
AGAAATGGGGGAGGGGAAGAGGGTTCTGAAATAAATAGGGAGAGAGGGGGAGGCGGATAGAAGATGGATAGAGGAGAGGATAGGTGGAGAGGAGGCAGACAAGTCGAAGAGGCGGGGATGGAGCCAGTAAAGGTGAGTGTAGGTAGGGAGGAGATAGGTCAGTCCAGGGAGGAGGTCCGTCCTATTTACCTTAATATACAGGTGAACTTAGGATAAGTGCAAACAGGCCACCTACACTGGTTTTTGTTGCCACAGGTTTCATTAGAATTATTGTAAGAACAATCTGAAATGGTTTTGTATGATGACTGACTGAATGCTGCAATTATAGCTCCTCCATGTGCTCATGGATGGCATTGGTAATGTTAAGCGTTAAAGGACTAAATGCCTGTCACAGCTGATTATTTTGTGGCATCATCTGTTGAGGTGACTCAGACTGCACTTCTTTGCACATTGCTGAAGATTTTAAAACAGATGATTTAAACAGTTTTGGAGGATATGTTGGGAAGACCAAACATTGGATTATTACTGTTTTGATTACTACAAATATGCCCCTTAGCTTTAGAGATAACAAGGTGTAGAGCTGGATGAACACATCAGGCCAAACAGCATCAGAGGAGCAGGAAGGCTGACGTTTCGGGCCTAGACCCTTCCTGCTCCTCTGATGCTGCTTGGCCTGCTGTGTTCATCCAGCTCTACACCTTGTTATCTCAGATTCTCCAGCATCTGCAGTTCCTGCTATCTCCTTAGCTTTAAGTTGTTTGCCATTTTAATTCTCCATCACACTCACACTGTGTCTGTCTCACTGACTTTGTCCTCACCCTCTGACACTATTCCAATGAAGCTCAATAGAAACTTGAACAGTATCTTACCTTTTAATACAGCACTTCACAACATTCTAACCTCAGCATTGAGTTGAACTGTTTTAGATCAGAACTACTGTTCCCATTTCTTTTCAGACAGTGAGCAATACTGTAGCAATTGAAACATACTTTGGACCCACTGTTTCATAGAATCTTAGAAAAGTAGAGAACAAAAGAGGTCCTTTGACTCAGGGTAGGCACCAGCCTTTTGGAAAAGCAAACCAGTTAGTCTCACTCCCCTCATAACCCTGTGATTTTTGACTCCCTTTTAAAAGGGAGTTGTATTCATGTTTAGAGAATCATCTGTACCTTATCATAGAATGGCCATTTAGCCCATCATTTCATTGCCTTAGCTATTCAAAACTGTTTCTCTTTATCTAAACGCCTCATGACCTTTTCTCGACATAATTGTGATCTCTCATCTTTGGAATGATTCTAGTAAACCTCTTCTACACCCTCTTCAAAGTATTCTTATCCTTTCTGTGAGCTGAACATCAGTAAATAAAAATTTCCAGCTAGAGTTGAACTGACATTTTATGAAGGTCTCGCCTAATTTCTAATCTTTTGTATTCTTATTGCTTTTTTTCAAAGCTCATGTTCCCATTTGCTTCATTAACTATTTTGTTCACTTGTTCTGACACCTCAAAGTTTTATGCACAAGCTCTCTCTCTTCTTTCAGTTATGCAAATACAGTGGTATTGTGATGCAGAAAAATTTTTATTTGAGCCAGATGAAAGATAGAAGGGAAATTTAAAATTAGAAAATTAGAATGAAACTAGAGTTGTGAGTCCACAGCCCTCCAAGATACCAGACACATTTAATTTTGGCTTCTTGAAAATTCCCAATTTCAGATCCTTCACATTTGGCAGCTGTACCTTTAGCCCCCTGACATTCAAGCTGTGGAATTCTCTCCCTTAACCTTTCTGCCTCTGTGTCCCTCTCTTCTTTAAAATGTTCCTTTAAATCTACCTCTTTGAACTTTTGTAACTGTGTTAAATTTGGCTAAGGTACTGCATTAAAATAAATTGTTGCCGTTGTTCTAATGAACAGTAGTTCTGAAATGCAAATTTCTTTCTTCATGTCTAATACCTGACCTGTTAAATATTTTGAGCATTTTCTGTGGTTATTGCTTTCTTTTCCTTGTATACTCCCTGGTTCAAGTCTTCCTTGTCCAGTAGGTTGTTCCCAAGTGCTTTTTACACTGCAAAGTTTTGTCTCTCGTAGTGAGTAGAAAGAGGAGAATATTTATCCTGTTTGCCAAGGTTTTAATGAAACCAAGTTGAAATGTCTGAGATAAGTCCACATCATGTATAGACATCATAAAAGAACAGAGAGAAAGAATAAGGAAGTGTGATATCTGCACACAGGTCTAATTGAAGGGCTGTCACTGACATGTGCATGATGGACTGAATGGTCTCCTGGACTATAATTTCCGTGATTCTATGTGTCTAATTTTACTTATTTGTTCTTGCATATGAGCATCACTAACAAAGCTGCATCCATTACCCATCCATTATTAGAAGTCCAAATATTTTGTAATATAATTCAACTAATCTAGCCTGGGCGCATACACTTTTCTGTATTACTGAAGAGGTGTGCTCAAAATAGCCCACATCTTTCGGGTAGTCTTGAGCCCACAACCTCTGGCTCAGAGGTAGAAGTGCTAACACATAAAAACCGAAGCAGGAAAGATTAGGGCAGTTTAAAAGGAGAAAGATAAATGCCAGTTTATTATTTGGTCATAAGAAACAGCTTTTCTTCCAGTTCCAACACTTATCTGGGGTGTGTCTGCTTCTCTCTTCCTCTGGGCAAACTCTACCTTTTCATCTCAGAGTCTCTCAGCACTATTAGGATATTGTTATTTGATCTTCAATTTACTTAAAAGTGTTTAAGTAGCCCGTTACGATTGAGTGAATGAATCATCAATCATTCATGCAGCCAGCAGTATACATTACAGTGAAAGGTATTAATACTCACCTGAGGCTTAGTTTCTTTCAAACAAAAGCAGGTTACTATCCTAACATTGCTTGAATCTGCATTATAGTTGAGTGGGCCAAAAGATTAATATGCATTGGAAGCTTGGTTTCTGTTTATTACATTCAGTGTCATTGGTCTCAAATATGTTGGCACAGTGAACCCAAAGTTATTAATTACCTGCAATTATGGAGCATGCTAAATTTGTTGGCACGATGGTCAGTTTCCTGGGGCAATGGCAATGAATAGTTTTAGTGGTCATATGGGGTGGAGTGGGGAGCTAAGGGGGTCTAGGCCAATTATTCTTTGTGGTATCTGACGCCAACACCATTGGTTTGAAATATTATAATGCTGAAAGGACAGTGCCGATCCTCTTGTCTATCGCCCGACTCAAGAACAGGATTGAAACCAACGGCATGATTTTACTGTACCCTTCAAAGGCAGGTCTGAGGTTGGTAACAGTAAAATTCCCCAAATCACCTTCCCACACTCTCTGACACACCCTTACTTATCTACAGTTCTAATGGGGAGAGACAAACCTGAGGCAAGCCTTCCTACTCTTGGCCCAACTGAGGCACTTCTTTTATTGAGTAATTATTCACCATGTACGGATCACTTCCAACCTGGCCTCAGTTTTGAGGCTGGCAGGAGTTTAGGAGGAGGAGAGAAATGATTCTTTTGCCTTCAAGTAGTTTGGTAAGAGCTCATGCTGTTAGGACTAATATACTGGCATGAGGGGAACCAACTTAAAAAAGAGAGGCAAGATAAATGGAGTCTTTTCAGGTTGGCAAATTTACTATTAGGGTGTCACAGGGATCAGTACTGCAGCTTCAACTATTTATGAGCTACATCAAGGACTTAGTGGTCAATTTGCTGATACAAAGATAGGTAGGAGGACAGGTGAAGTGAGTGCAAAAAAATTGACGTGAAATACAGTGTAGGTAAACGTGAGGTTCCCACTTCAGCAGTAAGAATAAAAAAGCAGACTATTTAAATGGAGAGAACCTGTGAATGTTATGGTGCAAAATAGTTACATAAATTGCAAAATAATTGCTAGAAGGTGCAGTAAGTGATTAGGAAGGGAAATGGGATATTGGCCTTTTCCAGAAGGGAGATGGAATCTAAAAGTCAGGAAATCTTCCCACACAAATGCTAGGCAATGACCATCTCTGGTAAGAAGCAATCAAACCCACTGATCCTTGACATTCAATGGTATTACCATCAATGAGTCACAGACTATCAACGTCCTTGAGGTTACCATTGATCAGAAACTCAACTGGACTTGCCACTTAAAAACAAGTGGCTACAAGAGGTGGTCAGAGACTAGGAATACAGCAGTGAATAACTCACCTCCTGACTCCTAATACCTGTCCACCATCTACTAGGCACAAGTCAAGAATGTGATGCAATATCTTCTATTTTTCTGTCTGGATGGGTGCAGTTCCAACAATACTCAAGACGCTTGACACCATCCAGGACAAAGTAGGTTAATTGACTGGCACCACATTCCCCAGCATCCACTCCCTCCACCACTCAGCTCAGTACGCATTGCTGCAACTGTCAACAAGATGCACTGCAGAAATTCACCAAAAATCCTTGGATAGCACCATCCAAACCCGTGACAACTTCCATCTAGAAGGACAAGGGCAGCAGATACATGGAAACACCACCATCTTCAAGCCACCCAGCATTCTGACTTGGAAATATTCATTCTTCACTGTCCCTGGGTCAAAATCCTGAAATTCCCTCCTTAAGGGTATTGTGGGTCAACCTACGCATGGACTGTAGCAATTTAATAGAACAGCTCATCACCATCTTTTCAAGGGCAACTAGGAATGACAAAAATATACTGGCTAGCCGGCAACATCTATGTCCCATGATTGAATAAAAGTCTTGTTGCAATAATGCAGGGAATTAGTGAGATGGCATCCAGAATACAGCATACACTTTGGTGTCCTCTCTTAAGGAGGGACATACCTGTGTTGGAAGTAGTTTAAGAAGATTCAGGATGCTTATTATTTGTATCAAAGAGCTGCTATTTGTGGAAATTAGGCCTATACTCATTGGAGTTTAGAAAAATTATGGTGATCTTGTCAGAAATTAACAGGTGCTTAACAGGGTAGATGCTGAGAGGATATTTCCTCTCTTGGGAAATCTAGAACAAGAGTGCACCGTTTCAAAATGAGGAATCTTCTGTCGAAGACAAAGGTGAAAACATATTTGTTACTCTGTGGATTGTTGATCTTTGGAATTTTCTTCCACAGAGCAGTGGAGGTAGGGTAATTGTATATATTCAAGACTAAATTTATGAAATGGTCATGCATTTGCAATCTCCCAGTTCTGTTCAGGAAAGACAGATTTTTGATCTACAAGTGAGTTGAAGGTAATGAGAGACAGGAAGAAAAGAGGAGTTAGGGACACAGTCAAATCAGGCATATTCTTATTGAATGATATGGTAGGATCAGTGGGCAGAATGGTCTAGTCCTGCTCCTGTTTCTTAGTATACATTTGTGACCATTCCCTTTGATCACCCACCAACATAAAATTAATCCTTTAGATGTGGCCCAATTATTTAACAACTGCTCATTCAGCTGTCAAATTTAATTCATCTCTCCATTGTTATGGCATTGTCTCGTTTCCAGGTTGTAAATATTCATTAATTTGTGCACAGCTCCATCTATTCCTGCCCTCACCAGGTCATTGAAACTCCTTCAGCAAAACTAGGAAAATGATTCATTTTCTCAGGGCTTCCAGGCAGAAGTATCATAAAAACAAAGATAGGAATGGGAATAGACCATTCAACCCTTTGAGCTTGCTCCACCATTCAATATGATCCTGTGGCGAGCTCAATACCCAAATCCTGCCTGTTCTTCATATCCTTTTAGCCATAAGAGCTATATCCTTGAAACATCCTTGAAAACACGAACAGATTTTAGTCTCGTTCACTTTTTGTGGTAGTGAATTCCACAGGCTCACCACTCTCTGGGTGAAGAAATTTCTCCTCATCTCAGTCCTGAAAAGTTTTCCCCTTATCCTTAAATTATTATGATCCCATAGTCCTGGACTACTGCACCATCAGGAACACCTTCCTGCATCTAGCCTATATAGTCCTGCTAGAATTTTACATGTTTCTGTGAGATCCTCTCTCATTCTTCTAAACTCAAGTGAATAACTGACTTAATCTCTCCTCATAAGTCATCCCTGACTTCCCAGGAATCAAATTGGTAAATCTTCACTGCACTCCCTCTACAGCAAGAACATCCTTACTCAATATAAAGCACTGTTCAATTCCAACCTCTTGCATGTTTCCCCAAAGTTCATGAAACAATAGATGGCAGCAACACTCCACTGCAGGCTTAGGTTTGAGACATATTGTTCTGAGGAAGGGTCACAGGATGCAAAACGTTAACTCTGTTTTCTCCTTCACAGATGCTGCCAGACCTGCTGAGCTTTTTCCAGCAACTTTGTTTTTGTTCTTGAAATTTCACTCACTCACTTGGAGAAGCAGCAGTGAATTCTTCATGTGAGTAACAAACTTGCAGCAAGGTATTGCAAATAAACTTATGAAATGGTCATATGCATTTGCAAACTCCCCGTTTTATCCAGGAAAAACAGACAAATGTCAGTGTGGATTCTCAGTGACAAGGCATAGAACCTTACTACTGTGCCTCATAACTTTGAGTACCATATGAGCAAGATAAACATCACTTCTATGAGACCTACTCACCAGCTAAAGAGGTTTCTGAGATTCTAACGGGAAAGTTTTGATGCCTTGATCAATCATGAATGGAACCAGAGTACAATGCTGAGTGGTTTCATGCTAATCCCTGTGCAACGTTTGATATTGAGAAAGAACTGGAAGTGCAGTCAATGGAGGAAGAAGGCACAGCTTCTATTGGAGACGTTGAGTAACCAGAAATCCAATATCAGGATTAGCTTAATTTTGAGAAGAGCACCATTCCCATTTCCAGGGGAATATCTATGTTGATTAGTAGTAAAACATACCCACACTCACCTCCACCTGGCATCTCATCGCAGCCAATAACTAAAGCAGAGTGTGTCCTCAACAGCTGATGGTAAAGATATGTCTTGCCGGTGATCTGCCTCTCCTGCATTGTGCGCTGGTTTCTCCTGGAATAAGAAAAGCAACATAAGGTGGTAAAGATATGGGAATATGTCTCAGTGTTAGCAGATATCTGCTATAATAAAAAATTGTGCACTGTGAGACCTTCAGTTGTGAAGAAGAGTTTGTGAGGCAAATTCCAGGTGGAGGTATGAGACTGTCATTGGTGTACTCGATGTCTTGTGATTCCATTTAAGAAGGAAGGGGTTTGAATAGTGTCAAAGTAAAAAGACAGTGATGATTCTCTTACCTTGCCTGCTTTCATCATTACGTTATTTTTAATGCAGCACTAATATGCAGTCCTTCAGATAACAGAAATGGTGTAACCAATCTCCCCCTCCATGAATCCCTTTCTAAAGTTTATTTTCAATTTGCTTTCTGCCCATGACACCCCCAGATTCTGTATAGTATGGACTCAGACAGTTGCCCAAGAGTGGGTTGAATCAGAGGTGAGGGTACACAATTTGTAGTAATGGCAGAAGGACATGGTTTTAATTTTAATTTTCCCAATGTTTAGCTGGCTGATCCAAGCCTGGATAAAGAACAAGCAGCCTGATAACATAGAGACAAAGGAGAGGTAGAACTGCGTACTATCAAGTGGGAGATGGGAAAGGCAATTATCCCATCCATCTGAGCCATATTCATATTTGAATTTTGTTGTTAAACTCTATCTTCGTTTGGAGTAACATATCTTCCTGATAAGAAGGAACTGGTTTTCTGGGAGTTCAGCTTTGAAACTGAACCAAGGCAATTAAATTGATGGCCAGTGAATGATGGATTCTGAAGGAGGACTACAAATGTACGACAAACACCACTGTTTTTTGTTCCTGTTGACAAAATAGGTCATGTGTAGTGCTAAGTAGTCACTTTAAGATCCTGCTTAATAAACTGCTCATCACCAAGAATCAGTGGCATGGCCCATGGTCCATCTACCAGTTTTTGCAGTTACATTGGCATCCGATTGATATCAGAGAATTTTGATCTGCTTGGGCCATTGATGCTCCTGGTTTTTTAACAGCATCTCTTGGGCAGCCTGTTTCAAGGGCCCCAAGAGAATTGAAAAAGATCCGTACATTAGTGGGAACAGAACAGTAAACATTGTGCTGACATTTTGGTGAGGAGGGGATGAAAATCAGCTCTATTGTTCATAGTATAGGTTGTTTATGTAACATTCTTTAAACTTAAATGAGATAGCCACCTGATTCCTGATGACAGTATTACAGACTGACTCATATTTCGTGCAGAAAGACTTCAGGTTTCAGGAAGAATACATCTGACTTAAAGGTCATTTAGAACATAGAACAATACAGCGCAGAACAGGCCCTTTGTCCCTCGATGTTGCGCCGACCTGTGAACTAATCTAAGCCCACCCTCTACACTATCTCATTTTTTAGTATAAAAGAGTCAATTCTGACTAATATTCACCAACATCAGAAAATGACAAGTGCTGAGATAGCCTGCTCAAAACCTCTATCAATATCTGAGCTTTTATCCCTGTTTCCTAACTCTCCTAGGAGTAGAGAATGTCTCTCACAATCCACCCTGTCAATACTTTACAAAATCCAGAAAGCCTCAATCAAATCACCTACAAATTTCTACATTCCAGGGAGTACAAACTAGATTTCTATATATATTCTGTACTCAAAATAATTTAACACTTGTATTGGTGACATTTTTGACAATGGTTAGCAGGAAATTATAAGTTTCAACACATTGGCTTTTCAAGACTTCTCAAGTCTTCAATCAGCTCACAAACCTTAAACCTCTTGAAAGAAAGTCCTATCTGGTCAATGTTTCTAAAGCACTCTGTGCTGACTGATCTGGTAGTCATCACCGATGGATGGAGTAAAAGCTCATCACAGTTTGATCCTCTGAAAGCATTTCTTCTCCAACTCTACACCAAGCTGGCTGTGAAGAAGGTTCCTGGTAAGCATAATTCAGTGAGTCTGCAATGTGAATCTGCATTTTCAAGCCATCAGTAAAACTGATTAATCTCCTTTTCTATTATATTCTGAGATATTTTGTCACTAGACAATGAAAAAAACATGACATCATAATCGAGAAAGGTTTCTTCAATACGCATATCACTGCTTGTGACCTCCCTTTATGCTGAGTGCACTACACAAACCAGTTAAAAAACTTACTCAACTTTTTTCTTTGTGAATATTATGCTCATGTTTTTTTTTACAAAAGGGAATCCTAAAGTCTTCTGTGGACATGTGAATAGTTAAATGATAATAAGAAAAGGAATGGAGCGATTAGAGGGAGATATTATTTTCTGGCTTGGATACAGAGAAAAGATGCTGCCCAAGCCACAGTGAAAGAGCAGTTAGTTCAGGTATTGAACAGACTTTAAAAAAACAATAAAATTCAGTAATTTCAATGGCTATCTGTACTTCCTGCACATCACCAGGACCGGATGGTATGCACCTGAGGGTGCTGGGGGAAGTAAGGGAGAAAATTGTGGAGGTAGGCGCAGGCTTGGAGGGCCGAAGGGCCTGCTCCTGTGCTGTAATTTTCTTTGTTCTTTGTTCTTTGTTCTAGTGACCATAATCTTCCAATCCTCCTTACATGCCAAAGACCTCGAGAAGTGTAAATGTTGCAGCCTTTTTCAGAAATGGGTTGAAGGATAAACTGAGCAGTTATATGCCAGTCAGTTTAACTATGGAAGTGTGTAAGCTTTTAAAGACTATAATACTGAACAAAATCAAAAACTGTTTGAACTACTGTGGATTAATTAAGAAAAGTCAGCACAGAATTAAGACTATAAGATGTAGGAGCAGAAGTAGGCCATTTAGCCCATCAAATCTCCACCATTCAATGACATCATAGCTGATTTAATGATATTCAACTTCACTTTCCTGCCTTATCCCTGTAGCCCTTGATTCTCTTACTAATCAAGAACATGTCAATCTTAGTCTTGAATACACTTAACAACCCAGCCTCTACAGCCCTCTGCAGTAAAGAATTCCACAGATTCACTACCTGTGAGAGGAGAAATTCTTCCTCTTGAATAGGCAACCCCTTACTCTGAAATTTTGCCCTCTGCTCCTAAACTCTCCCATGAGGAAATACAACCCCTCTGTACTTCCTCTGTCAAACCCTGAAGAACCTTTTGTGTTTCAATAAGATTCCCTTTCATTCTTCTAGACTCAAGTGGTTACAAGTCCAGCCAACTCAGTCTCTCCCCATTAGACAATCCCCGCATACCCAGAATCAAACTTGTGAATCATCCCCACACTGCTCCAAAGCCAGTATATCTTTCCTTAGATAAGTGAATCCAAAATGCTTGCAGTTCCAGATATGGTCTGACTAGTGTCCTGTATAGTTTAGCAATACCCCCCTCCCACCTAATTTTTGTAGTTCATTTGCTTTGAAATAGAGGCTAGCAGTCCATTTGCCTTCCTATTACCTGCTGAACTTGGATGCTAACTTTCTGATCCATGCACAAAGATACCCATATCCTATTGAAATTATATTCAGCTCCACTATTCTTCCTGCTAAAGTGAATAATGTCTCATTTTCCCATGTCCTATTCTATTTGCTTAGTTTCTAGCCCCTCTCACAACTTGTCTTTTTTTTTGTAGACTCTTTGTGTCATCCTAACTAATTGCCTTCCCACATATTTTTGCATCATCCACAGATTTGGCAATGGAGTATTCACTTCCGTGGTCTAAGTCATTAATATATTTTCTAATAATTGTGGGCCCAGCGTTTATCTCTGTGGCACTATACTAAATACAGGTTGCCATTTGAAAATGCCTCCCATATCCTAACATCCATAACTGTTAAAAGTTCCTAGTTCCCATTTGTAGTTTTTTTTACTAGGGATCCTACACAATCTATTAAGACACCACGGGTATGTTTAATTGATGGTTGGGTTTCTCTGCCACCAAACATATAAGGCAAATCCAGTGAAATTTGACTGCATATTCATGAATACCTAACCAATAAAATGTTTGAATATTTTTCTTGCAATTTCTTGATACTTAAGTGACATGCCATCGGAATTTCATGAACCATTACAGATGTCATTCTGATTTTCAATCAAACAAGGATAGATCACTGTCCAGTCGTCACTAGTGGTATTTGAAGCGGTCTCCATTTCCTCATTATTACTTTGCTTTTCAAGAAGTACCGTTCAGGTATTGTTTCTGATTCAATTTCTGAGTATGCTGTTTGGTATAACTATTCTTCCTACTTCACTTGTTGCATTTCTATAAAAGAAGACAGGCTAAACATATTGACCTCATTCTCTCTACCTATTACCACCTCTTTCATTCTTCAGTGTAAGCTTTTCTTTGGTCAACTCATGTTCTCCAATTTCCTTATCCCTTTGGACTTGAAAATTTAATTTCAATTCCAGCTCTCTCTGCTTTCCATTACCCTGCTCCCCACACAGCCCCCCCACCCTCCGTTTTCTCCTTCATTTCCATTTCAAGTGTTCTTAACTCTGTGCACCCCTGTTTTTCTCTCTCGTCTTTCTCGCTAACTTGAGTCTTTTAATTTCTAACTGTACTTTAGCAAATTCCAACTTGATACCTCAATTTCAGATTACCCATTTTTCCAATTCTAAATGAAACAATCTCCTCTTCATATATTTATTTTTATATCCTATCATATTTTCCACTTCCAGAAGAATCTTAGCAACATTTGAAGCTATCTTTAAAATCTGTGCAATAACCTTCACCATAACACAGCCATTTTATTTCCAGAACCATCCATTACTTAAAAAAAAGACACAGTTCTTTCTTAAATCCAATGAATTTGAATTATGAATTATGAAGGGAATAGATAAGGTGGAGGCAGGGAGGTTGTTTCCGCTAGCAGGTGAAACTAGGACTAGAGGGCATTGCCTCAAAATAAAGGCAAGCAGATGTAGGACTGAGGTCAAGAAGAACTTCTTCACCCAAAGGGTTGTGAATCTGTGGAATTTCCTGCCCAGTGAAGTGGTTGAAGCTACCTCACTGAATGTTTTTAAGACAAGGCTAGATAAATTTTTGAACAGTAAAGGAATTAAGGGTTATGGTGAGTGGGTGGGTAAGTGGAGCTGAGTCTCAAAAAGATCAACCATGATCTTATAAAATGGCAGGGCAGGCTCCAGGGGCCGGCTGGCCTACTCCTGCTCCTAATTCTTATGTTCTAATGTTCTTATGAATGCAGCAAGAGTTTAGCAATGCCCCCCTTCCACCTAATTTTTGTTGTTCACTGGCTTTGAAATAGAGACTAGCAGTCCATTTGCCTTCCTATTACCTGCTGAACTTGGATGCTAACTTTCTGATCCTTCCATGAAGATACTCATGTCCTACTGGAATTATATTCAGCTCCACTGTTCTTCCTGCTGTTTCACCCTCCCCCCGCCATGTCCAGCAAGATCAGATTTAAGCTGGTGCAGAGTCTTCGCCCCATTAGCAGTTCTGCTGGAGCTGTCCCTGTAGTTGTGTGAGGGGCAATCCTATAATCAAACAGAAACCGCAGACAGTTTAGTATCAAGTAAAGCTACATGCTGATTCTTTAAGCCTTCCTTCAAAGTTTGGACTATTCTTTCCACCAGGCCATTGAATGATGGATTGTATGGAGCTGTCCTTACATGCTGAATGCAATTTTTGGAAATATTTTAGGAAATACTTGAATTCCCTGCTGGTACATGATGGACTGTTGTCTGTGACCAGCACTTTTGGGACTCTATGTATTACAAAAGATGATCAATATTTTTCAATCATCATCCTTGTGCTCGACGACTGAACTCTATGCACGTCCATCTACTTTGAGTAAACGTCCACAATGACTAAAAACAGAGCCTATGAAAGGACTGGCATATTTGACATTTAACAGACTTCAAGGTTTACCCAGCCATGCCCACGAATGTGGAGGAGCTGCTGGCAGTAATTTTTGCCCCATCAACCCAGCTATGTCGGCAACATCTTCATTTTGGAAACTCCTGGGTGACCCTGGTGGAGTTCAGCCAATATCTGGTGGTGACCTTTGCTCGGGACAGTCACTCTTGTTCTCCATAATAATAGGCCATCCTCTGTGGTAATCTGGTCTCACTGGCTCCAGAAAGGTTTCAATTCTGGTTGTTTCCCCCATCACCACCAGCTGTTTTAGTTTTGCCAGGACAGGGTTTTTTTGTGTGCACAGTTGGATATTGTCAACGGTGACTGGTAGGGTGTCCAGAAAGTTTAAAACCAGAACAGACTCTTCCAGGGGAGGCACCACCGGTGGAGTATCGGCCAGTGGGAGGCAGCTCAAGGCATCTGCATTAGCCACTTGGCTTCCCGGACGGTGTTCTAGCTTGTACTTGTACGCGCCGAGAAAAAGAGCCCAACCCTGAATTCTACTAAAATATTTTAACTGTTTGGCAGAGGCTTGGCTTTGTTTAGGGATTTTGCTGTGGGCTGACTTGGAGTCCTTCTGTTCAGGATATGTCCTGAGTGAGGCTATGCAACTGCATTCACTCAAATGGTGTTCTCCAAGCTCAATCCATCTGGTTAGGGTGTCCACTTCCATCAGCATACTCTGTAAGCTCCACTTGCCACATTTTCTAATGACAAATCCAGCTGCAGTGCCTGTTTGAAGTCCAGTTGGGCTTCAGCTAGTATGTGCTTTCGCATGGTCACATCATTAGTCCCCCATACCAAACGGTCTCACAGCATCTCACTTAGGGTTAAACCAAAGTCACATGCTTCTGTATGTCATCTTATCCTCATCAGAAAGCCCTAGACAAATTCTCCTGGTTCTCGAACTGCTGACTAAAACCAATAGCATCTCAGAATTAGAGGAGACTTGGTGTCCTAATATTCCTTAGCTAAGTCCATCAACTCTTGAAAGATTTTAGTCTCTGGTGTCTCTGGGCAAGCTAGACTCCTAATAACCAAAAAAGCTGCAGGTCCACATGCTGTGAGGAGAATTCCTCATTGCTTTTCATTTGCCCCAATGTCATTTGAAAAAATAACACATTCTATCCACATACTGGGCCCAATCTTTGAAAGCGGGATCAAATGAGTCAAGCTTCCAAAACTGGCAAGATGCCAGAAATGCTTACATCAACTCAAAGATGATTGTTGTGAGTGAATCTCTTCAGGGGCATGTTTTTCTCTCATCACCACTGAAATAACTCCATTAAGGCCAGTATCCTGTCACCAAGTCACCCTTTATTTACATATGCTAAGTACATGATACTGAGCTAGCTAGCACAGAGCCGGCTCCTATAGTGAGCAAAACCCCTAATATTCCTGTGCATATCTGTCAGCTAGGAGTTCCTGATTGCATCAGGTTAACAGCCCCAATCAGGGAAATAATATTCAATGAGAACCACCTGGCTGACATTGTTCCAATCACTACAGCCAACATTTATTGTTCATTACTAATTGTCCTTGAGAAATGTTGGTGAGCTAGTTCCCTGAACCACTGCAATCCCACTGGTGTAGGTACATTCACAGCACTGTTAGGGAATTCTAGGATTTTGACTTTGAAGGAATGGCACTGTAGTTTCAAGTCAGAATATTGTATGGTTTGAAGAGGAACTTCCATGTGTGGTGTACCTTTGCATCTGTTGCTCTTGTCTGTCTTGGTGGTTGAGGTCACAGGTTTGGAAAAAGCCTTAGTAAGTTGCTGCTGTGCCCCCTGAAGATAGTACATTCTGGCCCTACTATGTGTCAGGTTTGGTCCAGTGAATAATTTCATTAGATCTGTGAAAACTGAAGAGATATTTAATTGCAAAAGTACAAACTGAAACCATGATTGGGGCATGTTAAATTATAACCACAGAATTCAGCAAAGTACGCAATGCTTCTTGTTGTGAAAATATTTCTAATCAGTAGTGAATAGTTCCCATAATAGCTCGGTCAGACACCAATGCACCTTGCCTACAGAATTCTAAAATGTTCTCCAAATACTATTTCAAGTTCAACTTACTTACAAATACTCCTCAACCAACAAATTCAAATCATGCTTACAGTCTTGTTCAGAATTTTAAGATAGCTACGTAATGAACCAGAGTGGAGATGGAAATAACATTTTAGACACCAAATTGTGATCTGTGTTCGAGATGCATATTTATTTATGGATTATGAAAATGGAAACATTGAACAGATTGGATATCCAATGAGTTGAAGAAGGATGTATCAAGTGAATTTCTTAGAAAAGTTGAGAGCCACGGAAAACAGTGGTTATTTGCTGTTTACTGATAAAGCAAATAATTTTGGAAAAAGTGAGATATGTATGTCACTACAATTCAGCACCATTTTAAATACAGAAATTAGAAAAAGAAATAATTGAGACAAAGTTTGCGTGGCACGGTGGCTCAGTGGTTAGCATTGCTGTCTCACAACCCCAGGGACCCAAGTTTGATTCCACCTTCAGGTGACTGTCTGTATGAGTTTGCACATTCTCCCCGTGTCTGTGTGTATTTCCACCGGGTGCTCCAGATTCCTCCCACAGTCCAAAGATTTGCAAGCTAGGTAGATTGGCCATGTTAAATTACCCATAGTGTTCAGTGATGTGTAGGTGAGGTGTGTTAGCCATGGGAAATGCGGGGTTACAGGGATAGGGTAGGAGGATGGGTCTGGGTGGGATGCTGTTCGGAGGGTCAGTGCGGACTAGTTGAGCCAAATGGCCTGTTTCCACACTCTAGGGTTTCTATGGAAATTTCACTTGTAAAATGAAATGGGTTTGTAGATAGCATTGCTAAAATCTTGATGCTTGGAAAATTGGGGGTCATAAACACAAATCAAGTTCACAATAGGGCCAATAGTGATTCAAGAATTATAAAGAAAAGCTGATAGGGTGGGTTTTTTTTCCACAGAAAGTTGAATGGTGACCTTACAGAAGTTTATAAATCTTGAGGGGTATCGATAGGGTTAATGGTAGGTGTCTTTTCCCTAGGATGGGGGATTTCAATACTAGAGGGCATTTTTTATGGTGAGAGGAGAGAGGTTTTAAAAAGATGAGGGGCAAATTTTTTTGCACACAGTGTGGTTTGTGTGTGGAATCAACTTCCTGAGGAAGTGGTAGATGTGGGTAGAATTACAATGTTTAAAAGACATTTGGATAAGTACATAAATAGGAAAGGTTAGGAGGGGTATGAGCCAGGAGCAGGCAGGTTGGACAAGTTTAGTTTGGGATTATGTTCAGCATGGACTGATTGGACCGAAGGGTCTGTTTCTGTGCTGAATGACTCTAAGAACAACTTTATCCAGAGTATTAGAGGAATTGCAAAAACATATTTCACGCGAAGTTAGATAAACACAAGAAGCATAAAAATAGGAGGAAAATTAGACAGGTCATAAGGAGAAAAGAATTGAGGGATTGGTGTTTTAATCAACCTGTTCAGACTGTTTTCAGTTTGTAAAGTTTCTGTTTCCAAAGTAGGGGTTAAGAACACTGTGCTACAAATTGAGAAATATGCCAACTGGGTGAAGTGAATTTGGGGTATAATGAAGCTAATGTGGAAATAGACAAATTGGGCCAAATGACGTGTTTCTGACCTGGTAACTGATGTCACCAAGAATAACGTTCCACAGACAGCTGCTCTCACCGCATCCTGAGATCTATGCTCAGTGCCTTGTGGAGCCACACGCACACTCTCAACCTTTCTCTCCAACAGCATCGCAACACACTGGCTCAGGGTTGCACCACTCCGCAGTTCCACTTCATCCTCTGGCTCATTCGTCATACTAACAAGAAACTTTTTGTTTTCCTTTCAGGCATCAAGGCCCACAAGATGCAACAATTCAAAAATACCCATGGCCCTCTGGAACCCTCCTCTCCTCACCTTCCCTCTGACTGTATCCCCTCCCCCAACTCCCCTACCTCCTGTCGGGTATTCACCATCCCTCCTAACCTTCCGCTCTCCGATGCTGAATGCTCCGTACTCAGCAAAGGCCTCAGCTTTATTCCTCTGCAGCCCCATCTTAACAAATTTCAGGCACAACATGACGTCGAACTCTTCTTCCGCTGTCTTCGTTTCCGTGCTCATTTCTTTGGACAAAAGTCCCCTCCCCATCCCACAGTCCCCTTTGCCCGAGTCCAACACTCTCCCTCCACCTGGACCCCTCCCTGCTGCCTTTTACTTGCATTCGATCTTTTCATTGAGAACTGTCGATATGACAATAGTCGCCTCAATTTCTCTGCCCCTCTCACCAAATTCAACCTATCTCTCTCCGAGCTGACTGCACTCCGTGCACTCAGATCTAACCCTGACTTTGTCATTAAGCCTGTCGACAAGGGTGGTGCTGTCGTAGTCTGGCGTACTGACCACTACCTTGCAGAGGCTGAGTGCCAGCTCCCAGATACCTCCTCCTATTTCTCCTGGACCATGACACCACCATGGCACATCAGGCCATTGTATCCGCTACGGTTACTGATCTCATTTCATCCAGTGATCTCCCCCCACTCCGCTTCCAAGCTAATCGTCCCCCAACCCTTCACAGCTCGTTTCTACCTCGTGCCAAAAATCCACAAACAGGACTGTCCAGGCAGACCCATTGTTTCAGCCTGCTCATGCCCCACAGAACTCATCTCTTCCTACCTTGACTCAGTCTTCTCCCCCCCCCTCCCCGTTCCAATCCCTGCCCACATACATCCATGATTCATCTGATGCCGTATGCCAGTTTCAAAACTTCCAGTTGACCGGCCCCAGCCACCTCCTCTTTACCATGGACATGCAATCCCTTTACATGTCCATTTCCTACCAGGAGGGTATTAGGGGTCTCCGCTTCTTCCTGGAGCAAAGACCTGAACCATCCCCACCCACCACCGCTCTCCTCCACTTGGCTGAGCTTGTCCTCACCCTCAACAACTTCTCTTTCAACTCCTCTCATTTTCTTCAGGTAAGAGGGGTTGCCATGGGTACCCACATGGGCCCTAGTTAAGCCTGTCTCTTCATGGGGTAAATGGAACATTCATTGTTCTGGCCTTGCCCACAACTCTTTCTCCGATACATCGATGATATCATCGGTGCTGCTTCCCTCTCTCATCCAGAATTGAAAAACTTCATCAATTTCGCCTCCAATTTTCACCCTGCCCTCACTTTCATCTGGTCTATCTCTGACTCCTCCCTTCCCTTCCTTGACATTTCTGTTTCCATTTCTGGGGATAGACTGACCTCTAATATCCACTACAAACCCACTAACTCCCACAGCTACCTGGACTACACATCATCACACCCCACTTCCTGTAAAGGCTCCATCCCTTTCTCTCAGTTCCTCCATCTCCGTTGCATATGTTTAGATGAGGTCGACTTCGACAAGGGAGCCACCAAAATGTCCACCTTCTTCTTCAACTGAGGATTCCCCAGCTCCGTTGTCGACAGGACCCTCAACCAGGTCTGACCCAGCTCCTGCACTTCTGCTCTCACCCCTTCCCTTCCCTCCCACAACAGCGATTGGGTTCCTCTTATCCTCACCTACCATCCCACCAGCATCCACATCCAGAAGATCATCAGACGCCATTTCCGCCACCTCCAGCGTGATGCCACCACCAGACACATATTCCCCTCCCCTCCCTTGTCCGCCTTCCGCAGGGACCGTCCCCTCCAGGATACCCTGGTCCACACATCCGTCACCCCAAACATCTCCCCACAGCCGTATGGCACCTTCCTCTGAAACCTACGAAGGTGCAACACCTGCCTATTTACCTCCTCCCTCCCCAGTATCCAAGGGCCCAAACATACCCTCCAGGTGAAGCAACACTTCACCTGCACTTCCCAGAATCTAGTCTACTGCATTCACTGCTCACAATGTGGTCTCCTCTACATTAGGGAAACAAAGCGTAGACTTGGCAACCGCTTCGCAGAACATCTACGTTCTGCTCGCAAGAAAGACCCTGAACAACCTGTTGCCTGCCACTTCAATGCACCACCCTGCTCCCTGGTCCACATCTCTGTCTCTGGCTTGCTGCAGTGTTCCAGCAAACTGGAGGAACAACACCTCATTTTCCAGTTGGAGACCTGACAACCCTCCGGACTCAATATTGAGTTCAATAATTTTAGGGCCTAAACTTTCCCATGTTCCAGCCCCACACACCAGGCCTTGTTACCACATAGCCTGCCATTACACATCTCCTATTGTTAGTCATTAATAGTCCCCATTAACAACTATTCACCCTCCCAGAGATAATAGGTACTGCAGATGCTGGAGAACCTGAGATAACAAGGTGTGGAGCTGGATGAACACAGCAGTCCGAGCAGCATCATAGGAGCAGAAAAGCTTGACGTTTCGGGCCTAGACCCTTCATCAGAAAAAATGATGAAAAAAAATGATGATTTTTCTGATGAAGGGTCTAGGCCCAAACGTCAAGCTTTCCTGCTCCTATGATGCTGCTTGGCCTGCTGTGTTCATCCAGCTCCACACCTTGTTATCTCGTATTCACCCTCCCAGCCTGATCATTAGCAACTCCTTTGTCTTTGCACCTGCTCTTCTCTCTCTTTAGGCTTTATCCTATCATTTACTCCCTACCCCATCCCCCTCCCCTTTTTTCTACATTTCAACTTTTCCCAGCCACCATCAGTTCTGAAGAAGGGTCGAGGCCCGAAACATCAGCTTTCCTGCTCCTCTGATGCTGCTTGGCCTGCTGTGTTCATCCAGCTCTACACCTTGTTATCTCAGGTTCTCCAGCATCTGCAGTTCCTGCTATCCCTGAAACGTTAACTCTGTTTTCTCCTTCACAGATGCTGCCAGACCTGCTGAGCTTTACCAGCAACTTTGTTTTTGTCCCTGCATTTCTTTCCTCTATCAAGAATTTTTCAAATTCCCTTCTGACAGTCTCATTGAATCAGCTTCCATTGGTCTTCAGGTAATGTATTTCAAGAAACAGGAGGAATGTGCTGTAATCAAGCCCCACCATTGCAACATCCATACCAAAAGTGCAAATGTTTTATTTAATCACAATATGGTCAAATATGCCTAGAACGAGAGACTTTGACCAGACTTATTCAATAAAATCAAATATAACTCATTTATTCAGAACAAACTTTTCTTTAAACAAATGGCAAAATTAACGAAGCTACTGTGCAGACCTAATCTGTATCCCTTCAATCCGAACAGGCACATTCGTACAGAGACAGGGCAATACACAATTCTTCCTAGATATTATGGGTGGGGAAAAAAATATCACCCATAATTGCGATATAATTACAACGCAGAATTACGCAAGTTGGCCCTTCGTGTCTGAGTTGATTTTGAGATTAATCCCGATGCCCTGGTTTTACCCCTCAGACAAGCGATTATTCCCCCACAAAAATCAAACTGTCAGAGGCCCACCCCAACTTGAGTGAAATCTCGAAATAGAGTGTGTGGAAAGACTCAGCAAATCAGGTAGCATCTCCGGAGGGGAGGTAAGGTTTGAGATCAAAAAGCAAATGACTAACAGGTGCAGGAATCTGTACTGAAAACAGAAAACAAATGCTGGAGATCACAGCGGATCAGCAGCATCCGCGAACAGAAAGCAAACTTAACGCTTCGAGGCTGGGTAACTCTGCCTCTGCGTTTGAGACGAGTTCTCACGTGGGGGATCTCCAACAGCAGAGTGACGTCACGGGGACGCCCGTCGTGGCGTTCTGGATGATGACGTCAGGTCATGCCCGGTCAGCTGACCACGTATTATGACGTTGTGCGCGCGATCGTCCCTTCACGGGAGCGTGTACGCACGAGCGAATTCTCGTCACCGTGGAGACTAGGCAGGGCCTGCAACTTGAGGCCGGGGATCGGGGCCTAGCATCCGCTTGAGAGGCAGTCAGAGCGAGAAGTCACTGCCGGGGTGGGGGGTGTGAGGGCAGCGATGTTGCGGGCCCGTGAGTGAAGCAGGAGGCGCTGAGCCGAGGTCTGCCTGTGTAGGGTTTGTCAGAGCCGGTGGTACGGGCTCGGGATCTGTCTGCAACAAGCACCACACGGAATGTGAGCTATGGAGCCGAGCTCCGCCGACAACCCGGTCACTCTGGTCATCAAAGCTCCAAACCAGAAATATGATGATCAGACCGTCAGCTGTTTCCTCAACTGGACAGTGGAGAAGCTTAAGAGCCACTTGTCCCGGGTCTACCCGAGTCGGCCGGTGAGTGCAGCCCGGATAGCGGGAAGAGAGAGGGGTGGGAAAAAATCCGAGCCAAAATACCCCTGCCCCGACTCTCCGCCATCCCGTTACCGTCCGTCTCCCCTTCCTCCGCCTCCGCGGCGGCCTCCTCTACCCGAGCCTCCTTAGCGCTCTCCCACTTGCCCGCACCTCAAGCCCCAGGTACACTCCTCAATCCCTCCCTCCACCCCCTTCAATTTATCATCGAAATAATGGAGTCAGAAATCTTTGGAACTCACCTCCCCCGAGTGTGGCGGAGGCTGGGTCGTTGAATATGTTTAGGACAGAGTATTGATAACCTTTGACTCAAGAAAAAGACGAGAATTGATTGGCGTGAGTGAGAATATTGACTTGAGGCTACAATCTGATCAGGTTTGAGGGTCTGAGTTGCTGATGCTTCCTTGGAATTTGTATGTTTAGTACCGTGTTCTTCCACAAAATTGAATCTTGTGAACACTCGACTTAGTTCCTGAAATCTGATGAGCCCCCCACCCCACCCCACCCCACCCCAGTCTTCTGTATGGAAAGACCATTGCAGTTTCCTTTGGATTGTTCTCTGACATAATGGAGCAAACCTCTTGTGTATTTAGCAAAAGTGGTCCCAAATACTGGACAAGGTGCAGTTGATGACCTTGATATTCTCAGTCAAGTTTGACATATTTAAGC
Source organism: Ginglymostoma cirratum (assembly GCA_024137785.1). Lineage (NCBI taxonomy): Eukaryota > Metazoa > Chordata > Chondrichthyes > Orectolobiformes > Ginglymostomatidae > Ginglymostoma > Ginglymostoma cirratum. Next base: position 25,064,914 of record JAHRHZ010000077.1, on the reverse strand, counting down.
CTTTGACCTGTGTAATGGTTCTTTTGACCTCCACCTTGTTTTTGCTTGGATCTAAGTCATGTAGTGCGACCTTTAATGACTTTTGAGTTAGATTGCTAAAAGTGTGACGCAGAAGATTTGCTGTGTGTATGAAATTAGGTCTACAGTAGCGAGCAGGATATCCACAGACACTTGATGTTGTCATTAGAATATCAGATTCAAACTCTAGCAATTTTTCCAGACAGTTGAATTTGGCAGACTGTGTTAAATTAGTTTTGGGTTTTTTTTTGTTTGAGAATTTGATGAGTTTCTTCAAGTTCCATCATTGGCAAGGGTCACAATTCTCAAATGTTGTTGATTCTACTTTGCAGCTTATAGAAACCTTTGTGTGGAAAGGAGTCCATTGGAGTCAGTTCTTGAGGGTTTATGAAAATCATTTTGAGATTTATATGCAGTTTGAATATTTACAGCTGACTACAGATTATCAACCTTTTTTGAAGCAAACTTTTTTAGTCACTGTCTGTGTTGTAACAGCCCCACATGTGAACATGTTCAGTATTATGTACAAGCATTTACCAAGTTGCATAATTTTCAACAAATTGTTAGCACAAAACTATTGAGAGAGAATTAATTTCTTCACTGTTTGTGATGCAGAGGAATCTCTTAACAGTTGAGTAAGAGAGGGTGATGATTGTTGTGACTTGACTGCAGTTGTTGGCATGGCTAATCATGCGAGCATCTGACAGTGGTTAGCACTGTTGCCTCACCGCACTAGAGGACCCAGGTTCGATTCCAGCCTTGGGTAACTGTGTGGAGTTTGCACATTCACCCATTTCTACATGGGTTTCCTCCCACAGTCCAAAGATGTGCAGGTTATGGGGGTGTTTGCCATGCTAAATTGCCCATAGTGTCCAGGGATGTACAGGTTGTGTGGATTAGCCATGGGAAGTACAAGGTTACAGGGATAGGGTGGGGGTCTGGATGGGATGCTGCTCAGCGGATCGGTGTGGACTCAATGAGCCAAATGCCTGCTTCCCCCATGTAGGGATTCTGATGATTCTGTGATGATCTGATACTCTATCTGTCACAAGTACTTCCAACATTGGGAAGAAGTTTTTGTTTTCTACAAAGTCCATACTCTCATCATGGATTATGTCCTCCTTTCCAGGTTGTTCACAACCTCCTCACTATTAAATATGACCTGAGCATCCAACCCCAAATACCCTTCTTCAAAAATGCCACTTGCTCCTTTGCATAATATATCCAGCTCCTGTCCTCATGAACCCACCTGTACCTAAAACCCTCACTTAGCATCCCTGATGGGGTTGACATTGGTTCTTAGATACTCCAGCACCTCATTTTAAATTTTCATCTCTCAGTTTCATGTTACATCAGAAAGATATTGACGTTTTGAATACAGTGCTGATTCTTAAGGTTGGGAAATAGGAATATTGAATGATAAAATGGTTCTGCTTTTATTACAGTAATGTATTACAGGGTGATATGATGGAAACGTTTCACATTGTGAAAGGATAAGCAGGGTTACTAAGTTTTCAGTAGCCAAAGGTTCAAAACTGAAGGGCTGTTGTTATAAAATTTAATGCCTGGGACAGAGTGCAAGGGCGATTTGTGAAGTTCAAGATGAGACATCATGGTTGACGTATTTATAGCTCAATTGAATTTGTTGGCTGAAGAAATATGAAAACCTTTCCTTGATATCTCCACTGCTCTCCATGAGATGCTCCTTCAAAACCATCTTGCTGACTAAGTTTTTTGCTTAGCAGTTCTAAAAATTAAACTTTGGTCGGTTTAAGCACCTGTGAGGTGCTGGTTGTCCAGCTCTTCCAGATGAGGAGTACTGCAACTCATTTGGGAAATTGCGCTGATTTCTGAGTCTAAACTACTTCTTGGGCCACTACAAAAGTTAATGATTTAATCAACATTTGCAAAAGTCTCCAGTTGACCTCTCTGTTTAGATAACAGAAAAAAAACTGAGATTCCTGTATTTAACAAGAATGACTGTTTATATGATTAAACAAGGCCTAGCCACAGGTTAAGAAAAGTATGAACTATCTACAAATAAGTCTACTAGTTAAAGCTCTGAACTCCTTTTTAAACCCCTACCATAGACAGAGGGACACAATTTTTTTTAAAATGTTGACATGCACGCGGAAATGGGGAAACAAAGCTCAATAACACCAGTCCAGGCAGCATCAGAGGAGCAGGAAAGTTGGCGTTTTGGGTTGGGACCCTTCTTCAGAAATGGGGGAGGGGAAGGGAGCTCTGAAATAAATAGAGAGAGGAGGGGTCAGGCTGGGGAAGGTAGGTGGAATGGTGATAGGTGAGTGCAGGTAGGCAGTGGTGGGGATTGGACAGTGAGGTGGGAGGAGAGGATAGGTAGAGAAGATGGACAGGTTGTGTCAGGTCAAGGAGGTGAGGATGAGAGGGAGGGTTGGTCATGGGATGAGGCTGTGTGTGGGGAGATTTTGAAACTGGTAAAATCGACATTGAGACCTTTGGACTAGAGGCTCCCAAGGTGGAATATGAGGTGCTGCTCCTCCAGTTTCTGGGTGGCATCATTGTGACACTGGAGGAGGCCCAGGATGGACATGCTCCCCAGGGAGTGGGAGGGGGAATTGAGATGGTTCACGACCGGATGGTGGTGTTTGTCGCAAACAGAGTGCAGCTGCTGTACAAGCTGGCCTCTTAGCCTCCGCTTGGTCTCACCGATGTAGAGGAAGCCACATTGGGAGCAGCAGATGCAATCGAGCACATTGATGGATGTGCAGGTGAACCTGCTGATGCGAAAGGTTTGTTTGGTGCCTTGAATGGAGGCGAGGGGGGTGGGGTGGGGGAAGTATAGGGGTAGGTGTAGCACTTCCTGCGGTTGCAGGGAAGGGTGGTGAGGCTAGTCGGGAGTGTGGAACGGATGAGGGAGTCTTGGACAGTGATCCCTATGGAAGGCAAATGGGGTGGGGAGTGAAATATATCTTTGGTTGTGGGGTTGGATTGCTGGTGACAGAAGTGGTGGAGAATGATACGTTGGATACGGAGGTTAATGGGGTGATATGTAAGGACAAGGAGAATTCTGTCTTTGTCTTTGTTTTTGTTGGGGGGGTGTCCTGACATAAGTGTAAAAAATCTTTTCACTACTTTGTTTCAAGATGGGCAGATTTCAGCTGGTTAAACTCCTTACAAACCTACATTTTGGGAAAATAAGCTGTATCCCTGCAGAATAATCTACAGGTTGGTTATGATTACGCAGTTGTTTGATCTGGAGACTTTTAAGTATGTTGGTACATATTCTGATGTGTATCAGAATAACTGGCTGTCCAAAAAAATGACTTAGAAAACAGTGTTTAGTCTGCTGCTTTGTGCAGCAGTACATTAAATAACTGATAATTGTACAAAGATACTTTACCATGGAATGCCACTGCACAGCTTTTTGTTTGCCGTTACATAATTACATACCTGATTTTGCCAAGAAGCATTGCTCGTCACTCTGCTGATTGAAGAATGATCTCAGCCTGATTTATGTACTTTGTCTTTACTTACAAAAAAGTGCATCAGCAGGAGTGACTATAATTTGTTCTCATTGTTTCAGAATTATGAATATGAGAGAACATTGAGAGGCTGTTGACCATGCAATACTAGATTTCTTCTGTGCTTACCAACTTGATTATTTGCATCAAAAGATTGTTTTCAGTTCTGCAACAAAAATAAAGATTAATGAGGCAAGTTAGTGTATTTGCACAGTTCGCTTAATTTCACTTAGTTTCTTCTTCCTCCTCTGCTCCGCAAGTGAGAACAGATTATATTTTCTAAAGTATAATATCAAAACTGAAAATACTGTAAACATTTAGTTGAAACTCTGGGGAAAGAAACAGATTATTTTTCAGCTGGTGAATGTTTTATCAGAACTGAAAAATGTTAGAGGCAGGAAAAGGACGAAAGAGGAGTTTGGTGGATGAGAGATTAAAAGCAAAATGGTCCAAGGCAAAAGGGGTGATAATGGAACAAATCAAACATAAGATATGTGGAAGGAGTAGGACATAGGAACAGCTGCTGCTGTGAGGAAATAAGGATTAGGATTATGACATGAATTGGTCAATGCAATGTTGTGTACAGATGGCTGAAATGTAGGATGGTGTTCGCTGAGTTAACGTTGATGTTAAATTTCATTAGATCAGGAAGAGGTCAAAGAGAAGATCAGAGTTGGAATCATGGTAGAGACTTTCAAAATGATATGCAACTGAAAGTTCAAGGTCATGGTGATCAAATGGAAAGCAAACACCTTATCTGCATCTATCTCCCTATTCTCCTGAGTTTAGAAGAAATCCCACTGTAAGCAGCGAATGTAGTCAAGGTAAAGTCACGTAGTTCTATTGAGCCATAGGGGTGCTGTCTCGTTAGTGAGATGACTGATCATTTCACTGGAGAATCACTAAATCTTAGGCAAGGGAAGAGGTTGAGATGGAGAGTTCTTCATGATAAGCTCAGCTTGTGTGGGAATTAAACACATGCTGTTGGCATCACTCAGCATCGCAAACCAGCTGTACAGCCAACTGCAGCTGATTGTCATACACTAAATTGATAGAATTATAATTAAAGCGCTGTTTTACGTGGAAACTGTGGATGGGGCCTTGAATGTTGAGGATGGGGAAAATAAATTGTATCTCCTGTGCTTAAATGAGAAATGTTACGCAAAGTGTATCAGATGTTGGGATGAATGCACCAATGTGTCACAGTAAGCAGGCAGTTTCGGATGTTGAAAATGGGAGATGAGAAGTGTTGAATGTTGGTACTGGTAGAGAATGATTGATTGAATGGAGAAGATGGTTGGTGAGGGCAAGAGCAACCCTATCGTAATTCTTTCTTGGAGGGAGGGGAAGGGTGTGATGATGCTGTGGCTTTTCGTGGTTATTTGGTTCTAGTTTTTTTTTTGAGAGGTTTTAAGACAAAGGTTTGGAGTTGTCTAGTGGGAAAACTAGTAAAGTAAACAGCTTGTGAGGCCTTTGGTTTTTTTTGTAATTGGAACAATAGAAGCAGGCTGAACAGCTGTGGTCAAGCTCCCATCCACAGAACCAGGATTTTTAGTTTTAGCGTTCAGCAGTTGTTGCTGGGGTGTCAGCAGGGTTGGAAGGTAGTGAACCTCACCTGGCTGCTATACTTTGAGTTTTCTTTGGATGTTTTTCCCTTTTGGGCTGCTGAATTTGCATATGAGACAATTCTTTTTTTCTGAATTTCCCTGTTGCTGCGGGTGTATTTATGGGATGTTACTATATTGGAACAATTACTGTTTAGTAGTAAATCATCTATTGTTCTGTTAAATTTTCTAATAAGTTATTCCAAGTTGCTCTGTCTTTTGTGTATTGACTGCAGTGTTTGAATAAATTGTGTTTTGTTTAACGTTGAGTAGTTTGACCAATTGAATTGCAGCTGGAACACTGCACCTCACATCTACCATTTTAATTAAAATGTTAGGGTCTAGCTTACCTTTGGTTATATTTTTGAGGGGTTTGTTCTGGCCGACAATATGGGTGACAGTAGTACTGTGAAAAATGGAGCAAATACATTCATTGGCCATGTCAGCCATGATAGAGGAATAAAAGAAGATAAATGGAAGCGCTGGCTTGCACAATGGCATGATCAGGATAATTGTAACAGAATTGTTACAGAAAAGGAAATGGTAAGAGACAATGTAAAAAGGCCTGTAGAAATCAAGTGGCTTGTGTCTTCCACTATCTTTTTTCATGTTCTGTGTGGCATCCCACCTTGCCCTATCCCTCTAGCACTTTGTTCTGTGAATTCTTAGTGATGGGACGGATGGCTTTTTGAACCATTAAATCTTTTGCTGTTTAATAAGTGATTTGTCAACAGAATTAATTTACATGAGTTTCATGAGGTGTGGGATCAAAATTAAATTGAAAGCAGGTAGAAATTTCTGTCCCCTATGATAAATTCCAAACTTAACATGTTGTCTCCTTATCTCCAGCTCTTCCAATTGTTGGCAGAAATATTGCTCGAAATTTCTGTAATGTAATTGTAAGGGTTACTTGACTTGATTGTTTGTTTTTATTATTGTTCACTTTCAGAAATGCATTTTAGATTTTAAAATTCTTTACTTCTGACTGAACTTAATATCATTATGTTGTTACTGACTTTCATGTTAGTGAGCCTTTTATTTCTGCACATATGAATATTGCAACAAAGCACCCATTGGTCATCAATAAGTAGACTACTTTCAGTCTTTACCCCTTTCCAGGAAGATTTGGCATCAGCTGAAATTTGCATTTCTGAAGCACCATTAAAGTAGTAAAACATCCCAAAGTGCTTTGCAGAACCAATATTGAACAAAATTTGACATAATAAGTTTTACCTCAGGTAACTAACTGTTTAGTCTAGTAGCAAAATATTGAAGAGCATCTTAAAGGAAGTTGGAGGCGTACAGCGATTTGGAGGCGAACTCCAGAACTTAAGGCATTTCCTGATGATGCAGCATAAGCTGTTGAAGACTGTATGCTTTCATATGCAGACCAATTTATTTTAATTCAGGAGGCCATTCAGCTTGTCGTGTCTATAATGGCTCCCAAAAGACCTGCTCAGCTTGTCCCATTCTCCTGCCCTATCCCTCTTGCTGACTAAATTCAACATTTTCAAATGTATATCCAGCTCTCTTTTGAAACTTCATTTGGAATCCAATTCTGCTAATCTCCCAGGAAGTTCATGCCAAATTCTAACAGTTTACTGTGTAAAGAAGTTTCTCCTCGTCTCACTCCTAGGTCTCTTGTTGTCATTCGTGAAATTTGTGACCCCTATTTACTGACATTTCAAATAGTGGAAACGATATCCTCCTTTATTCTGCCAGAATTGTACATAATTTTGAACACCTCACTAAGTCGCCTTTTAATCTTCTCTAGTCCAGAGAGAAGAAGCCCAATTTCACTAATCTTCCCTCCTATCTAAAATCCCTCATTCCTGTTATCATTCTAATAAACATCTTTCCTTAAATGAAGTGCCCAGAATTGAAACAATACCCCTAGACATGGTTTGATCAATAGAAGTGTAGCATCACGTCCTAACTTTTCTATTGTATAAGTTTATTGATAAGCTCAGAATCCTATAAACCTTCGGAATAACTGTTTCAACTTGCCTGGCTAGCCTCAGAATTATGCACTTGAATCCAGTGGTCTCTCTGCTCCTGTACTCCCCTCAAAGTTGTACCATTGAGCCTGTATTGTCTCTACATGTTTCTTTTATCAAAATGCATGACCGTTCATTTATCTACATTAAAATTCATCTTCCAGTGATCAACCTATTTTGCTCTCAATCATTCAGCATCATTCTTGTAATTCACTATTCTCCCTAATTTAGTTTCATCTGCAAATTTAGAGTTTGTGCTCTCAATGCCCATCTGCAAATCGTTTATAAATCTGAAAAGGTAAGAGACCCAACACCAGTCGCTGAGGAACTTTCAACTTTCGACTTGCCTCCAGTCTGAGGAATGCCCATCCATACCTACCCACTGTTTCTTCTTTTTTAGCCAACTTCTAATCCATAAATCCCAAACGTTTCTATTTTGCTGACCAACCAGCCATGTGGTACCACATCAAACGCTTTCTGCAAGTCCAAATACGCAACATCCACAGCTCTACCCACATCTACTGTCTATGTCACCTCGTCAAAGAACTCAATTAGATCTGAGACGTGACCTGTCCTTGACAAAGCTATGTTGACTGTCTAGTATTAATTTCTTTTTCTACATGTATATGTTTATCTTATATTGTATTATAATCTCCATTGGTTTTCCCACTATTGATTTCAGACTGACAGGTCTGTAGTTTCCTGCATTATTCTTTGCCACTTTCTTAAACAACAGTCAAGTTTGCAATTCTCCAGGATTAATCCCGTGTTTAGAGGGGCCTGGAAAATTTCTCTCAACAGCTCTGCGATTTGCTCCCCTACCCCTCATAGCAATTTCAGATGCATCCCATCCAAGCCTAGTAACTTCTCTACCAGGAGTGCTGCTGATTTTTTTTTTTAAGCACCTCTATCTATCTGTACACTGCTGAGTTGCTCAACACCTGCGGTCTTAACTGGACCATCGTCACTATCTTCAAATTTGGTAAAGACAGAAGTAAGGTTTTTTAGTACTTCTGCAATACCCATTACTTCAGTAAGCAGTTTAACCTGCTTGTCTCATGATCCCCACCTTATCCTTGGCTAAACGTTTCGATTATTATGTTTGACAAACATTTTACTACCTTTTAACACAGTTTGCTATCTTTTCCTTATGCATCCTTATTTCAGCCTTTGCCCCTCTTTTGCATTTGAGATGCTCTTACTGATGTCTATTGTTATTACTCTGGTACGCACCATATGCTTCTGTTTTCTTCTTATTTTATTACTGATATCCCTCGTCATCCAGGTTATTGTAGCTTTTTGCACCCTATATTTATTTCTCATGGCCGTGTGTGTAGCTTGCACCCTGTTCTTTTGGAAATCTCCCATTTTTCATCCACTATTTTATCCACCAAAGTATCTTACTAATCAACGTGCTCTAGTTCAATTAGACCCATAAAATCAGCCCTTTTCCACTATAGGTTTGTAATCCTAAACTGATTTTTTTTTTTAACCTGCTTGCAAATTAACATTGAAAAGTCTTGCATTATCATCACTATTTTGCAAATGTCGCCACTCTGACGTTCTCCTATCTGTCGGCAAACCAGTAACTATGTCAGTCCTTGAATTCCATTGTCCATACAGTTTGTTGTAATAGGGTACAATACACAATAAGTTTAAATTACAATTTATTTCTAGCAAATACTAATGAATTTGTATACCTGCACACTATTCATCATCTGTTTGCATTATACAATGGGCCGTCTCCATAGAGGAGATTTATCAGGCATGGTCAATGTATTGATACTTTTCTTTCGCAAGAACGTAAAGCAGCTTTCTTGATGGCAAAAGAGATAGAAATCAAGATGAATATTTTAAAAATAGAATAGGTGTGCTTCAAACAGATGTCAAGTGGAAAGTAAATTTTAAAACCAGGCTGAAAATAGAAGGTTCAGAGGAAAGGCATGAATGCAAATAAGAAAAGGAAGAGGAGCATGAAAAGAGATGGGCAACCAGTATAAAATGGCTAAGTCCTCTATAGGAACATTGGATGTAAAAGGGTACTGATTTGAGATGAAAAAGTGGATTTACATGCGGAGGCAGTACATATGACCCAAGAATTAATTAACAAATAACAGTCTTTACCGATGAAGAAGATACTGCCAAATTCGTTGTTGAAGAGAAGTTAGTTCAGAATCTCGAGATCTAATTGATTAGGAACAGGCATTGGATAGGTTATCAGTACTTAGTGTTAAGGCACCTGGACTGAATGGGATACACCTAAGGGTTCTGAGGGAAGTGACAAGTAAAGATTATGCTGAGACATTGGCCATAATTTTTCAGTCTTAGCCAGACATTGGTATGGTGCCAGAGAACTGGAGAGTTGGTAATGTTAATAAAGCCTTGGAAACTGTATGCTTTATTAACCGTGTTTCAACATGTCTTGCCAGTTTCGATGACCTTTTCACATGTACACTCTTTCTTGAACAAAAATTCAAAGCAAAATAGGCCCAGCAACTAATGGGAAGTCAGTTGATCTTCAGCAACGGATAAACCTCTACAACTTCAATAAAAATTAACAATCTCACAGACAAGTGTAGGTTAATTAAAGCAAGCCAGCATGGATTTCCGAGGAAAAAGCCACCTTTTAGCTGGATTGTTGTTTTGGGAAGAAGTAACAGAGGTTTGAGGGTAATGCAGTTGTTGAGATGTATGCGGATTTACAAAAGGTGTTTGTTGCAGTGCCATTCAGCAGCTTCCAAGACACAATTCTAGCTCACGAAGTAAAAGGAATGGTAGCAGCAACATGGATATTGAATTGACTTGTTGATTGTAAATAAAACATAGTAGTTAATGGACTTTTCTCAGGCTGGAAAGGTACGTAGCGGAGTTCCCCAGGGTCAGTGCTTTTTCTGATCGATGTTAATGATTGAGAACTTGGAGCACGCAGCACAGCTTTTGAAGGTTTGTGGGTGGTACAAAGCTTGGCAACATTGTGTCTGTGAGGAGGATAGTGCAGAGCTTTGAAATAGCGTAGACAATGAACTTCATTTGACCAATGTGGAGAAGTGAGGAGATGCATTTTACTTGGAAGAATATGGAGAGATAAATAAAGTCAGAACAACTCTAAAAGGTGTGTAGGAGTAGGGGAACCTCTTATACGTACCTAATTCATTGAAGGTGATAGGCAGGTCAAGAGAGCTTGGTTAACAAAGGATACAGTTTGCTAGGCTTTATTATTAGGGACACAAAGCAAGAACAGAGAGGTTATGTTGAATTTGTATAAAACGTGGTTTCAACCTCAGCTAGAGTATTGAATCCATTTCTGGGTGTCACACTTCAAAAGGATAGCTCGTGTGCAGGTTACAGTGAGCTACTGCCTTGAAGTGTTGCAGTCCATTTGGTGGAGGTACACCCACAGTGCTGTTCAGAATGGAGTTCCAAGATTGAGTGGTGGTGTTTCCACATATCTGATGCCCTTGGCCTTCTAGATTGTAGTGGTCATGAGATTAGAACATGGTAAGAGTTCTTCATGAACCTCTGCAATGCATCTCATAAATGGTGCACACAGGTGCTACTAGGTGCCACTGGAGGAAGGAGAAGTGGGGTGGCACGGTGGCTCAGTGGCTAGCACTGCAGCCTCACAGTGCCAGGGACCCGGGTTCGATTCCAGCCTCAGGCGACTGTCTGTGTGAAATTTGCACATTCTCCCCGTGTCTGCATGGGTTTCCTCCGGGTGCTCCGGTTTCCTCCCACAGTCCAAAGATGTGCAGGCTAGGTGGATTGGCCATTCTAAATTGGCGTAGTGTTCAGGGGTGTGTGGGTTATAGGGGGATGGGTCTGGGTCAGATTGTCCAAGGGTCGGTGTGGAATTTTTGGGTCGAAGGGCCTGTTTCCACACTGCAGGGATTCTATGATGATCGATGAACGTGGTTCATGGTTTTTAGTGAACATCTCCACTTCTAACCTTACAATGGAAAGCATGTCATTGAAACAGGGAAAGATGGTTGGACTTAGGGCATTACTTCATGGAAGTACCCTGGCACAGTGGTTAGTAATGCTGCCTCTCAGTACCAGGCACCTGGTTCAATTCCACCCTTGGACAACTGTCTGTATGGAGTTTGCATGTTCTCTTCATGCCTGCGTGGGTTTCCTCCAGGTGTTCCAATTTCCTCCCACAGTTCAAAGATACGCAGGTTAGGTCAGCTAGCCATTGTTAAAAATCCCATGCAGGATTATGGGGATAAGGTGGGAGGGTGGATCTGGGTGCGATGCTGTTAGGACAGTCAGTGCCTCCCGATGCATCAAATAGCCTCTTTCTGTGCTGTAGGCAATGGTATGTTTCTGTAACTCTTGAAGTGATGCTTTGGAGTTGAGATGACTGACCTACAATGATGACAGCCAACGTCTAGTTCCGCAGAAAGGCATGAGCACCCGTCCTTTTGTTGGGGTTGAACTGATATGTGAATTTTCTTAGTTTACTGTGACTTTTTCCAGTTAATTTGTAGATCTCTAAAATGTTGTTCAATTGCATTACAATTTCCCAGCCCTACCACCATCCTGGAGGTGGGGTTCCCATTGCTGACAATCTGAACTTGACAATATAAATACTACAAAAGTATTTAGAGGCTTGGAATTCAATGCTCAGTAACTCACTTCTTGCATTCCCAAATCCTGTCTACGATCCACAAGGTACACATCAGGAATGTGATGGAATACTCTCCACTTGGTTGGATGAGTGAAGTTGCAGCAACACACAAGAAGCTCAACACCAGCATGGCCAAAAGAATCCAGTTTGATAGGCATCACACCTACCCCTACCTTTAAACATGCATTCTTTCCACCACTGATGCATAGTGGCAGCAGCGTGTATCATATACAGAATACATTGCAGTAACTTAGTAAGGTTTCTTTGACAGCATATAATCCACTGTGACTGCAGAATCTCCATGAAATGGACTGAATTATTTCTCTCTAAGCTTGCAGTAATGATGTCACAATGGTTAATTCTGCGGTGTGAATGACACCTGATATACAGTGCACTGGGGCTAGGCACTCATTTGGTGCCAGCACAAAAATCAAATGATCGTGAGTACATCGCCACACACATTATAGCTACCCTATTAGTAAGTGCAGCTTCCATGGTTGTAATTGAATCTCCATGTTCAGGTGGTAATTATGGCTTTTCTGAGCTTCTGTTTTTTCCTTCCTAAACGTTTTATTCCTTCAACCTTCCTGGAAAAAAAACAAAATACAAGTTTATTCTTTTGATATAATGCTACTGCAAAGGTGGTTATGCCATGAAAACTTGTTGATTGAAATCATGCAGGTGATTGATTATCTCAGATAATTACAGACCAAGTGTGTTGCTGTGCATGAACTGATCATGCAGCTAATTGCCAAAGTCTTGCGGTCCATGAACTATCTACTGTAATCTCCCCAGCAGACTGAACAGTTTTTAAAAGTTGTGTCAATCTATGTCTGATACGGTTGATAGGTGCCACAGATTATTTCATTTATCTCTGCTCGCCTTGATCCATTTGACAGGTTCAGTTGCAAAGGTTAGGCAGAGACTCATATAAAAGTCGGGCATCGGAAAAGATCAGTTGGGCGAAATGGCTTGTTTTGATGTTGTTATTATCATGATTGTTGTCATCATCTTATATGTTATGCTGAAGGCAGGTCCTCGGCAGATGGTAATCTTTCTGCCCTTCGTTGACACATGCCGTTCTTTTCATTTGGCAATGTCCTTTTTCAATTTTCTGGCCAAACAATATTGATGTTCGCTTCCTTCCTTTTTCACTTTAAATCCTCCCTCTACTGTCTCTTAGTCTATTTCTCTTAAGATGTGCCCTACCCAGAATCTCTGCCTTCTAATTATATTCATCCAATTTCTTAATTCATTCACACTTCAAAACACTCTTTCATTTGTTACTTCTTGTATCCAGCAGATTCTTTCCATTTGTGCCTCACCCACGTTTCAAAGCGATTTTCAAAGCTTGACCCTTGCTTTATGTAAGATCCATATTTTGTGTCCATACCAGCAACGTTGCAAGTCAGTGTTGACAAGTTTGTTTTTGAGTTGTTTATTTGGTTATCCAGTTAAGAACCGCTTCTTATTAAATCTCCCTATCCATTGCTAGCCTTGTTCTTATTTGTTGTGTCTTCCATCTGCAGATATTGCACTTCCTAAATATATGAATTCTTGTACCTGATATTCTGATTCTCTTTTTTTCCTTGAAATGTTTCTGGGTGATTTTTGAAATACCTGTATGCATCATTTAGGTTTTGTGGATGTTTGTTTTTATGGCTAAGTTCATGTCTGCTGTTGAGTTTTATTTTGTAAACCACCTTTTGTGCTTGCTACAAGTGCTTTGTCATCTGCATATTTACCTGCAGTTATCACTTGCTTCCCCCACCCCTTTACACCAGATTCTACACCTTCAAATGTTTCTTTGATCATTGTTTCTGCAGAGACATTGAAGAGGACTGCTGATGACAAACAACATCCTTGCTGAACTCCCATAATACATGGTTACGAGACTCTGGAGGTTACTTTTTACTGTTGTTATTTTGCTCATGTACAGATTTCTCTCCAAACTGCTGCAAAGTGTTTCAGACCTATCAGGATCTTGATCAAGGCACCCAGATCAGAGACTGTACATTGTATGTAATCCACTGCTTTAAAACCAGTGTTAGAGTACCAGGGTTGATAATTGTGTTATTCTGTTCTAAGTGTGAGTTGATCTGGTCTGATCTAGTTTAGTCTTGTTCTCTCAAAGAACTTAGTTTTATTTTTTATTTTGTTTACTTTTTAAAAAAAATCCAGCTCTACATGAATGTTGTGTCTGTGAAATAGTGAGAGGGTAAGGGATGTGATCCTAATATTAATTTTCTCTTGCCCAACCTCCCTTTCATCTCCATCCTAGCAGTTTCAGCAGGGAATTTGGAACACCCTACAGTGGGCTTTGAGAGAGATTTTGGAGTTTGGCTTTTTTGCAAATTTTCAAACAATTCAGCAACCTTGCATTTCTTTGCCATGTGCTAAATTCCAGAAGTTGCTCAAAAGAACCATTTACTGCCCTGATTACAGCATGTATGTATTCTTTAAGAAGCTCTGCTTTGTAGTTTGACGGTCCAAGGATTCAAATTGGCTTTGGACCCAATAATGCGAAGATGCTGCAGTTTTGTTTCCCTCGGGGAATCAGGGCTGGCAGCTGATTACTGATTTTAAAAAACCCACACCAAGGAATCTTACGAATACTGTTGATGTTCTGAACATAGCCCCAGGTTGGCACCTCTTTCTTCTAAAAAAAATTGGTCTTTGCTAATATTTTGACCATGCCCAGTTGAGTTGGGGGCTTTAAATACTTGCCTACGAAGAATGCAAACACTTAAGTGTGTTGTGTGTGCGCCAAGACCTTTTATATTGCACTGTTTTGTTTGTCTAGCTTAAAACTCATTTATAAACAATGGTATTTACTTGTCGTGCTTTTGTTGGTTTAATTCCCATGCGAAGGATGTTTAAAGTTCTATTTACTTCCTTGTCTTTTCAGAAGGATGGTGTTATTAGGGCAGTATTGTGAATCATTACGAGCAGAGGAGAGGTATCATTGAAAGCCTTGGCATGTGATGCTGCATTTAACTAGGTCTAACAACTACTTTGAGTGCCGTTATAATTTGATTCCCGCTTCTAAACATCGTCATGCTCAAATTTAATCGGATCTATTGTAATCAAAATAAATCAATTGCACAAAAGTTTGAGATGCCAGTGGGAAATATAAAGATTGATTGATTGATTTAATGTTTAGAAAGCTGCCTCAAAACTAGGTTTTGAGGGATGGTGTAGAGGAAATTAATATACTTCATAGATTCCCTACAGTGTGGAAACAGGCCCTTTGGCCCAACAACTGCACACTGACCCTCCGAGCATCCCACCCAGACTCATCCCCCTAATCTAGGCATCCCTGAACACTACGGGCAATTTAGCATGGCCAATCCACCTAACCTGAACATCTTTGGACTGTGGGAGGAAACTGGAGCACCCAGAGGAAACCCACGCAGACACAGGGAGAGTGTGCAAACTCCACACAGACAGTCGCCTGAAGGTGGAATCAAACCCTGGTCCCTGGCGCTGGAAGGCAGCAGTGCTAACCACTGAGCCACCGTTGCCGCCCTGAAAAATTATTTTTCACGGGAGTGTCCTCATCTGTTTCTTACTTGAAACCTGCCTTCAATAAAAAGTTTAGAGTCGAAAGACAGCTTCTGATCTGTGTTAAACAATGAAATTAGGAACTTATTGGCTCACCAGCATTTGCAGTAATTTGCTTTTACTTGATGGTTGAGAAACATTCTTGTCTAAGCTACATGGAGCAGTTTAGGTTAGTTATGAACGGGAGAAGTAATCTGGTATCAAGGTTATTTGGGTTCACGCTATTCTAGATACAAGTGACGCAGAAATTGTGTTAAAATTCTGCAGGTATTAAAATGAGTGAACAACTCATGGAGAGCAATTTATAGGTCTGTATAACGCAATTGGTGTAACAGACAAGCCGAAGAATTTGATGCTATTGTCATGAACATATTTGCTTTATTATATTCAGGTGTTGGTGCATTTCACAGGTTAGTGTGACAGCTCCTTGCTGTAACTAAAGAAAGTTGGCATGACTATTTTAAATTTGCAAGTGCTGCTAACAACATTTCTGTCAACTACACTCTGACTTCAAAAGCATTAGTAGAGTGACAATGAATGACTGTGTAGCATGGAAAACCATGGCGATTTCTGTAGTGCCGTTTACAGTTTCTACATGCCCCAAAGTTATTTAAGAAGCCACTAATACTTTTGAAGTGTGATGACTGGAATGCAGTAAATTCAGCAACAATTCTACATGACAAGTCGCCACAATTGGCATGTGGTACCAACTAACTACTTTTTGTTTTAGCAAACTGATGGACAAATATTGGGGACCAGGGCACCAGAAACATCTTCGGTCATCTTTGAAATGGTGATTTTTGAAACTCCTCTGAAAGAACAAAATAAGTTTTTAAAAAATAGAGTGCAGAACTTCATTTCAGAGTTGCACTGTTGTTTGCTAGTGATTGTTTATCACTTTTGTTGGCAGGATGCATTGCTCAAATCAGAGGGCTAGGAGAATAAATCTACTTTTGGAAAGGCTGTGTAAAGGATAGCAAGAATAATAGAACAGGTGATGTAGCAATGCTTTTTGTACAAATCCTCATCTTGGATATAACATTATTCCATATCTGATACTTTGAGTTTCCTTCAAGGTTCGTTCTCTGATAACTGGGACTCCTCCTTTCACCAGAACTGAAAGGCAGTGTCCTTTGAAACAGATACTTTGTAGGCATTGAAGGCCTGGGCCATTTCACTGGTGTTTTATTTCCAAATTAACTCTTGACCTTCCACTTTCCAGCCGAAGAACTGAAAATTATTAACAAAAATAGAAATTGCTGGAGAAATGTGGTAGCGTGTGTGGAGACAAAATGAAGTTAACTGTTTGAGTCCAGTGACCTTCTTCAGAACTGATAGTAGTTAGAAAAAGATGGTAATAAGTTAAAGACAGGGGTGTGAGGGAGCTGTAGATTGAGTGAATAGGTGGAAATGGAGGCCAAAGAGTGAATGAGTGAGAGAGAGAAAGAAAGGAAGGGGGAGAATGACAGTTGAGTTGACAGAGGGATGCACGATAATGTGCCAGTGAAAAGAAAAGTTGATGGTGGGGACCGTTGATAGGTGAAAATGAGTTTGCAGTGGTGAAAGTAGGGCTTGGGCTGGGTATGGAAGTTGGTGTTCAGGCTGTAGAGTTATTGAACTCTATGTTAAATCCTAAAGGCTGTAGGGGCCCCAAATGGAAAATGAGATGCTGTTCTTCCAGCTTGCACTGAGCCTTGCCAAACTTATTGTTCTGCTAAAGGAAACAAATGGAGATTTTACAAGTCATTGATTTTGCACTTGTCTGTTTGATTCTTCAGGCAGCATTATTCCTGGTGTCAGGCGATCATAAAGGCATTGGGTGTACTATCTCCCAGGCCCAGATCTTGAGGTGTGCAAAGGCTTTGCTGCACCAAGTTGTAGGTGAAGTCCAGGAGGACGTAAGCAAAATATTTTGTCTTTTTTTGAAATTGTCATTGATTAGAAACAGGTGTATAATAGAAAATTCTCTTTTAAAGATACTCAGTTTATATTTCCCTTGCTCACCAAATCCTCCTTGTTCATCTTGACTGACTGACTGTATATTGGTTGAATGATGACTACCTTGTGTATATTGCCGTTTAAAATTTAGCTGTCACTGTTTTTATCAGAGGTGATTCTTTTCTTTTTAAACAAAAACACCTATTTTTTTCTAATTAACCCAGGCCTCTCGGTTCAGAGGTGGGGACAGGACCCCTGCACCACAAGAGGACCCTTTCAGAGGTGATGTTCGAGTGAGATGTTAAGCAAGCTTCATCTGTCTATGCAGATGAGGATCTCCTTTCATTATTCAAAGAGAAAGAGGTGTTTTCTTGATGACCTGGCCAATACTAGACTCCGAACCTGCTGGTTATACAAATTCTTCATTTCAATTATTTGTAAAGCCTGCAAAGAACCTGAAACGTTAACTCTGTTTTCTCCTTCACAGATGCTGCCAGACCTGCTGAGCTTTTCCAGCAACTTCCGTTTTTGTTAACTTTTTTTATTGTTTCTTCGACAGTCCACCAAGGATCAGAGACTTGTGTATTCTGGCAAACTTCTCCCTGACCACTTGCAACTCAAGGACATTTTCAGAAAGGTAATTTAAAACTCCTTCTTTTGATCTTGTTTAGTTACTATTACGTGAATTAATAGATTGCAACGGGATTGAAATTTAGATATCTGTCTTGTTTTCTGTGGTGTTTCAAATGTGTTCCAGTACCCATACGCCTCTTATCTCCAAGATGTTTTAAATTGAACTTCTATATTACAATGAATGATATGCTTGTCATAAGGTATGAACAGGTCTAAGTAGGGAGATGGATGAGGATGTTGTCAAGTTCTGTTAGTGAGCTGGGATGATCGGGCCCATGTATAATAGCAGATTTTTTTTTAAAAAAATCATAAAAGGTATTGTTGCTGGGCAATGTAACTCAGTTCCCACTTTACAGTTTTGCAAGTACCCCTTTCACTTGATATTCGTTCTCAAAGCCTGGTTCATGGACCAGATGGGCTGCAAAATACAAGTCACTTGGACTGGTGTTCACTCAGAAAGGTTTGACACATGTTTAACTCCGTGCATTGTCTCAGTCCTGGCCCCATTGATGCAGCACTTCATGCTATTCATTACAGCATACAAATCCAAATTCTCAACATTTGAGGGCTGAAAACAGAGGGACGAATCTGGCTGAACATGGAGCCGGAGCCTGAGCTTAGCTTGGAAGCAGATGTCATCTCATCGACAGCAGTGCTATTTTTCGCATTGATTCTGATGAAAGGTTTTTTATGATGGTGTGCAAAAATGGGTTCGGTAGGGTGGGTAGATATTCTACAAGTTCATTTGCCCCAATGTGTTGTCTATTGGCAATAATGTTTGAGAATCATTGGTCTATAGAAATCATAACGTCGTCATGTCTTTCATACCTAATTTTGAAGTTTGGAGATTGGTCTGGTTAACAATCGTAAGAAGTCTAATAACATGTTTGAATTCGTTTCTTTGTTTTTTGTGTTCTAGTTTACTCTAAATTTAGTCTCTGATTCTGTTAAACTCATGCACAGCAGGTTTTGCAGCTATTTGTCTTAAGTGCTCCTGAGTAATTTCATTGTTGTCGTGTGGTCGTGAGTACTGAATTTAGTTCTTGTATATCTGTGAATCACAAAGTTAACTTTCAAACCAAATAAATGAGAGAGTTTGGATAAAATAAATGTCAGCAATGATGAGAATAGTGAAGAAACCTGCTATGGTTGGGCCATTTGATTGATTATCTGGGAAGTGAGGCACTTACTACCCATCACCAATCGTTCAGGCAGTGTGGTGATGATCTTCCCCCATTGTAATTCTTAGACTGTGGTGCTTCTGAGGTGGTGTGATGCAGGGAATGTTGTGTGCAAACCAGGATGATGTGTATATATTCCCATAACGTTATAGCCTGACCTTTTTCTTGAGGGAGGTGGGGAGAAGAGAATGTAGTAGAGCTATTGTTTGGCAAGTGTTTGCACCTGCTTCCTGTCAAGCCCTTTACATAATATTATTCAGTTGGTATGTCTCTGGAATTTTAACCCTACCATCAGAGCAAGAGAAAGCTATTCCACCTTTATGCCTGCTGTGCTACTTAGAGAGACTGCAGCTGATTTGCTTATGACTACAACTTCACTCTTATGCCTGCCTCCTATAACATAAACTTCCCCAGTTGATCAAAGATCTTTGAATATATTCAGTGATCAAGTCACCACTGTTCTCTGGTGTATAGAATTCCATAAACCATTAACCCTCAAAGAAGGAATTCCTTGTATCCATCTTAGATGGGTGACCCCTAGTCTGTAACAGTAACCCCTAGTTCAGTATTTCCCCACAGAGTTCAGTATATTCTCAGGTTTTTAATCAGTCAGAAAATAGAGGGTTAAAGGCTCAAGGCAGGAAAATAAAATTGAGAATTAACGTGAGGCATGATCCTATTGAATGGTGGCGCAGACTTGATGGGTTGAATGGCTTACTCTCAGTAATGGTGCCATGAGGTTGTCATTGATTGTCATTAAAAAGAAAAGTTGTTCGCGGATACTATTGAAAGGTTCTCCTTTGCATGTGTAGTACTGCTGCCAGTATATAGGGACATCAGAGTGTGCTGATCGCTAATAAATATTGTGCTTACATCGTCGCTGCCAGTTTGATTTTACTGGTAGGGTATTTAACAAAGGGTCAGTTGTGCAGAATTTGTGCACGTGCATGCATCTGAATCCAGATCCATAATAATGCGATTGACATTTTACTGCCCTCTGAAATGGCCTAGCAAACAACTCAGTTCAAAGGCATTTAGGTTTGGGCAGCAAACATCACTATTACAAACATCCCATGAAATAATGAAGGAAGAAGAACTTGGCAATACCCTCTATCATTGTATAACACTTTGCAACTATACGCTCTTCTCCTTTTGCAGGAAATAACATTCAATTTATCTTTCTAGTCACTTGGTGTGCCTGCATGTTAATTTTTTTAAATTTGATTCATTACTGTCACATTTACCTAGGTACAGTGTAAAGTTTTGTTTTGCATACAGTACAAGCAGATCATACCATACAAAGTGCATAAGGGTAATATTGTGATTCACGTACAAAGACATTTGAATCTCTGTCCACCTGTGTTCTGTTCTGTCTGGCATTTTCCTGTCTCTTCAAGATGCCTGGTGTTGGGACATAGTCACATGTTAAAATGTTTAACCTTCCTGCAAATTAATGAATGGAAATCAATTGTTCTTCATTATTTGGTTTAAAAAGTGCAAACTCTTAATTACTTCTATGTGAATTGTTTACAGAACAATATTTCCTTGATTCAGTTGTATATTTTGATTTTTTTTGAAGAGCTAAATGACTTGTACAGAGCTAATCTCCCTAGCACATTTTGTCTGATGTGTAAAATGAGCAAAACAGTAGATCAGGTATAAAATGAAATTCTGCATGTGTATCTTTAGCTGTGGCTTAGTTGTAGCAGTCACTACTTTTGCTTTCTCATTTTTCATTCTTTCCACCACACTCATTTGTGACACAGCAAGACGAGTATCACATGGTTCACCTAGTCTGCTCTTCAAGGACTCCTCCAGGATCACCCAAATCCAGTTATAGGAACAATGGAACTCTGGCAACCAACAACGGAACCATGGTAAATGTCTTTCTGTTTAAAGTTATTGCAGCCATTATTTTAAAAGTATGTATTGACCAATGCTGCCATCCCCACCTGTCAGGACTTAAAACTGTCCCAAACTAGGTCGATTTCTTAGCCTTTGCAGTGGAACTGCAGGTTGCCATGCTTTCTGGAAAATAAAAATATCCTGTTAAAATTGCTGTATATGCATTATTTCTGTAGTAAAAGATGCTAATTTATTCACAGAATCTGACTACTTGTTTTTCCATGTTTGCACTTGGTTTCTTCTTATTTCGTTGTCTTTAGGGCGAGTTTTCCACGGTAAAATTTCTGATACAAGCATTGGCAGGTTCCTAAATGTTTGAAAATGTCAATAAATAGTTATTATTATGCTATCATTTTGTGCATTCATTGAGGTAAAATGTCTTGGTTGTAGACCCAGTGACTTTAACTAAGCACATTTATGTCTAGCGATTTTTATTTTGGGATGACTTTATCCATTTATAGGCAGCCCAGGATGATGTGTTTTTGTGAATTTATGCATTTGCCGCTGGGCTGAATGAAGAATGTATCTGTGAAGACTAATACACAGTCATTAGTCTGCTTCGACACAAACTCAACACCAGGTTTAAAAACCCTTGAATGTAACTGGAGAGATTTAATATAGAAGCTATCTGCCATTTTCAACTTGGGTTCTTTTACATTTTGGATTTTCTAGAGCGTTTTGTCAGTCTTTTGTAGGTCAGTTGGTTTTCTTGTTTTGAGCTAGAGAAATATTTTAGGAAAGATCTCAGACCCGTTGCCATTTGCAAAGTGATCAGTGTTAATAACAAGGTGAACAAGGATGGTTGTATGACTGGAATTGAAAAAAATCTTAAAACACTTGTGTGTGTTCAAGTACCTTCTGAGGGGAGAAAAACAATTATTGTTTCAGATTAATGCTCTATCATTCATGGCATCTGTTCATTACTGGACGTTTCTTGTTACTCACTGAAAGCATTTACAGTGGACTTTGATATCTTCTCAGAGTTCTGAAAATTCAAGTACCACCACACCATCACCATCTCCAGGCCAAGAAACTCTTATTGGATCCACAGGTTCTAACTCAGCTGATGTCAGACACCGCAACTTTTCTCAGGTTCCTTTAAACCATGCACAGAGTCATGGATTCCAGCACGTTATGCAAGGGTAAGTACAGAAAGTTGATGGTGGAACTTCTTGAATTAGTGCAGAGTCCTGTAATGATGTCACTCCCTTCAGTGGTTTAGTGAAGGAATTTCAAGGTTTGGGACCCAGTACACGTCCAAGTCAGAACAATTGACTTGAAGATCCACTGAATCTTCAAAACACTGAATACTTCCTTCTTTGTAACAGCAACCTGCCTCTGAAATCTTGCTACAACAGCAGGCAAGTCAAATAAGCCTCCTATCCCTGTATTTGCAGCACAGTAAAATTTTAAGCATTGAATGATCCTTAAAGTTGTCCCAATGGTTCCTAACTAGACTTTATGAATAGCTGATACCAGACACCAAGTTTATAACTTAAACAAGATTAACAATTTATTCTTAATACTGTAACTAGTTGAGCAAAGTTAAACAACAAGATATTCTAATTATTATCTAGGACTTAAACTCAATCTCCTATGAACATCACTCCCACACTCTCAAACAGACAGCCACATTGTTAAGGAATAAATGATAAGAGATATACTTGGCCAGTTCATTTAAGTAGTTTCAATGATATGTAATAACACAGGCACATGGGATTGAATTTCGCTTTATTTCTGAAGAGACTGGTCAATGCAAAAGTCTTCCTTTAGGCTCCAAGGGGGTATTCACTTATTTCTTATAACTAGGATTCTGTTCTCTGAACTTTCACTAAGTTGATAACAGGAAGGAAACTGGAGAGCAACTAAAATACGTTCCAGCAGCTTTCACAACCACAGCCTTTCTCCTTGTTAGTTGGGTTGGCACTTAGCTCCCGGTAATGGCTGATTTATCATCAAAACGTTTGCCAGCTTTTCAGCATAATGCATCTTGGAGCTAAGACTCTTACAGTGCTGTTGAAGCAATTATCAACCAGCAATTAACTTCTCGGGTCGGGTCGCATAAACCAATATCAGTTTGACCGTTCCTTTTTTTTAAACAGAGCAAGATGCTGTTCGTAAACCAAAGGTCACCTTTGGTTCACAGGTCTTGGTTCCAACCAAAGATAAGAAAAATAAAAATAAACATTTCAGCACTCTAACCAAACTCATCTGTTGCTGAAAAACTCGTACTTAGCTGATTCTCCAGACATGAATATTTCAGTATGCCTCTGATCAGCACCTTGCCCCTTTCCTTCCAAAAACCAGTCCTTTTGAAATTGCTGCTTGTCATGCTGTAGGAAAAGTATCATATCTGCCTATTGCCCTGGCTTTGACCCAGGTTGCCTCCCAGTCTCCTAATCTAGAACATAGAACATAGAACAATACAGTGCAGAACAGGCCCTTCGGCCCTCGATGTTGTGCCGACCTGTGAACTAATCTAAGCCCACCCCCCTACACTATCCCATCATCATCCATACGCTTATCCAAGGACTGTTTAAATGCCCCTAATGTGGCTGAGTTAACTACCTTGGCAGGCAGGGCATTCCATGTCCTTACCACTCTCTGAGTAAAGAACCTGCCTCTGACATCTGTCTGAAATCTATCACCCCTCAATTTGCAGCTATGCCCCCTCGTACTAGCCGACGTCATCATCCTAGGAAAAAGATTCTCACTGTCCACCCTATCTAATCCTCTGATCATTTTGTAGGTCTCTATTAAATCCCCTCTTAGCCTTCTTCTCTCCAATGAGAACAGACCCAAGTCCCTCAGCCTTTCCTCATAAGACCTTTGCTCCAGACCAGGCAACATCCTGGTAAATCTCCTCTGCACCTTTTCCAATGCTTCCACATCCTTCCTGGAATGGGACGACCAGAACTGTACGCAATATTCCAAGTGAGGCCGCACTAGCGTTTTGGACAGTTGCAGCATGACATCACGGCTCCGGAACTCAATCCCTCTACCAATGAAACCTAACACACCGTATGCCTTCTTAACAGCACTATCAACCTGGGTGGCAACTTTCAGGGATCTATGTACCTGGACACCAAGATCCCTCTGCACATCCGCACTACCAAGAATCTTTCCATTGACCCAGTATTCTGCCTTCCTATTATTCTTCCCAAAGTGCATCACCTCACATTTATCTGCATTGAACTCCATTTGCCACCTTTCAGCCCAACTCTGCAGTTTATCCAAGTCTCCCTGCAACCTGCAACATTCTTCCACACTGTCCACCACTCCACCGACTTTAGCGTCATCTGCAAACTTACTAACCCATCCACCTATGTCTGCGTCCAAGTCATTTATAAAAATGACAAACAGCAGTGGTCCCAAAACAGATCCTTGTGGCACACCACTAGTAACCGGACTCCAGGCTGAATATTTTCCATCAACCGCCACTCTTTGGCTTCTTTCAAAAAGCCAGTTTCTAATCCAAACTGCTAAATCTCCCTCAATCCCATGCCTCCGCATTTTCTCCAATAGCCTACCATGTGGAACCTTGTCAAAGGCTTTACTGAAGTCCATGTACACCACGTCAACTGCCCTACCCTCATCCACATGCTTGGTCACCTTCTCAAAAAACTCAATGAGGTTTGTGAGACGCGACCTGCCCTTGACGAATCCATGTTGACTATCTCCAATCAAATTGTTGCTTGCTAGATGATTATAAATCCTATCTCTTATAATCCTTTCCAAAACTTTTCCTACAACAGATGTAAGGCTCACTGGTCTGCACATTTAATATGTGCACCTTGTGTTTGAACTCTTCAGTTATCTGAACCCCCTCCTATATTTAGAAATTTCATCTACCATGACAGTCCTTTCCCCAAGATCTCAGTTTTTATCACTGTCTGGGCACTTGCAATCCTCTTTTCCTCAACAGCTCCAATACCAGCCCCACCACCACCACCACCTACCCCAGCCTGTGTCAAAAGCTCTGTTATTAATATTGGCCTTGGCTGAGAGGGTAGTACTCTTGCCTCTGAGTCAGGTTCTAGCCCATGATTTAAACATGAAGATCACAGTTCACACTTGAGTGCAATGCCAAAGAAATATTATACAGTTGGAGGTGGTGTCTTTTGAATAATGTGTTAAGCTGAAGCCCATCTGCTTCTCATGTGAATGCAAAACAGCTGGCATTATTTCACAGCTGAGTCTGGGAGTTCTCGTTATGGATTGGCCAATATTTTACCCTTGAATCATCATCCCTAAAACAAATGATTTCGACACTATCCCATTCTTGTTCATGGGGGCTTGCTATTTAGAAATTAACTGCTGTGTTTCTTTTATTACAATGGTAACTACATTTTTCAAAAAAACACTTCAACAGCTTCAGGAGTTTTGAAACACCCTGTGCCTGTGAAATGTGCTATTTAATTCCAAACATTTTCTCGATGCTCAAAGTACTTTTTTCACAAGTTGTTCATATTCCTTTGATATTGGTACACTTAATATCATTGATCAAGTTTGCAGGGTTGGACATGCCTATTCAAATAATCTTAAATGACTTTTGGATGTGTAGACAGATACTGCGCTATGTCTGACATGGGCTATATGTGGAATCTAGTAATAGCAGCAGAGGAATTAAACAAGCAAACTCCTTAGTTTTAGGGCTTTGTTTTGGACTGGACTCCTTTTTCGCCCTGATTTGTTGACTATTTTCTTGATGTCTAGGTCAGTTATCCTAACTTTTCCTGTGGCATTTGCAACCTCTATCCATTTCGGTCTCAAATCTTTGACCAGCTTTGGAGCCGAGTGGGTCTTTTGGAATCCAAACTGAGTTTCAGCAAGCTTGATCTGAGCATCTAATGCTATCTCCTTTGTTTTTAAAAGATGATTATAAGGCCCTGCATGCTCTGGTTACTGAATAACAGTTCTAGGTTTTTCCCAGGATAGGGGAATTGTCTTTTGAGGAGAGGTTCACTAGGTTGAGCTGGTGCTCGTTGGAGTTCAGAAGAATGATGAGCAACCTTGTTAAACTGTGAAATAAACTTAGGGGACTTGACAGGTTGGATTTGAAGAAGTTGTTTCTCATGTGAGAGCACAACATAGAAGGCATAATTTCGGGGTAAGGAATCGCTAAGTAAGGATGAAAATGAGGAATTTCTTCTGAGGGTAATGAATTGGTGGAATTATTCACCTCCAGAGGGTGGTAGAGGTTGGGTTGTTAAGTGTATTCATGAGTGATTTAATCAGTGAGGGTATCAATGGTTATGGAGAAAAGGCAGGAAAGTAGAGTTGAGGATCATCAGATCTGTTATGATCTCATTGAATGTTGGAGCAAACCTGATGGGCTGAATGGGCTCCTTCTGCTCTCGCGACTGTGGTCTTTTGGACAAAATGTTTAGTAGGTTTCCAGTGTGTGGTAGACTGTAACTAATCTGTTGGAAGTGCAAAATTCTTCCATTATCTAGGCCTTAAAAAGTTGACATGCACATTTTCAGAAGATAGCCATCATAACAATTGCGAAGCGGATGAGGGTGTCGGTGGAGGGGGTTTGGTCAGTTCTGCGGGACAGGAAGAAGCGGAGGGCCTTTAGGCCATCAGCATGGGACATACAGGTGTATAGGGACTGGACGTCCATAGTAAAAATGAGGTGTTGGGGACCGGGGAATTGGAAGTTCTGGAGGAGGTGGAGGGCGTGGGTGGTGTCACGGACGTAGGTAGGGAGTTCCTGGACTAAGGGGGTGAAAATGGAGTTTTCTGATGAAGGGTTTAGGCCCGAAACGTCAAGTTTTCCTGCTCCTATGATGCTGCTTGACCTGCTGTGTTCATCCAGCCCCATGCTTGTTATCTCGGATTCTCCAGCATCTGCAGTACCTTTTATCTCTCATAACAATTGCGAAACCTAGTTTTGGCTTTCTTCTCTCCACTGAACTCTAGTATTTCTTTCCTTTTAGACATGGAGTTAGCCAGGTTCCTATGCAGCCAGGAATTCCAGGCAACTTTCCAATATATTCCATGTACAGTCCACAGCATGTCCTCTGGTGGCAGCAGATGTATGCACGACAGTACTACATGCAGTAGTAAGTATTTCGTTACTTGGACCTGAGAAGATGCATTTCTCAGTTTTTTGAACAAATATGAGGATTAAATCAGTCTGTCAGGAAAATGGTATTGTATCTCTTGTTCATTTGTGGCAATTTCCCAGTTGTAACTATTACTTCAGTCAAAGAAAAGTTTGTTGGGTTAAAGTGAAATAATACAGCAATGTGATATATTTTGTACCTTGTTTATAGGATTGATGCGCAGTAACATTATATTCACCGTAGATTGTAACCCTGCAGCTTTAGCTAGTACTTCGTGTTCTGTGTGAAGTCATTTTACTTTGAAATTCATGCAGTTATCATATGTAGTTAATTTTTGGTTACTGATATATTTGTTGTACTTTTTTTGTTTTAGCATAAATTAAACTGCCTTCTTAATTCTCTCAAAGAAATGGACCTTGCAGGAGAGTCTAAGTTCCTGATCAAGTCGAATTTACGTTTTAAGATTAGTTTTGATGTAAGCTGTTATCCAGTTTGTCTAAATAGTTTAATTGCTATAAAGCAGTAATCTGCTAACTAAAATAGGGAAGTTATTATCTATTACATTCTCCTCCATCCTCCTACGTTCTGCACTGTTATGCAGGTATATGAAGAAAGATAACCTAAGATAATTGTTTCAGCTGTCCAGTTTCTTTCTATCCTTTTATGGGATGTGGAGATTGACAAGCTAGTGTTTTATCACCCTGTCTCAAATAGGTTTTGAAGTAACTGAGTAACTTGCTAGGCCATTCAGAGGCAGGTAAGAGTCAATCACGTATACACGGGAGTAAAGTTATATATTGGCCAGACGGTCTGATCCTGAGGATCAGCAAATCCCTTTATACCAGACTGTATGTCACAAAGTCTACAGTGCACCCGCCCAGTAGTTCCTATCCTCTTATCACGGGGATCTTAGATGACAACATGTGGGAGAGACTGGGCCAGCTGTTTATCTCTGGATGAGCTGATCAAGTCAAGCTTCTGGAAGTGACGGTTTGCTGGCTGATTTTTATTCAGCTCTGTGGGACTTAATTGGTCATGACCTGCTGGAGGTGGATGACCGGATGCTCTTATCAGGTAGCATGTGTGAATCCATGAGGAAAGACTGCAAACGGGAGAGGGAGGAACTTAGAAATTGCTGACCAATTTCACTGCTGAATGCAGATTACAAATTCTACATGTGGGATGTGGTCTCTAAAATGGGCTTTGGGGAGGGAGTATGCAATGGGATCTGACCGCTCTATACCAACATCAATAGTGCAGTTTCTACTAATGGGCTGAAATTGGAAAGTTTCCCAGTCAGATCCAGAGTCAGGCAGGGCTGCCCACTTTCTCCTGCCTTGTTTGTGTCGTATAGAGCCTTTTGCTGAGTCCATCAGGAAGGATGTGAACCTGAGAGGGTGACTATTCCAGGCAGTGGAGACCTGCAGCCAAAGCCTCCCTGTACATGGATGATGTCGCCATTTTCTGTTCAAATCCACTGTCAGTGTGCAGA
Source organism: Ginglymostoma cirratum (assembly GCA_024137785.1). Taxonomy (NCBI): domain Eukaryota; kingdom Metazoa; phylum Chordata; class Chondrichthyes; order Orectolobiformes; family Ginglymostomatidae; genus Ginglymostoma; species Ginglymostoma cirratum. The sequence continues at coordinate 25,036,381 of JAHRHZ010000077.1, read as the reverse complement.
ATCATGAGCACCAGTTCACACTGGTCTCAGGAGCAAAGATAAATCAAGGCAAGAGCGAATTCCATGTTCTTTGGGAATTGGTCAACCGATCCTTTATCCCCTTCATCAGGACAGATTACCTAAAGGTGCTTGGAATATAGTTCAAAGATACTGGGGCGTGCACAAAAACTTGGCACGAGCTCGTCGCCAAGGTGATGCAGAAACTGGGCTTTTGGGAGCTCACTTCCCGTTGCAGGTAAAAGCCTGGTATCAGGTGTGAGACACTCTCTCTGTTGTTACCTGTTCCCAGAACCTGTGCTGTTACAGTCACCTGAGCTGACTTCCATTTCATCTGGAGGTCCTAGATGGACCGTGTCTGCAGGGACACCATTCACAAAACTCTGGATAAGGAGGGAAGAATGTACCAAATGCTGGTCTCATCCTGATGGCCACCTTTGTATGTGGCTGCATGAAGCTGTGCATAAGATTCTCAGTATTCAAGCATTAATTGTCACTTTGCACTGGGGTTCTACCTGTCCCTGGTGTTGCGAAGGATAGGACTGGCTTCATTGTTGCGGAATGCTCCAAGTAGTTGACTATTCCGTATAAGCAGTCTCTTTGGAGTAATTTGCCAAGAAAAACACCTTTGACTACAGGCAGTGGTCAGCGTGTACTGTCCTCAAGACTCTGCAGCAAAAGGAGAGGGTGGATCCTTTCGGTTTGTTCCCTGGGTAGATTATCAGTCATTTAGTAGAATGTCTCATGGCCAGAACACAGCAGCAAGCACCAAGACATTGTTTGGCTAGTGGTGAGAAGGGCACTAACTGTGAGATCCTTCATATGTAACCATGCCATACAGAGAGTACCCTGGTCTATCCTTTCTTGGTCCAAAGTGGATAACCTCACACTTATGTACTTTGAACTCAGTTTTGTCCATTCACTTAGTCTATCAATATCCCTTTGTAACTTTATGCTATAATCTACACTGTCTACAATGCTATCTAACTTTGTGTCAGCATATTTGGATATACCACTTTCTATTTCATTTTCCGAGTGGTTAATCAATAATGTGAATAATTGAGGCCCTAACTCTTGTTGGACTCCACTGGTCACATCCTTCCAATTTGAGTAGCTGTGCATCATCCATACTTTCTGTCGCCTGCCACTGACTAATTTCCCAGCCATGTTAGTAATTTGCCCTCAAGCCCATGGGTTTCTTCCTTAGTTAACAGTCTATGATGTGGGAATTTATCAAATGCCTTCTGGATGTCCATATAAAGACCATCCACATATTCCTTTGTCCACTACCTCCGGCACCTTTTCAAAACAGTGAGCTTTCTCAGGCATCATGTACCTGTAATAAATTCATGCTGACTCTCCCTGATTAACTGAAAATTTTTAAGCTATTTCATAGAATCCCGACAGTGTGGAAACAGGCCCTTTGGCCCAACAAGTCTACACTGCAGAGCATCCCACCCAGACCTATCTGCCTATAATCTACCTAATCTACAGAACAGGCAATTTAACATGACAAATCCACCTAGCCTGCACATCTTTGGACTGTGGGAGAAAACCGGATCAAACCTACACAGTCTGTGGGAGAATGTGCAGACTCCACACAGACAGTTGCCTGAGGGTGGAATGAGCCCAGGTCCTTAGTGCTGTGAGGCAGCAGTGCTAACCGCTGAGCCACTGTGCCAGAGATAATAGGTACTGCAGATGCTGGAGAATCCGAGATAACAAAGTGTGGAGCTGGATGAACGCAGCAGGCCAAGCAGTTCCTGCTCCTATGATGCTGCTTGGCCTGCTGTGTTCATCCAGCTCCACACCTTGTCATCTCGGAGCCACTGTGTCATATTCTTTTACCTATCTTGACAGACTCTAACAACTTCCTCACTGCAGATGTTAGGCTAACTAATCTGTATTTCCCTGGTGCAAATAGTTTTGCCATGAAAAGCCGCCTCTAATTCAGCACAGATTCTAGAGTAAAAACTACACTCGTGCCTCCTGAATTTTGATGGAGAAAAAGGACCTTTGATTTCCATATGGCTAGTGTTATCTTTGTCTGGGAGTGTCTGCTGCCAAAAACAGAACTTTTTTTCCCCAACTCTCCATTCTAACATTTGACTGAATGAGCACAAAGCTTCATAATTTGTTTCTTTATCCCCTGCTTATAGTCAAGCTGCCATCAGGCTCTCAGGATCAACCAATATGCAGTCCTCCAGTCCAGCATCTTCTGAGCCCGTGAACCCTGAGCCTAATCGCCCAGATGAGGCCCCAGCTGTCCCCATTGCAGCTGTTCCAGAGAACAGACCCATCAACCAGAATATTCAGATGAATGCGCAAGGAGGCCCGGTCCTAAATGAAGAGGACTTAAACCGTGATTGGTTGGACTGGATGTACACTGTCTCCCGAGCAGGCATCCTGCTAAGTATTGTCTATTTCTACTCCTCTTTCAGCCGCTTTGTGATGGTGATGGGAGCTATTTTACTGGTTTACTTGTAAGTATTGTTACTGTTTTGGTTCTTAATCTTAAATTTGTAATTAAATTCAAAGCTGGGCCTCACAACGTATTTCCTATTACAATGTTTTTTTTCAAGTAAGCAGACAGACAAGAAGAATGAGAAATCTTTAGTAACCGCTTTGTTATAATTTTAGTTTAGTTTATAAGTTTAGTTATAATTTTCAACTTTTGTAATCATCAACTTTTTTGTAATTCTTATGGTGACTTTTATGTTCATAAGTTCTGATTTTTGTAATTCAGAGTTATTAGTGGCCCAAGTCAGCTTCTGTTATTTCTAGAGACAGTAGAAACTGCCGATGCTGGAGAATCTGAGACAACAAGGTGGATGAACACAGCAGGCCAAGCAGCATCAGAGGAGCAGAAAAGCTGACGTTTCGGGTCTAGACCCTTCATCAGAAATGGGGGAGGGGAAGGAGATTCTGAAATAAATAGGGAGAGAGGGGGAGGCGGATAGAAGATGGATAAAGGAGAAGATAGGTGGAGAGGAGACAGACAAGTCAAGGAGGCGGGGTTGGAGCCAGTAAAGGTGAGTGCACGGGGGGAATTAGGGAGGGGATAGATCGGTCCAGGGAGGACGGACAGGTCAAGGGGGCAGGATGAGGCTAGTAGGTAGGAGATGGGGGTGGGGCTTGAGTTGGGAGGAGGGGATAGATGGGTGGGAGGACAGATTAAGGAGGTGGGTACGAGCTGGGTTGGTTTTGGGATGCGGTCGGGGAGGGGAGATTTTGAAGCTTGTGAAGTCCACATTGATACTACTAGGCTACAGGGTTCCCAAGCGAAATACGAAGTGCTATTCCTGCAACCTTCGGGTGGCATTGTTGTGGCACTGCGGGAGGCCCAGGATGGACATGTCGTCCAAGGAATGGGAGGGGGAGTTGAAATGGTTGGCAACTGGGAGGTGCAGTTGTTTGGTGCGAACCAAGCGTAGGTGCTCCACAAAGTGGTCCCCAAGCCGCCGCTTGGTTTCCCCGATGTAGAGGAGGCCACAACGGGTACAGCGGATACGATATACCACATTAGCAGGTGTGCAGGTGAACATCTGTTTGATGTGAAAGGTCATCTTAGGGCCTGGGTTGTGGGTGAGGGGGGAGGTGTCGGGGCAGGTGTAGCACTTCTGTGGTTGCAGGGAAAAGTGCCGGGGGTGGTGGGGCTGGTGGGGAGTGTGGAGCGGACAAGGGAGTCATGGAGAGAGTGGTCCTTCTGGAAGGCAGATAAGGGTGGGGAGGGAAAAATGTCTTTGGTAGTGGGGTCGGATTACAGATGGTGGAAGTGTCGGAGGATGATGCGTTAGATCCGGAAGTTGGTGGGGTGGTACATGAGGACGAGGGGGATTCTGTTTTGATTGTTACTGCAGGGACGGGGTGGGAGGGATGAGTTGCAGGAAATGTGAGAGACACGCTCGAGGGCGTTTTTGACCACTGTGGAGGGGAAGTTGCGGTCCTTGAAAAACGAGGACATCTGGGATGTCTGGGAGTGTAATGCCTAATCTCGGGAGCAGATGCGGCGGAGGCGAAGGAATTGGGAATAGGGGATGGCCTTTTTGCAGGAAGGTGGGTGAGAGGAGGTGTATTCTAGGTAGCTGTGGGAGTCGGTAGGTTTGAAATGGATATCGGTTTCCAGGGGTTGCCAGAGATGGAAATAGAGGTCCAGGAAGAGGGGAGAGGTATTGGAGATGGTCCAGGTGAACTTAAGGTTGGGGTGGAAGGTGTTAGTGAAGTGGATGAACTGTTCAAGCTCCTCATGGGAGCGTGAGGCGCCGCCGATACAGTCGTCGATGTAACGAAGGTAGAGGTGGGGGATAGGGCCAGTGTAGCTTTGGAAGAGGGATTGTTCCACGTATCCTACAAAGAGGCAGGCATAGCTTGGGCCCATGCGGGTACCCATGGCCACCCCCTTTGTCTGTAGGAAGTGGGAGAAATGGAAGAATTTGTTGAGGGTGAGGGTGAGTTCAGCTAAGCGGATAAGGGTGTCACTGGAGGGGGACTGGTCGGGCCTGCGGGACAGGAAGAAGCAGAGGGGCCTTTCGGCCATCTGCACAGATGCAAGTATATAGGGACTGGACGTCCATGGTAAAGATGAGGTGTTGGGGACCAGGGAATCAGAAGTTTTAGAGGAGGTGGAGGGCGTGGGTGGTGTCATGGATGTAGGTGGGGAGTTCCTGGACCAAGGGGGAGAAAATGGAGTCGAGATAAGTGGAGATGAGTTTGGTGGTGCAGGAGCAGGCGGAGACAATGGGTCGACCAGGGCATTCAGGTTTGTGGATATTGGGAAGGAGATAGAAGCGGGCAGTGCAGGGTTGGAGAACAATGAAGTTGGAGGCTGTGGGTGGGAGGTCACCTGAGGTGATGAGGTTGTGGATGGTTTGGGAGATGATGATTTGGTGGTCAGGGGTGGGGTCATGATTAAGGAGGCGGTAGGAGGTGGTGTCGGAGAGTTGGTGCCTGGCTTCTGTAACTCTGCTTGTTTTCGGTACTTTGGGCATCCAGTAACTTTTTTGATGTGAGGTGTGCAACCTGTGTGTAATTGGCTTGTGAAGGTCCTGGATTATCGCCCATGTGCTAAGTAGATGTAAGTGTGTTCACGAACTTTGAATATATTTGTAGTTATTGTCGAGGTGCAGGCAAAATGAGCTTGCTAGCATCTCTTATGCACCCATAGTTGTAATGGGACCAATGAGTTAACCATGAGGACTTTGAACAGGGATGCGTGTAAGCTGAATGAAGTATAAGAGGCAGGTTTCTATGCCTTAAAGGACTGTGATTCAGTTGGTAAGGAAGAAATAGAGGAGGTATCAGAAGAGATCTCTGATCTCTGTGGAAATGGGTTTTCCAGTGGGTGCTAAAGAATGAAAGGGAAAAGAAGATGTGAGAGGAAATGGTAGGAAGCCAGTATCTGTGGTATGGAACAATCAGTAGCAGGTAATTGCAGGACTGAATGAGGTTTACAGATAGGCAGAGCAAGAACATGGTGTTCATATCCAAAGATGTGAATTGTAAATCTGAGGTGGGGGAGGTAGGGGTAAATGAGTTAGGCTAAACAACCAATATAGGTCAAAGGTCAACAAAACAGACAAGCTAATTTCTGTCCTGGATTGGATATTGAATTTGGTTTAGAACAACTTTTTGTTTGCAAATTGCACGGTGAAGATCCAGCTAGCAAAGTTCTGCAGTAGTTGAATCTTGAGCAGATAAGAAGATTTTCAACTGAGGTATAGATGGAACTGAGCAATTTTGTCCAGTTGGAAGGTTGCGCAAGATGCAAGGTTGTGAATAAGCTAGTTCGGTCTGAGGCAGTCATCTGAAGGAAAATGGAGTTAATGGCATGGGTGCCAAGTGGTAGTAAATGATGAATGCTTTAGTTGGCCTGGTATTTCACTGAAGGAAATGGTGGCTAATCCAAGACGAGATTGGCAGAGGTCTAAATGGAGTTACAAGAGACATGGGCAAACATCTCCTGAGGTCACAATACAGTTGAGGACATTAGGGAGGAAGGGTAAGTTGGACGTGAGAGTAGTGGATTGTTAACATCTGACATTCCTGCAGTGAAGTTTTGAATTAACACAATTAAATTATCATTAATGCAATTGTTTCTGCCACCTTACGAGCAATAACCTTCCTTTCCCGATCCTCTTTTCTCACCAACCTTTTCACACAAAGTGGAGTGAAAATCTGAAACTTTCTGCTTCCTAAATTCTGGAAACAAATTAAAATTTTCACAACTCCGATGGATGCATGTTTGTTGGGTAATAGTATTGCAGGGTGTGTGGAAACATGGCTAAATGGAGTTGTGCAGACCAGCAAGGATCTAGTTGAATGGCTGAAGTAAGTGAATGACTAGCGTTTGTTCCTATGGCACAAATGGAATAAGGATATGTTTTCATTTTATGTTTCATGGTCTAGACTCCAGAGTTTTTAGATTTTTGGAAGATGACCACTATTGCATCCAACATTTCAAGGGCCACTTCCTTGAGTACTCTAGGCTGTATGTTGTTACGACCCCATTTTCAGCCTTAGCACCATTAATTTTCCTAGCACGATTTTCTTACTAACACCGGTTTCCTTCAGTTCTGCCCCCTTACTAGACCCGTGGTTCCCTAACATTTCTGGGATGTTATTTGTGCTTTCCTTTGTGAAGGCAGACCAAAGTACGTGTTCAAACCTTCTGCCATTTCTTTGTTCACTGATTTGTAATATCCCCAGCTACCGACTATAAGGGGGCTACATTTTTCTTTGCTAATGTTTTTCTTTTCGCATTACAGATTGTTTGTGCACTTATAGCCTTGAGTTATGTTGTTGGATAAACAATTTTATTGAATGTATGTCAACTGTCAGAAAATAAAATATGCTACTCCTTTGATTTAGCATTTCTTCAAAGATGCACCTTTTACAAACTGTCTCTGATAGCACTTGGCTAAATTTCACAACTCAACCTGTAAGCTTCCATGACATAAATGTAATTTTCATAAAACAAAGAGGGCCTTCATTTGATTAAACATATTCTTCATCATGTAGCTTTGCTGTCTAATGACATCTTGATTGTTATTCTGTTTGTCACGATGTTAACTGGTTCTGGGCACCAAAGTTGTTTTGGTGAACTAAATAATGTTTTTTTTCTGATGAAGGGTCTAGGCCCAAAACGTCAAGTTTTCCTGCTCCTATGATGCTGCTTGGCCTGCTGTGTTCATCCAGCCCCATGCTTGTTATCTTAAATAATGTATAATGGTTTTGTAGATGCTTATTGGATTAGAAAAGTCTGACACTTTGTTTAAAAACCAGACAGTGTGACTGCCAAATATGAAGTCCTGTTAACTAAGATAGCAGTGTGGAGCTGGAGGAGCATCAGAGGAGCAGGAAAGTTGACGTTTCAGGTCGGGATCCTTCTGATGCTGCCTGGCCTGTGGTGTTCCTCCAGCTTCAGCGCCACACTGTGTTACAGGAACAAAAACAAAGTTGCTGGAAAAGCTCAGTAGGTCTGGGAGCATCTGTGAAGGAGAAAACAGAGTTAACGTTTTGGGTCCAGTGACCCTTCCTCAGAACTTCCACACTGTTATCTCTGACTCCAGCATCAGCAGTTCTTATTATCTCTGAGTGAGTTATAAGTCCTGTTAACAGTTGACTTTACTCTTTAATATAGATAGTGAAGCCATAAAACCATCTATATGTTTGTTGGGTTCCTTTTATGCTTTCATAATTCACTGCAAAGATTGAAACTCATTTTAATACATCAGGGACCAAACTACAGTCAGTTTGTTTCTCTCCACAACCTCGGAACAAAGAATAATTTGTTTCCGTTCCTAATGTGCCACTACCTTAATTTTAAAATCAAAATCCATGAGCATTGCTGCTCTAGCAATAATTCAGAAGGCTTCTTCCCCTTGGGTCCACATTGCTTTGGAACATTTAATTTATCTTGTGGAGGTGCTGTTTCACGCCAATGTTGGAACAAGAAACTTTGCAATTCCACTATTATCTTCACTGTGCAACAGACCTTTTATTCTTGCGTGATATGCATTCCTCCTCTGGCTTCCAAATTATCACCCTGCCTTGGTTTTTATTTATTATGTCTTCCTTGGCTGATGTTTGAGTCCACTTTTATCAGTTCCTCTGTTATTGTCTCCTTAAAAAAAAATCTTTCTTTTGATTATGGTGATGACACTAAACATCAATAGCACTGAATGACATAGGGTCAGACGATGTGGAGTCTGTGTAGGTGGAGTTGAGGAACCACAAAGGCAAAAAAACCATAATGGGAGTTATGTACAGACCTCCTAACAGTGGTCAGGACCAGGGGTACAAGATGCACCGGGAAATAGATAGGGCATGTCAGAAAGGCAAGGTCACGGTGATCATGGGGGACTTCAATATGCAGGTGGACTGGGTGAATAATATTGCCGGTGGATCCAAAGAAAGGGAATTCATGGAATGCCTACAGGATGGCTTTTTGGAACAGCTTGTGATGGAGCCCACAAGGGAGCAGACTATTCTGGCCTTAGTGCTATGTAATGAGCCAGACTTTATAAAAGACCTTAAAGTAAGGGAATACTTAGGAGGCAGCGATCATACTATGGTAGAGTTCAGTCAGCGGTTTGAAAGAGAGAAGGCAAAATCGGATGTAATGGTGTTACAGTTAAATAAAGGTAATTACAGGGGCATGAGAGAGGAACTGACGAAAATCGAGTGGAAGCAGAGCCTAGCGGGGAAGACAGCAGAACAACAATGGCAGGAGTCTCTGGGTGTAATTGAGGACACAATACAGAGGTTCATCCCAAAGAAAAGAAAGATTATCCGGGGGAGGATTAGACAGCCATGGCTGACAAAGGAAGTCAAGAAATGTAAAAGAAAAAGAGACAGCCTGTATAGTGGCCAAGAGCACTGGGAAATCAGAAGATTGGGAAGGGTACAAGAACAAACAGAGGATAACAAAGAGAGAAATAAGGAAGGAGAGGATCAAATATGAAGGTAGGCTAGCCAGTAATATTAGAAATGATAGTAAAAGTTTCTTTCAATACATAAGAAACAAACGAGAGGCAAAAGTAGACATTGGGCCACTCCAAATTGATGCTGGAAGGCTAGTGAAGGGAGAAAAGGAAATAGCTGAAGAACTTAATAAGTATTTTGCGTCAGTCTTCACAGTGGAAGACATGAGTAATATCCCAACAATTAAGGAGAGTCAGGGGGCAGAGTTGAGTACGGTAGGCATTACAAAAGAGAAAGTGCTAGAAAAGCTAAAAGGTCTAAAAATTGATAAATCTCCTGGCCCCGATGGGCTGCATCCTAGAGTTCTGAGGGAGGTGGCTGAGGAAATAGCAGAGGTGTTGGTTGTGATCTTTCAAAAGTCACTGGAGTCAGAGGAAGTCCCAGATGATTGGAAAATCGCTGTTGTAACCCCCTTGTTTAAGAAAGGATCAAGACAAAAGATGGAAAATTATAGGCTGATTAGCCTAACCTCGGTTGTTGGTAAAATTCTAGAATCCATCGTTAAGGATGAGATTTCTAAATTCTTGGAAGTGCAGGGTCGGATTAGAACAAGTCAGCATGGATTTAGTAAGGGGAGGTCGTGTCTGACAAACCTGTTAGAATTCTTTGAAGAGGTAACAAGTAGGTTAGACCAAGGAAACCCAGTGGATGTTATCTATCGAGACTTCCAAAAGGCCTTTGATAAGGTGCCTCACGGGAGGCTGCTGAGTAAGGTGAGGGCCCGTGGTGTTCGAGGTGAGTTACTGGCATGGATTGAGGATTGGCTGTCTGACAGAAGGCAGAGAGTTGGGATAAAAGGCTGTTTTTCGGAATGGCAACCGGTGACAAGTGGTGTCCCGCAGGGTTCGGTGTTGGGGCTGCAGCTGCTCACTTTATATATTAATGATCTGGATGAAGGGACTGGGGGCATTCTGGCGAAGTTTGCCGAGGATACGAAGTTAGGTGGACAGGCAGGTAGTACGGAGGAGGTGGGGAGGCTGCAGAATGATTAAGACAGTTTAGGAGAGTGGTCCAGGAAATGGCTGATGAAATTCAGCGTGAGCAAATGCGAGGTCTTGCACCTTGGGAAAAAAGAATACAGGCATGGACTATTTTCTGAACAGTGAGAAAATTCAGAAAGCCGAAGTGCAAAGGGATCTGGGAGTGCTAGTACAGCATTCTCTAAAGGTTAACTTGCAGGTTGAGTCTGTGATTAAGAAAGCGAATGGAATGTTGTCACTTATCTCAAGAGGGTTGGACTATAAAAGCAGCGATGTGCTTCTGAGACTTTATAAAGCTCTAGTTCGGCCCCATTTAGAGTAGAACAAAGAACAAAGAACAAAGAAAACTTACAGCCCAGGAACAGGCCCTTCGGCCCTCCAAGCCTGTGCCGATCCAAATCCACTGTCTAAACCTATCGCCCAATTCCTAAGGATCTGTATTCCTCTGCTCCCCACCTACTCATGCATCTGTCCAGACGCACCTTAAATGAATCTACCGTGCCTGCCTCTACTACCTCTGCTGGCAACGCGTTCCAGGCACCTACCACCCTCTGTGTAAAGTACTTTCCGCGTGTATCCCCCTTAAACTTTTCTCCTCTCACCTTGAACGCGTGACCCCTCGTTATTGAATCCTTCACCCTGGGAAAAAGCTTATCTCTATCAACCCTGTATGTACCCTTCATGATTTTGAAGACCTCAATCAGGTTCCCCCTCAATCTCCTTTTTTCTAATGAAAACAATCCTAACCTACTCAACCTCTCTTCATAGCTAGCACCTTCCATACTGTGTCCAATTTTGGGCCCCACACCTCAGGAAGGACATACTGGCACTGGAGCGTGTCCAGCGGAGATTCACACGGATGATCCCTGGAATGGTAGGCCTAACATACGATGAACGGCTGAGGATCCTGGGATTGTATTCATTAGAGTTTAGAAGGTTGAGGGGCGATCTAATAGAAACTTACAAGATAATGCATGGCTTAGAAAGGGTGGACGCTGGGAAGTTGTTTCCGTTAGGTGGGGATAGTAGGACCTGTGGGCACAGCCTTAGAATTAGAGGGGGTCAATTTAGAATGGAAATGAGGAGACATTTCTTCAGCCAGAGAGTGGTGGGCCTGTGGAATTCATTGCCACGGAGCGCAGTGGAGGCCGGGATGTTGCATGTCGTCAAGGCAGAGATTGATAAATTCTTGATCTGGCGAGGAATCAAGGGCTACGGGGAGAGTGCGGGTAAGTGGAGTTGAAATGCCCATCAGCCATGATTAAATGGCGGAGTGGACTTGATGGGCTGAATGGCCTTACTTCCACTCCTATGTCTTATGGTCTTATGTCCTATTGTTGCCCTTTTCTCCGCAAATCTGCTTTTGAGCCCTGTCCTCCTTGAGGACAGGGCTCAAACTTGCCAGGCTTAAGATTTGCTTTGCATAACTGAGTATCTGAATTTAAGTGAGGAAAATTTTTAAACTTTACTGCAAATCACTTGAAACCTTTCTTCAGGATTTTATATATGCCAAAATTCAGCAACTAACCGTACAGTGCCAACCTAGCAACATAGAAAATAGGAGCGGCAGTAGGCAACGCAGCCCTTCAAGCTTGCTCCACCATTCATTGTGATGATATCTGATCATCAAACGCAAATACCTTTCCCCCATAACCTTCTGACCCTTTTGCCGCAAGTGCGATACTCAATTCCTTGTTGGAATCATATGTTTTTTGGATTTGACTGCTTTCTGTTGTAATTAATTATGAAGGTTCATCACTCTCTCTGGATGAAGAAATTCCTCTTCGTCTCAATTCTAAATGGCTTATCCTGTATTCTTAAACGGTGAGCTCTGGTTCTGGACTCCCCTGCTATCAAAAACATTCTTCCTGTATCTGCCCTGGCTAGTCCTGTTAGGATCTAATGAATTTGTATGAGTTACCTCTCCACATACAGTCCGTACCCCCACCACCAATTCTTCTAAATTCCAGTGAATATAATCCGAAACAATTCAATTTTTCCTCTTGTGTCAGTCCTGACATCCCAGGAATCAGTCTGCAAACTTGCTGCACTCCCACCTATAGCAAGTGCAGTAGTAATTTCAGGAGTCAGAATTGTGACTGAGTTATGCAAGCAACTTGGAATCCAATTGAATATCTGGGTTTTATGTTTTCCAATCAGGAGTATTCTTTGGAGCACTCCTTTACAGTAAAAGGATGTCAAACTTGTCCTGAGATAAAAGGTACTGCAGATGCTGGAGAATCCGAGATGACAAGCATGGGGCTGGATGAACACAGCAGGTCAAGTAGCATCATAGGAGCAGGAAAACTTGACGTTTCGGGCCTAAACCCTTCATCAGAAATGGGGGAGGGGAAGAGGGTTCTGAAATAAATAGGGAGAGAGGGGGAGGCGAATAGAGGATAGATAGAGGAGAGGATAGGTGGAGAGGAGGCAGACAAGTCGAAGAGGCGGGAATGGAGCCAGTAAAGGTGAGTGTAGGTCGGGGGGTAGGGAGGAGATAGGTCAGTCCAGGGAGGACGGACAGGTCAAGGGGGCGGGATGATGTTGGTAGATAGGAGATGGGGGTGTGGCTTGAGGTGAGAGGAAAAACAGGTGGAGATGAGCTGGGCTGGTTTTGGGATGCGGTTGGGGGAGGGGAGATTTTGAAGCTTGTGAAATCCACATTGATGCCATTGGGCTGCAGGGTTCCCAGGCTGAATATGATTTGCTGTTCCACGCCCCGTCCCCGCAACAATAACCAAAAAAGACTCCCCCTCGTCCTCACATACCACCCCACCAACCTCCGGATCCAACGCATCATCCTCCGACACTTCCGCCATCTGCAATCAGACCCCACCACCAAAGACATTTTTCCCTCCCCACCCTTATCTGCCTTCCGGAGGGACCACTCCCTCCGCGACTCCCTTGTCCGCTCCACACTCCCCTCCAGCCCCACCACACCCGGCACTTTTCCTTGTAACCGCAGGAAGTGCTACACCTGCCCCCACACCTCCTCCCTCACCCCAATCCCAGGCCCCAAGAAGACTTTCCACATCAGGCAGAGGTTCACCTGCACATCTGCCAATGTGGTATACTGCATTCGCTGTACCCGTTGTGGCTACCTCTACATCGGGGAAACCAAGCGGAGGCTTGGGGACCGCTTTGCAGAACACTTGCGCTCAGTTCGCAACAAACAACTGCACCTCCCAGTCGCGA
>JAHRHZ010000077.1:24995721-25023127 GCA_024137785.1 Ginglymostoma cirratum | reverse complement strand
AGTTTTCCTGCTCCTATGATGCTGCTTGACCTGCTGTGTTCATCCAGCCCCATGCTTGTTATATCAAACTTGTCCTGTTGTGTGCACTTTGCTATTGCATTTTCAAATGCATTAAGTGCACAGCTGACTTCATCCTCTTGGAGAAGACTGGGTGAGAACAGTTTTTAATGGATGTTTTAATGCACTTTTTTTATCCTCCCTTTGGGGAGTAATGATGAAGTAGTGGAAGGATCTGTGGGCTGATTATCAGCCTGTTAAAACTGGTCATGCACACTACTTCTGTAGTGAATTTCTGTGGGACTTGAACCCCCAGAAACATGGATGTAACTTCTGCTGTACCAGACCACCTGCAGCTAACCATGGTTAGAGGTGAAGAATGTAGTCGACTTAAGCGGGCTATTTACTGGTATGTTTGGAGCAGGTTTGTCAAGTGTACTCTTCTAGGCATCACATTTCAGAATGATATTAATGCATTGGAGAGATTTCAGAAGCGGTTTACACAAATGGTTCCAGGGATGAGAAACTTTAGTTATGAAGAAGGCTTAGAGGAGATATGATAGAGATTTTCAAAATCTGGCTGCTTCTAAACTGCTCCTGCTTCTAAAAGGATCAAGAACAAGAGGGTATAGTTTTGAAGTGATCTGCAAAAGAAAAGCAAGGGTGAAGTGAGAAAAGACATTTTCACTCTGCACGTAGTTAGGGTATAGAATCTGGTGGAGGCAGGTTCTATTGAAACATTCAAGAGAGCATTGGATGTTTTATTTAGATTAGTGCAGGGATATGGGGAGAAAGCATAAGATTGACACTCTGAAATGATGATCACTTAAGCTGGTACAAGCATGATGGGCCAAATGGCAGCCACCTGCACTGTAACAGTTCCGTAATTCTATGAAGTCCAGTAAACTGCCATTTGGGGCATGAAAATTGTACTTGTTCAAAAACAGTCATCTAATTTTTTTTGTGTTCATCCCAAATGGAAAAACTCCCCCATTTCCCCAGAATGGACTCGTTTCTCTATAGCACTCTCGCTTACCTTGTGTGATAAGTAGTGATTTGACCGAAACGCCAATTGAGTGTTTTCACTGGAGCTCTTCAATGTGTTTATGAAAGGGTCAGACAGGCTATCTGGTGCTCGAAATGCTACAGTGCCAGCAGCACACTTCACTGCTGTAGAATTCAGAGGCTTCAATTTTCCTTCCATTGTGGAGGAAGTCTCGTGCTATGTCAGTGAAGAACGGGATGTTGTCATCTTTTCAACTTGCTGATTATAAAGAGTTTTAGTTCCATTTTTGGACACGATTGGTCAGCAGTAGAAGTGCACTTTAACTATTGCTAGAGCAGGATCTCCATCTGTTTCATCTGTTCTGTTAGAAAAGGAACTTGCAGCTTGGCTTACACTGTTTAAGGCATACCATGCCTGATATCAGCTATGTTTGTTGAAAACCCTAGGCATCAAGCTGGGTGGTTCCCATTCAGACAAGATGCACAGAATCGACAGCCAGCAAATCATCCCATGGAGTTCAATCAGGAAGGGCAAGAAGATAATGCCCTTGAAGTTCATGAAATGGTGAGTTTGAACTAGCTCCAAATGTCTCCTTCTGTGTCTTTATAGTGACTGGAGTCTAAACGGTTCTTGGAGTAATTTACAGTTGATCTAGTTGATCAATTCACCATGAATTTGAATAAAAAATGAGTCAGTCATTCCAAACGGAATGGTGATGGAAAAGGAAAGAAACTCAGAAACATGAAGTACCTGAGGCAGGTGCACTGTTAACTGAGTTTAACAATGGAAAATAAAATTAAACCTGCAAAGAAAAGGAAACGAGATTGGGATCAGAATGATGCATCTATAAGCTTTATTGGACAATATTCCATTAGTGTCTGCCATGTGGACCTTGAGTCATTGCCCTACCTCCAACTGTAATACATTGATGAACTGAAAAAGCTCAGAGTAAATTTGGAATTGCGTAGGGTGCTGCTAAATGAAGAGTTCTCAATATGGAAATCAAAATGTCTTGGAAATCTGAACTCCTTCAGGCAAATGTTAATGTTTAAATTCTTGGTTTGGGCTCTGAACCAAAGCAGGAGAAACACCTTGGACTTCTTTGCTCTACATAATGCTGTTTTTTTTTAAAGAAATAAATTTGCATTTACCAGGTAAAGCAGAGAAGCAATGATTGATCACAGACAAAGATCAGCCCCAATGTTTAAAGCAGGGAAAGAAAAATTTCAACAATACCTCCTAAAGGTGGCAGTGCACAATACTACTTGTGTCTAATAAATGTTTCATATATCCTATTAATCCTCATAAAGCTACTATTTTTCGATGGATTTCTAACGGCAGTTTTGCTCGGGGTGGTATAAACTATACACGTCGGTCCATTGAACACCCTAAGATGGGCTGGCTCAGTGGTTAGCACTATCCTAACCCTATCGCACTGCTGCCTCCCAACACTAGGCACCTGGGTTTGATTCCACCCTCTGGCAACTGTCCAGGTGGAGATTGCAGATTCTCCGTGTCTGTATCAATTTCCTCCGGGTGCTCCGGTTTCCCCCCTCAGCCCAAACATGTGCACTTTAGGTGGATTGGCCATGCTAAATTGCCCCATAGTGGCCAGGGATGTGTAAGTTAGATGTGTTAACCATGAGAAATATTGGGTGGGGATTGGATCTGTGTACCCTTTTGGAGGTTTGTTTGGCCGAATAGCCTATCCCTACTCTGTAGGGACTCTATGATGGTGGTGTTGGTCAGCAGAGTTGAGACATAAACAATGGTGGACTGATTATAATAGGCTCTTTTTTCCTTTTAGGAGCGGTTAATGGATGAAGGTCTGGACGATGACAGTGGAGAAAGTGGTGAAAGTGGTGACAGTGGCGATGATACCACTGAAAGCACAACAGGGACAGAGCCACCAGGCTTCATGGCTTCTGCATGGTCATTCATCACCACTTTCTTTACCTCACTCATCCCGGAAGGCCCTCCTCAAGTTGGCAACTAGGAAAAGCAGTAAACGTTTCACCTGACTGCTCACTACAGCTGTATATTTGAGTGGCATTTACTAAAAAAAAAACGAAGACTGAAGTGTGGGAGTGTACTTAACCCTTTATTGCGTTGCCATTGTCTGCAATTTTCCATGCTGTTAAGTCTTTCTCCTGATCATGGCATACATTTGAGTTTCACTGCTTTTATTGCACCCAAATTCTGGAGAGCACCAAATGGAAGATGTGCTTTCCTTGGTTTCATTTTCATTGCTTTACATTAGCAAAGATAAAATATAATAAAAGTTACCCGTCTTCCGTGGTTTTGTTGTAATTGCCACTAGCTGTGATTTTAATAACAACTGGGGGCTGGCAACAGAAAATACAAAGAGCTAAGTAAACGAGACTAGCCTCGTCTAAACCTGGAGAATTGAAGAATCTATTTACTTTAAAACTTCATTTTAATCAAAGCAACACTGCTAAAAGCAAGATCTCCTGTTTTTCTGACGTGCTGCTGTCAGACATCAAGTTAACGCTTTTTTTCTCTCTCGAATGATTTTTCAGCAGCCGATAGCCTAATTTTCGATTTGAACAAACACTGCCACCTGGTGGAAAATACCCTCCACAAAAATTGAATTTGAACTGAGTACTTGGGTGCTAACCAGGTGGAAGGTAACCAGGTCCTGTCCTTCAGCCATGTGACATTCTGGAGCATTCATGACATTGGTAATACTTCCAAGCAGTGGTTTGGGGTTTGAAAGGCTAAGAAATGAAATAAATAGATTTACTTCCTATTTGTTATGTACTTTTTAAACAACTTTTACATTTTAAAAACTCATTTTAGAATAATATATTTTACTGCCTTGACTAAAGCTCAGAGGCATAAATTTGAGGATCATTAGTCAGACTATTGCCAGTTTTCAATTGGAAATGACAATGTGACTCGTTAAGTGGCATATGTTACTGATACAATAGAAGTGTAAGGGTGTAGACTTATAAATAGTGATCTGTCTGAGACCATTACCAGCCTGAACAGCAATAAATGCTATATGTAAAGAAAGCAGCACTATTTGGTACTTTACAGAAGAAAAGGACCAAATAAAGTCAGTGCCTGCAGCATGCTAACATATTTCACATTAAAATACTGTCACAATGTATTGCTGATTGTTAGAAAAAAATAAAGCAAATAATGATTTATTTGAATAAGCATTGCCATAAATGTGTGCATTGAAAATGTGACATATCTGGACTAAGTGGAATACTGCATTGTAATAGGTTTTTATAAAAGTGATTTGGGTTGTTTCTGCACAAAGGTCTCTTAATGAAAATGTAAGCATTTCCTCCTTGCACCCCATTTTGTGTGATATTGCACATTGTGATATGGCACACACAGGTCAGTCTCAACTTCTAATCTTACACACACAATATCCTCTGAAAGAAAAATAGCTGTTAAGGTCCTTTCCCAGCTATTGCTCAGTCAATGTTCAGTTGTTTCCAGTTTCTGTAATTGACAGGTGCACTGGACAAAAAATTCCCATTCCTTTTTTTGTTATTGAAGTGCACAAGGACAAAGTTCAGGCATTAATAGACAGACTTCATCTTTATTTTCTAAGTAATTCTAGTCAGTACCTTGCTGGATTCCTGTGTAATATTGTACTTATAAATAAATTTGACTTAATTTTAACTTGATGTATGGGTTTGGCATTGAGAGTAGTGTCCATCCATATAGTTGCTGTTCTTAATTTTTGACTTTGTACCACGTTATTACATTAGTGCCTTTCATCCAGGTTTCAATTCATGGGAGATGAAATTCTGGTTGTTTTAAGTCTACACTTCACAGTAAAATTTTTGGGAAAAGCTTGAAAATTTTATTTTTTTACTTAACATAAACTTTGAAACACTTTGAGTCCTGAAATGGTCTTTGATATTAATGCCTTCTGTCAAGGTGAAGGAGTTGTGCTTTTGTGCAATAATAGAACAACTTATTTTTCTTTCACAGGATGTGAGCATCACTGGCTAGGCCAGAATAGTTTCTGTCTCCAGTTGCCCTTGAGAAAGTGGTTGTGAGCTTCCACCTTGAACTGCTGCAGTCCACATGTTCTGTGTACACCTAATGTTGTTCAGAAGTGTGTTCTAGGATTTTGATCAAGTGACACTGAAGGAACAGAGGTATCAGCATGATGTGTGAATTGGCAAGGAGCTTACAGGTGGTGGTGTTGCCATGCATCTGTTGCCCTTGCCCTTCCAGGTGGTGGAGGTCACTGGTTTGGCAGATGTTGAAAGAATCTTCAATGAATTGCTGAAGTGTATCTTGTAAATTGCTGCCACTGTGCGTTGGTGGAGTAAGTGAATGTTTAAGATGGTGGATAGGGTGCCAATCGGCATTATTTTTCAGTATTTCATTGCAGGAGTGGTTACACTTCAAAATTGTTTGTAATGTATTAGGATGGCTGAGATTATGAAGCGGTTTGCATTTATTTAGCAACTTATTTGATTTCAGGATGTCCTATAACACTTCATAGCCAGTGACACACCTTTTAGTAATAGCAAGAAAACAGCTGTCAATTTCTACATGGTAAGCCCTCATATTGCAATGAAGTAAACCAACAGGTAATGTGTTTTAGGTATCATTCAAGGGACAATTATTTCCCAGACAACAAGGGAGAACTCCAATACACACACCCCTGGAACACATTTGCTAGATTTTGGTAGGGCAAATCAGGGCAGGACATATACACTTAATGGTTACATCCTGGGGAGTGTTGCTGAACAAATGGACCTTGGAGTGCAGGTTCGTAGTTCCTTGAAAGTGGAGTTGCAGGTAGACAGGGTAGTGAAGAATGCATTTGGGACATTTGTCTTCATTGGTCAGAACATTGAGTATAGGAGTTGGGAGGTCATGCTGTGGCTGCACAGCGCATTGGTTAGGGCTCTTTTCAAATACTTTTTCTATTCATTTGTGGGATGTGGGAGTCGCTGGCTGGCCAGCATTTCTTGCCCATCCCTAGATGCCCTTGAGAAGGTGGTGGTGAGCTGCCTCCTTAAGGTGCTGCAGTCCTCCTGCTGTGGGTTGACCCACAATGCCACTAGGGAGGGAATTTCCAGGATTTTGACCCAGCGGCAGTGAATGAACAATATATTTCCAAGTCAGGATGTGAGTGGCTTGGAGGGAACTTGGAGCTGGTGGTGTTCCTATATGTCTGATGCCCTTGTCCTTGTAGGTGGAAGTGTCGTGGGTTTGGAAGGTGCTGTCTGAGGATCTTGTAGATAGAAGCAGCAGTGTATATTAGATGTTGATGGTGGAGGGAGTATATGCTTGTGGATGTGGTGCCAATCAAGCGGGCTGCTTTGTCCTGGATGGTGTCAAGCTTCTTGTGTTGTTAGGGTTGCACTCATCCAGGTAAATGGAGAATATTCCATCACATTCCTGACTTGTGCCTTGTAGATGGTGGACAGGCTTTGAGGAGTCAGGAGGTGAGTTATTTGCTGCAGTATTCCCAGCTTCTGGCCTGCTCTTGTAGCCAGTGTGTTTGTGGTGAGTCCAGTTGAGTTTCTGGTCAATAGTAACCCCCCAGCATGTTGATAGAGGGGGATTTAGTGATGGTAACACCATTGAATATCAAGGGACGGTGGTTAGATTGTCTCTTATCAGTGATGGTCATAGCCTGGCATTTTGTGTGGTGCGAATGTCACTTGCCACTTGTTGCATTTGAACATGGACTGCTGCAGTATCTGAGGAGTCACGAATGGTACTGAACATTGTGCAAGCATTGGCAAACATCCCCACTTCTGACCTTATGATGGAGGGAAGGTCATTGATGAAGCAGCTGAAGATGGTTGGGCCTAGGACACTACCCTGAGGAACTCCTGCAGAGATGTCCTGGAGCTGAGATGATTGACCTCCCACAACCATCTTCCTGTGTGTCAGGTATGACTCCAACCACTGGAGCGTTTGCCCTCTGATACCCATTGATTCCAGTTTTGCTAGGGCTCCTTGATGCCACACTCGGTCGAATGCAGCCTTGATATCAAGGGCTGTCACTCACACCTCCCCTCTGGAAATCAACTGTTTTTCCATGCTTGAACCAAGGCTGTAATGAGATCAGGAGCTCAGTCAGTTCTAGTCTCCTTACTATAGGAAAGGTGTTGTGAAACTCAAAAGGGTTCAGAAAAGATTTACAAGGATGTTGCCAGGATTGGAGGGTTTGAGCTGAAGGGAGAGGCTGAATAGGCTGGGGCTAAACATTGAAGGTTAAGGGGTGACATTATAGAAGTTTAAAAGATTGTGAGGGGCATGAATAGGGTGAATATTCAAGGTCTTTTCCCTAGGATAGGGGAGTCCAAAGCTAGAAGGCATAGGTTTAAGGTGGGAGGGGAAAGTGGGTGGTGCGTGTATGGAATGATCTGCCAGAGGAATTGGTGGAGGCTGGTATAATTACAACATTTAAAAGGCATCTGGATGGGTATATGAATTTGGAAGGGTTTAGAGGGATGTGGGCCAAATGCTGGCAAATGGGACTAGATTAATTGAGGATTTCTGGTCGGCGTGGGCGAGTTGAACTGAAGGGTCTGTTTTCGTGCTGTGTATATCTATGACACCAACAGTCTCAACCCCTGAGAGCATGCAGCATGTGAATTCAATGTTTCATCTAAAATATTGCAGCACCTCCTTAACGTATATGAGACTATCAAGAATGTACGTTTATTTAATCTTAAAATGCTTTAGAAAATTCCCAAATAAAATTTGGCAATGAGACAAATGTAGGGATATTCAGGCAGGTGGTCAAAAGTTTTATCTAAGAGGTAGGCTTTAAGGGGTATTTTTAAAAAGGTGAGAGAGATGAATGATTTAGGGTTCAGGCAACTGATAACCCACAGTCACCAATAACTGAGCAATGAATATTGGGAATGTGTAGAAAGCCATATTTGGAGGTTTTTGAAGCTGGCGGTGATTTTGCAGGGAAGGGTAAGGACCCAAAGTCATCCTTAAAATCAAGCCATACAGTCCAGGAACCAATAAACACCAATGTGATGAATGAATGGAGCATTGTGTGACATAGGATATAGGAGGCAAACGTTTGATGCAAGGTTGGCCAAGAAAGGTGTGGAATAGTTGAGCCTTGAAGTAATAAAGGTGATTATGATTTCAGTAGGCAGTAAGCTGAAGCAGGGACAGAAGAAAACAAGTGAATGTTATTATACGCCTATATTATACACTACGCTTTTTCTGGAGTGGAATTTGAACCAATGATGGTGCTACCAAGCTGTAGAATGTGCCTATCTCAACTTGTCTTTAATGGAAATTGTTTACCGTTTTCCATTGCACGACTATTTGTTGACTATCTGACGCATGGTATTGGGTAAAGCTTTTTGACTCCTTAGTTCTTTCTTCAGACATTTGCATGATCCTTGAATGCAAATATGATGGAGAGAGATCCAGGTAACTTCTGATATGGTCCTGTCAGTGAATGGAATATTCATGCTTATGCAATGAAATATTCACAAGCAGCAAATCATTACCAGCAGAGGGCAGCATGACCACAAAATTTCTGAAGATGCCACTGATTTTCATTCAAGATGATGGGGTGCAAAAGACAAGACTGAAGTATTTACATCTAATGTCAGCCAGAAGGGCTGAGTGATTGACCCATCTTGGCCTTCTCCTGAGATCCCCAGAATCGGAGGGGCCAGGCTTCAACCAGTTCAATTCACTCCATGTGACACAAAGGAACAATTGATGCCACTGAATACTGCAAAAGCTGTGGGTCTTCACAACAATCCGGCAATAGTGCTGGAGATTTGTGCTTCAGAATTAGCTGTGCCCCGGCTTAGCTGTTTCAATGCAGCTTCAAACCAACTCCCCACTTCCCTGCTGCAACTCATGGACAAAAATAATTAAAATAAAAACAAAATAATGTGGTTGCTGAAAGTCTGAAAAACAGAATGGTCAAGCAAAGGCAAAGTGCTGGAGAAACTCAGCAGAAATGCTAACATCGCTAGAGAGAACAAGATTTAATGTTTTTAAGTCAAGTGATCCTTCAAGGGGTCAAAACATTAACTGTTTTTCTTTCTCTCCATAGATGTTGCAAGACATGCTGAGTTTCTCCAGCAACTTTGATTTTGTTTCAGATTTCCAGCATCTGTAGTTATTTTTGGTTTTTATTACAGAGAATGTTCAGTTGTGAAGAGGAGTCGTGCTGGACTCAATGCTAACTCTGTTTCTGTCTCTACAGATGCTGCTAGACCAGCTGAGTTTCTCCTGCATTTTCTCTGTGGCACAAATAATTTATTGTGCAAGTCAACGTGGAAAGATTTTTTAAAAGGACAGAAATAACCCGAAAAACAGCTATTAGCAATTTACTTTTGAGTTTGTTTGAGATGTAACTTTGGTGATTAGTTGGAATTCCTGCTTTAAAGGCACACCAGGTAGGGGGGACAACTTTGAGAAGCAGTGCAGTCAACTCAAGACAGATGGTGTTGTATTTAAATGCATGCAGTGTACAAAACAAGGTAAATGAGTTTGTAGCACAAATTAAGTTGGTGGGTGTGATGTTGTAGACATCACAGAGACATGGCTGAAAGGGGATCAGGGCTGGGAACTAAATATTCAAGGATGTGTCCTATTGAAAGGACAGGCAGAGGGGCAGAAGGGATGGGGTTGACTTGTTAGTAAGAAATGAAATTAAACAGATAGCAACAAGCAATATGGGGTCAGAACGCATAGAACTTGTGTGTGCAACATTGAACTGCAAAGGCAAAAAGACCCTGATGGGAGATATGTACAGGCCTCCTATCAGTAGTCAGGTTGTGGGGTTCAAAATAAATCAGGAGATAATGCCTTTCTTCAATACCTTTCCGATCATAATGATCATGGAAGACTTCAATATGGAGGTGGACTGGCAAAATCAGGTTGATAGCAAATCCCAACAAAAAGGAATTTGTAAAATATCTGAGAGATTTTCTTTTTGGATCAACTCATGGTCGAGCACACTCGGGAACAGGCAATTCTGGATTTGATATGTAATGAGGCAAAATTGATTAGGGAGCTGAAAGTGCAGGAACCCTTAGGGGCCAGTGACCATAACATGATAGAATTCATCCTGCAGTTTGAGAGGGAGAAGCTGGAATCAGATATAATGGTGTCACAATTGAGTAATTGTTAACTACGAAGACGTGAGAAAGGAGCTTGTACATGCTGCGCGTCTGCAGAGAAGTAACATATAATAATACAACAAGGGAAAGTGTGAGGTTATGCACTTTGGGAGGAAGAATAGAGGGATAGACTATATTCTAAATGGGGAAAGTCTTTGTAAATCTGAAGCACAAATGGGCGTCTTACTTAAGGATTCTCTTAAGATTAATATTAAGGCTCAAATGGCAGTTAGGAAGGCAAACACAATGCTAGCGTTCATTTTAAGAGAGCTGGAATGTGAGCAGGGAGCTACTGCTCTGGCTGTATAATAAGGCTCTGGTCAGACTGAATTTGGAATATTGTGATCAGTTTTGGGGTCCATATCTAAGGAAGGATGTGCTGCCTTTGGAGGGGTCCAGAAGAGTCTTTCAAGAATCATCCTGAGAATGAAGGGATTGTCGCAGGAAGACCAGTTGAGAATTCTGTACTTAGTGAAGTTTAGGAGGATGAGGGACAATATCATTGAAACTTAAGTGATACTGTGAAGCCTGGATTGAGTACTATGGGATAAATCTCTCCTCTAGCAGGTGAGATTACACCTAAGGACACAGCCTCAGAGTGAAGGACAACCTAGCACAACTGAGGACACGTTTCTTCAGCCAGGGAGTGGTGAATCTGTGGAACTTATTGCTGCAGAACGATGGGGACACCAAGTCATTGAGTGTATTTTAAGACAAATAAGTTCTTGATTAATCAAGGGGATCAAAAGTTACGGGGAGAATGCAGGAGACCGGGAGCTGGGAAACTTATCAGCCATGATTGAATGCTGGCGCAGACACGATGGGCTGACCATATCTTCAGTGAGTTTGTGTGACCTTGGAATGATATGGAGCAGCTGGTCTGTCATATCTCTGGCTTCATGTACCTTTTTCAACATTTGGAGCCTACTTTTATTTGGGATCCGTACAAGAGGAAAAACAAGTGGAGGAAATCAAGGCAACCAAAGATTGTTAGATTCATCAAAGAACTGTACCTGTATCTGATTTGGAAGTGTTTTTTTTTCATCAGAACTTGGCTCATTGTTAAACTCATTCATGATTCATTGTCTTTTTGAGAATCTTTTTGAATGATTCTGTTCACTGAGCCATTGTTGTGTACACTGTTTGTTGAAAATGTTTTTGTGCAAAAGCTACAAGTTACAAATTATTTATATTTCAATGTCCTGTTAAAATAACAAAATAACCTTTCTCCCCAGAACCTTCAATAAGAGCTAGGGTTATAGATAATGACTTTTTTTCCTCAAAGTTCCTATACTCCTTCAAGACAAAAGTTGTCTGAGAGTTTCTTTTAGTTTTAAGTTGTCTTAACATTTCTTACACTGAATGTAATCCTAGTGTCTAAAACGCTCTCCCTTGTGTCTTAACACTCACTTCAGTTCAACCATCACACCTGTGTTCACTGGCAAATGTTGGCTCCTGATTAAACAACATCTTAATTGTAAAATTTTAATCCTTCTTTTCAAATTCCAATATCCACATATTTGTATTTTCCTCCAGGTCTACAACACTGGAATACCTGGAGATATCGTCAAACTCTGGCTTATTAAGTATCCCCAATTTTAGTTGCTCTGCCAGTAGCAGCCATTCTGACAAATGAATTCTTACGCTCTCCCTCTTTATTTCTCACATACATACACTTTCATGCACTTGCTCACAAATGCATATACAGAGTTTTGCTCACATTTTTGTGTGTGTGTGTCAGACAGACACACACTTTCTCGTACAGATGTATACACACACACTCTCACTCTCATATACACACAGTCCCTCTAATTGTACACATAGATACACAGTTCCCCTATATCTGCACAGACTCTCTCACCCATACACCCATTGATATGCAGACACTTGATCTCACAAACACACACTCGCACTGTCACTCATGCACATTCCCAATCACTCAAACACATGCACCCACTCTCAAAAACGCTCCCCCTCTCTTTCTCTCTCCTCTCTCCTCTCCTCTCCTCCCTCTCCTCCCTCTCCTCCCTCTCCTCCCTCTCCTCCCTCACCTCCCTCTCCTCCCTCTCCTCCCTCTCCTCCCTCTCCTCCCTCTCCTCCCTCTCCTCCCTCTCCTCCCTCTCCTCCCTCTCCTCCCTATTCTGCTATTCCCATGCACGTTCACTCTCCCACTTCCTCCCACGTACTCCTCTGACTCAGAAGGCCTGCTCTGACATTTTGACTGGAGACCTTCAGGATACGAAGGAAGGAGCGACTTTTCTGCTCCACACCCCTGCCCAGGCTGCTCATTGCCACAATCCATGAACTGTTTGCCACCTCTGCCCTCTAGTCCCTCATCAACTTGGTCCCTGAGCTGCAGGCAGACTCCCAGCCTTGTCCCAATGCCTCTATTATCAATCATCCTGCCAATTGGAGTTCTCCCACTACCAACAGACTCACTGCTGTGTCAGGGTTGCGGTTAGGCCAAATCTTCCACCTATCCCTCCATTAAGAAGCCGTATCACAGGCCCAGCAGAAACTCTCGGTGGGCCACAGTAGGCTGACTGTTAGATAAGTCTGATATTGAGGCACAGGAAAGGGGTGCAAAGATTGACAAGGTGACATCAGAATTGTGTGGGTGTACATATTAGGAAACAACTGACAGATTGGGTCACATTTCTCTTGATAAAGAAGTCTGGGGGTGAACTATTACAGTGTCTGATTAAACGTTTTGAGAGACTGGGTGCAGAACAAATGTCTCCACTTGTGGGAAGGAAAAAGCACTTAAGGCCATCAATATGATAGTCATCTGAGAAATCTAGTTGAGAGTTCTTCAGCCAGCTTGTGATCAGGCTGATCAGGCAGCAGTCTAAATAAATAACGTAGATACGTCTAAGTGGAAGCTAGCCAAGCGTATGGGGAGAAAGGAAATTGAGGTGTGCAATAGTAGATTTAGATGAGAGTAGGCTCAAATGAGGCATAACCACCAGCATGAACCGGTTGGACCAAATGGCCTGTTTCTGTGTCACGTATTCTGTGCAATCCTAGGATTAACCTGGAACTGATCTCTTCATGGTCAGAACCTTTGTGCTCATGAGGGATATATGCAATAAATGAAGCAAGACTTAATATTTATGTACCACCTTTCACGCTCTGGATCACAATGTCCCAAAGCTTACAGTCAATGAAGCACATTTAAAGGTTAGCCCTGTCATAATGTAGAAAGTGCAACAACCAATTTACAGACAGCAAGTTCTCACAAGCAGCATTGTGATAATTACTTATTACCTGTGTGATGTTGATTGAGGGATCAATATTGGTCAAGACATTGGAGAAAGATACCCTGCTTTTCTTTGATACAGTGCTAGAGGATTATTATGTCCAGCAGAGATAATAGGTCATTGGTTTAATGCCTTATCCAAAGAGATGGCAACATAGGCAATGTAGTACTGTCTCAGAACTACACTGAGATATCAGCTTGGCTTTTAGTGCTCACATCTCCAGAGAGGGACCTGAACTCATGACATTCTGACATAAAACTGACTGTGCTACTCAGGGAGGCACAACTGATATGCTACCCACATAAATTGGAGTCTTTCATGTGTGCGTGTTGCACTCAGTACATCAAGAAAGAAGTACCACCTAACTGGTAGCTAAAGCAATGCAGCTTCAAAGAATCACTTAGTAAGGTGGCCTTTGCTCCGGGTTGATCAGTTTGTTCCTGAGGGCAGATATATGGATTGGATTCAAAGGTGACATCATGAATTATAGCTCATTTTATGGCTGTTGGCTATGGAGGAAAAAAGAACTATTAATTTGTAATATTTATTTCACTAACATGTTATATTCGTAAGTGTGTAACTCGGAAGAGATCAGGTTTTAGAAACATGTACTTTGCTCAGGCAATTTCATTTCATTTTGGATAAGATCCATTCAGCAATCAGTTTGTTCCCAGGTTCACAATCTGCATAATTAAAGAAACTGGGAAAATTGATGCAAAAAAGAGCAGCTGCCACAACCACACACGAACACTGGAGAAGACACCGACTAGATAGCTTTCTTCTGGATAGATTATCCTTGCCTGCACTGTACTTATGTGGGAGGTCAGGATGCAAACTATTGAAGCCACTGGCCTGGTGACTCAACAACATCCTGCCTCTACAGGAGAGTTTCCTTAAACTGTATCTTGTTTCTTTCTGCTCCATCTGTTAACTGCGATCATCTTCGCATTGACTGATCTTGCAAAAAGCCTGCAGAAAATGAGCGAACAAGAACCAGGACATCAGGAAACATTGAGAGAGTGAATGAATCTTTAGGGGTTGAAATTCATCATCAATAGGGAGGCAGTAAAATGGTAGAAGGCTAACTTGATCTCCTACATAGAACGCAGGGTGAACCAGCACAGATTCCGCTCTGTCCTCTCGATGAATGCAAGAGAATGTAATTAGATTGCCAGTGTACCATAATAACTGAATATCAATCTGCCCCTGAAATCCAGTAGTTCTGACCAATGGTCTGAGATATCATTAACAATGCAGAGATCATTAAAATTCAAACTCTTGTCTGTTTAACATGGCCCCAAGGAGCTGTGAATCCCCTGAGATATATCACTTGAAACAATGTTTAAAAGAATGAAATTTTGCAAACTCCTAGTTGGCAAAGCTAGTTCTCCTCTGCTGCCCAGTAGAAAATCATTGCTGGAGAAATATGCCAATCAGAGCGCAGGCTAGTTTCTGCTTCAAATTCAACTCCTGCATCCCACCAAATAACACCATCACTGGTGTGGGAGCCTATCAGCTCCCAACTATTGTTTACTAAAAATTATTTTAGATACTAATGAAAGTTAAGCATTACATCAGTCTTTACCAACTGCTTTAGTTTTTTTTTAAAATTTGGAATTATATAAAAAAATGTGTTTAGCCTGAAAGGTAATATCTGTCTGCGTGGTATTTCATTACGTATCAGATTGATTTTTATATCACAGCAGACCGCTTTGGTTAGAACTTCAGAAATGCATTAATTAAATTAATTAATTAATAAGCATTAATTTTACAACACAACAATTTATTTTGATGCTTTCTATGAAACATATTTAACTATCACTTCATATCAGGTGTGGAGCTATTTAAACCTCCCTTGATGCTGTGGCCATGAATAAAGGGAAGGAGGAGAAACTCAAGGAGGAGTTCATTCTTTTAACTGCAGGAGCATTCCAATTTTAATTGCTTCATGCTTTCAGGCCCCTGCGCTCTAAACTCTGGAACTCCCTACCTAAACCTTGCTGTCTCCCTTCCTCTCTCCTCCATTAAAAGCTATTCCTTTAACCAAGTCACCTTCTCCATTACCACCTTTTGTTGGCTGATGGCATCATTCTTGAGGAGCATCTTGGGATGTTTAACTATAATAGAGGGGCTACGTAAATACAAGTTGCTCTATCATTAAAAACATCAAACTTATTGTTTTTCAGATCAGGACCAACTTTCAGTTAGAAGTGTATACACTTAAAAAAAATCAATTACTCCTGATTCTACAAGATGTAACTTTGTCAAAAAGTTTACATTCAGAGTAACCCTGTAAGCGTGAGCTTTCATCCATATACTGGAGTCTTTATTGATTACAGTCTGACAAGCACCTCAACAAAGAAATCTCAGGAGAAATATAAAAAGTCTGACATTAAGTTCTGGATTTATGTGTTCTTCAGCACCTACAGAGATTGCTGTTGGTTTAAGTGGAGTGATAACAATGATCTTGGGCAGTTTTGATGTTATTTCCACTGAAAAATCTGGGTAACTTTTACCAATCCAGCAGTGAATTCTGAGACCTTGGACCACCAGTTGCAGCTTCAAATGAATGTGCCTTAGTCTCTTATTAGCTGGGATTGGTGATGCACTGGATGCTGATCTGCTGTGATTATCTATTGCTACTGTACAAAAAGTGAAAGCTGTCTGCTCATCCCAAGCCTCAAACACACAGTACCAGCTTTTTCCATTCATTCCTGTAATCAAGGGTCATTACCGCCGGAGCGCTGCATAGTCAGAGTGTCAGTACTGAGGGAGCACTGCACTATCAGAGAGTCAATACTGAGGGGATTCTGCACAGTCGGAAGGTCAGTGCTGATGGAGATTGACAGGTGATCTAACTCTCTGCTGCTGGGTGGGCTGGGAGGATGGTGGAGTTGCTGCACACTACTCTGCCACTACACTTAGCTGCATGAAGATAACAACGGGAGTTTAGAAGCAATTATTCAAGTAAAAAATTGTCACCGAGGGTGTGTGAAGTATAGATAGACTCATTTTGAGATTTCTACAATTTCACTGCCACTGGCTCAGTTTTTGAAATGAGATGAAGATAGGAGACGGTACAGAGAGTCTGTCTGTAACCGGGATCCCTGAAGCAAGTGGAGAAGCATCAACCATGGCTGAGAGAGTCAATTAGAGATTTAGAATTTGGTGCCAACTCAGTAGACTCTGTCTTCTCTTCATTGTGAATGACTGCAAATTTGCTGAGTGCAAAATGATTCACGGAGCTTCTGGCTTGACCTGGATGTTCTGATCATGAACAAAAATAATTCCACGCAGCTGGAAAAGCTCAGCCTGGTAGAGGAAGATTTGAAGATATCTATGGTTTTGTTTGCTTACTGGTTAGAAAGCAACAATAATATATTGCCAGAATGTGGGCTCTGCTGGTGTCCCTGTTACATGTTCTGCTATCCTGCCCCTCACACTGTGTGGTTGGATCATTGCATATTCTGTGGAATGATTATGATGACACTAGACTACAAAGATTACCAGGGTTCCTTTCTCCCCCTTTCTTCAAGCTGCAAAACTTGTCCACCTGAAAACAAAGTGGAAGTTGTTAATCACAGATAATTATCTTTGCTTTAACTTGACTTCATAGTCCTCTCAGCCAATGCCAGAAGACAGTAAAAGATGACTAAGGAAGGTTACGAATGATCTATTATGTCATTTTGACCAGGTCCACAAAGCCTTTGTGAAACAGCTGCCACATGGGATTAGAAATGTTTTTTTTTTCTCCTGTATACTAACTAGGATAAATCAGGAAACATGAGAGACAGAGAGCATGTTAAAAGGCCCATAATGAACTTCAGAGTCCAGAGATGCTCTAATCTAATGAGAATAGATCCTTTGCATTGCATGCCCAATTAATTATTCATGGCAGCAACATCAATAGGCTTTCATTTTGTTTTAGGGCCAGTAAGTATCTTAAAAAATTAGATTAATGTGTAAGTGTTTTCAGAAGCCTTTAGTTGGTTAAGACATCCTATAAAAAGTCTGCCCAAAAATAGTACAGTTCAGACAAAAGATAAACCAATCATTTCCACAAAAACTCCTTTTTAACTTTTCATACTACCCATTATAAATTGGTTGCATATGGTGCCTTTGGAGAGAAAGAACTTGCATTTCTATAGCACCTTCCACATCCAGAGAATGTGCTAAAGTGCTTTATAGTCAATGGATTATTTTGAAATGTCGACCTTGTAATTTAAGAGAATACAGCAGCTTATGTTCGCACAAGATTCCACAAAGAGCAATGAGATAACTTATTCGAGGAATCTGAGCTGTGCTAAAGTAGTTATGTCACGATGACATGGAACTGGAGCTTGGGTCTGTATTTTCCACATAAAATGCCCTCTCTCACTTTCCTCTGTATATAGATCTGTTCAATAGAGTCTGTTGCTGTTCACTCACAAAACAGAAAGCTGTAGATGCAATTTCAGCACGTCCTGTTCATCAAAGGACCTCACATTAAGAATAAACAAGGTGCGCATTTTTAAGGGCACACTCACACAAAACAGACTGTCACTCTTGGGGAAGTCAATACAAGAAAGTGGAAATCACCCTCAATGGCCATTGCACACACTTTAAGTTGGACGCAGGAGTAGCAGTCAGTGTTTTGTCAAACAGTCTCAGATGCCTGCGGGCAGATGGAGTACAACATGGGAAAGTGTGAGGTCATGCACTTTGGGAAGAAGAATAAAAGCCTGGATTATTTTCTAAATGGGGAGAAAATTCAGAAGTCTGAAGCGCAAAGAGACTTGGGAGTTCTAGTCCAGGATTCTCTCAAGGTAAACTTGCAGGTTGAGTCAGTAGTCAGGAAGGCAAATGCGATGTTGGCATTTATTTTGAGAGAATTTGAATATAAAAACAGGGATGTACTACTGAAGCTTTATAAGGCTCTGGTCAGGCCGCATTTGCAGTATTGCGTGCAGTTTTGGGTCCCATATCTCAGGAAGGATGTACTGGCCCTGGAGTGGGTTCAGAGAAGGTTCACGAGAATGGTCCTAGGAATAGAAAGCTTAACGTATGAGGAACGTTTGAGGACTCTGGGACTATACGCATTGGCGTTTAGACGGATGAGTGGGGATCTAATTGAAACATTCAGAATGCTGAATGGCCTGGACAAAGTGGATGTTGGGAAGACGCTTCCATTGGTAGGAGAGTCTAGAATCCGAGGGCACAGCCTTAAAGTAAAGGGAAGACCTTTTAGAACGGAGATAAGGAGAAACTTCTTCAGCCAGAGAGTGTTGAATCTATGGAATTCACTGCCACAGAAGGCTGTGGAGGCAAGATCATAGAGTAGATTTAAGAGTGAGATAGATAGGTTCTTGATGATCAAAGGGATCAAGGGTTACGAGGAGAAAGCAGGAGAATGGGGTTGAGGAACTTATCAGCCATGATTGAATGGTGGAGCAGATTCGATGGGCCGAATGGCCTAATTTCTGCTCCTATGTCTTATGGTCTTATGGAAGCTACAAACTTTACCTCAGTATGCAAACGATGTGCAAAATTTCTCAGGCTTGCTGCAGTGTTCCAGTGAAGTCCAACGCAAGCTGGAAGAACAACACCTCATTTTCCGCTTGGGGACCCTACAGCCCTCCGGACTCAATATCGAGTTCAATAACTTTAGGGCCTAAACTCTCCCATGTCCCAGCCCCCCACCCCACACACCAGGCCTTGTTATCACATAGCCTGCCATTACACACTAGCTATTGTTTGCCACTAATAGCCTCTGTTAACAGCTATTCCTAGCCTGATCGTTAGCAACTCCTTCGTCTGTCGGACTGTTCTTCTCCCACTTTGAGCTCTATCCCCACCTATCATTTACTCCTTACCCTCTCCCACCACCTTATCTTCTGCATAGAAACCAACATTTTCCTAGCTACCATCAGTTCTGAGGAAGGGTCACTGGACCCAAAACGTTAACTCTGATTTTTCTTCCCAGATGCTGCTAGACCTGCTGAGCTTTTCCAGCAAATTCTGTTTTTGCTCTCCTGATTTACAGCATCCACAGTTCTTTCAGTTTTTAACTCAATATCAAAGTTTATGTCACTTGAGAGAGATTACTCCGCGGAAGATTTCAAAACAACACAAGACCTTAGAAAACCTGTAGCCTGGGCAGCAAGCTAGCGCCAGAACTATAAGACAGAAATGTGAGATGAGACACTTTGGATACAGGAAATGTAGAAACATAACCTATGCTTAGAAAATAAGCCACTGAATGAGTAGCCAATCAAAGGGATCTGGCAATATAGGTATGCAAATCAATAGATGTAACATCACAGATTAGCAAATTAATTAAAATGTTAATAAAGCAATGGGATTTATTTCTATGGTATACATTTCAAAACTACAAAGTCATGTTAAACTTAAGTAAGGTGTTGGCTAGGTTGCACTGAAGGATCTTATGCACAGTTCTGGTCTCCATGCTATTAAAAAAAACCCATAAACACTGGAGAAAGTGGTGCTGATAGACGTCTTTAAAATTAAGGATGGACTGGATAGGATAGATGTGAAGAAAATGTTTTGATTTGTGGGAACATTTAAAATCAGGGGTCATATTTACCAGATATTTGTTAATAAATCCATTAGGAAAACAATACCCGTATACAGAGAATAGTCAGACTGTGGAACTCTCTACCACAGGAAGTGATTGAGGTAAGTAGTTCAGATATTTTCAAAAGGCAACTTGAAGTACATGAGATGAAAAGGATCAGAAAGCATTGAAACAGCTGAGCTGAGGCAGGTATTTTGGGAGATGGCATATGTGGGGTGTAAAGTTCTGTGCAAAATTCAGTGTGTGTAACATTTGGTTAGTGTTAATTGATTTGCATAAAATCTCACTTAAAATCTATGGTTTGACTGAATAGGGTAAATGTACAGGCCATTCAGCCCATCTTGTGTCTACTGGCATTAATATTCCACGCAAACCTCATCATGCCTTACTTTATCTCACCGTATCACCACATCCTCCTATTCCCTCTCCCGCATGTGTTTATTCAACTTTCCATAAACATAAGAACACCATCACTCTAGATCATTGCCTGTGGTAACAAGTTCCACATTTCCACCAACCTCTGGGTAAAGAAACTTCTCCTGAATTTCTGATTGGATATACGATAAAACTGAAGAAAACACTCAGGAAACCAGCTACGACAAATCTCCAGTTTTATGCAAAATGTCTGTTCTCATCCCTGAGTGCATGGAGCCACAATTTAGCAGATATGTATCCGATGGACAGCCGGAATGAATATTTCAACTTAAATCTTTAACAAATCTTTTCAATTCTCTTCCTAAAACCTGGATGGATTGCCAGGAATCTGGACAAAATTTGCTGAAGCTGGGCTCCACAGATTAAATCAGAGTGCCTGACAAGGGATTATGTAAATTATACAGCAGGGGAAAGGAAAAAGGAAAAGAACACAAGATAAATACGAAAGCTGGTCTCAAGATGAAGGGTCACAGAGTCCGATGTTCACTGATGATTTACCGCTCAGAAACTGTTTGCATGCGCTGTAAACAGAAAGCAAAGCCCAGCAGGCAGTTCCAGCTTTCACAACACTAACAATGAGTGGCCACGAGCAACCAATTTAACTGTCTATTCTGCAGCTCAACTTGCAAAACCAACTAACCTACACACTTTCAACCAACCATCCTGGCCCCCATGGAACCTTCAAGCAACCCCGTACTCTGTTAGTCTTCTTCATTCATTCTCTGTGCATGTGGTACACACTTAGTGTACTCCAAGTACACATACTTGTAAACTCTTTGCACCCATGGTACGCATTCCTAAACTCTGGGTGACCACGATGTACAGTCGTTAACTCTCTATACACTTGATATGATTGTACACTCATACACTTTAGGTACACTTGTATGTATTTATAAACTCTCTGCACATTCAGAGTACACTCAAATGCTCTCTGTACACAGACAATATATTTGAACATTTTTTTCACTCAAAATATACTCACATGTTCTTTGTGCCATACATCTGCATATGTTCTTTGTATAGCCAGTGTACATTCACACTCTTTTTGCACACTGGTATACACTCAAATGCTCTCTGTAAACCCAGCGTACATTTGTATACCCTTGGTGGTCCCTGTGTACCCATGTATATTCAATGTATACCTAGTGTACACTTGCACACTGTACACACCGATACATTCAGATATCTCCGTATACCCAGTATATAGTTGTACATTCAGTTTACATTTGCATGCTCTCCGTGCTCCTCGATGCTCTCTGCATGCTTGGTATTCGCTCACAAACTGTCTGTATATCCATTGTGAAAGGGTCTCTGTTAAGGTAGACTCTAGATGTGCATTAAGAATTTATCACCTAAGTTATGGTCTGGAGAGCAGCTTTACACCAGACTCATTTGAGATCAGTTACTAATGATTGCAGTTGCCTACCTGCCTCTATAAGCACCTTCCCACTTATTTGCCCATCTATGTACATACCTACCCATCTACCTGTCTACCAATCCATTTTCTCACTTATCCACCTATGCCCCTTAACAGCCACACACTCATGTACCTACTTACCCTATCCTCTATGCACCTATTTACCTACCGACATACCTATTTATCCAATTTCTCACCTACTTATTCACTTACTTACTTAACAACCTGGCTATCCACCTCCATACCCAAGTGTCTCCCAATCTACCTAACCATCTACCTATTTATCTACATTCCCAATTACCTCTCCTCCCCCACTGTTTACTCAGTGGATCGGAGTAACTTCCTGTTTTTTCCCATGAAAAGTTAACTTTGCTCTGTAACACTTACCAACTGGAGGTACAGCTGGTGAAAAAGAATTCAGTTTTTTTTCACTTCCTGGAGTCAAGCATAAATAATATTTTTTTGACAGGCCCAACTCTCCATTTTTCTTTTGGGATTTTGTTGATTTTTATAGTCCTTTTGCACATCCAAAACCAAAAAGGAGAAATTGACACCTTGTGATCTTAACCCATTGATGATTTCTATTGCGTATTGTTACAATCAACTACAACTTCGGGGCAAAGCTAAACGCATTTTGATTTTCTTTGTATTTGTGAAACAAATACTCTCACTGTATCTGATCAATCAATCAGGATTTCTATTTGCATATCATAATGAAAGGTGCTTTATAGATATATTATATCTATATTTATATTTATATATATATAAATGTCACTTATTTGAGAGCTTTGAAAGGGGTTTAATGTTTAACTTTTTCTTCAGCCATGCTTTATTTCAGCACGAGAGAGAGTCCTTCCAGTGGATATTAATGAAAATTTGTTAGCAATGGAAGAGTTTTAAGAGCAAGCATTGAGGAGCATTAAATTGCTTTCATTTAAAAGGGCGCAGAATTGATTCTCTTTGTTTAAGGGAAAAAAAAACATAGCTTGGAAAGATTTTGGTCAGTTCACAGAAATCCTAGTTGAAGTTACGTGTATAAAACAGTTTGTCCTAGAGAAAGGAGTTAGTTTGGAAAAATTAGGAAATAGGTTGCCTCTGTGCAAGGGTTTTAGTTGAAGCCCAGACCAAAAGTAACCCTAAAAGAGGTTATTTGAAGCTGAGAAAGTCTAATCTCAGTTGTGTGAATGCTCAAGGAAGAGGCTATCAAATTCTCAAGACTGGGAATTGAAAGCAACAGTTAAGTCAAAAAGTTCTCTCTGGTATTTGAGTACTGTAGTTAGATGCTGTTGGGATAGATTGAATATTGTATTTTTACTGTGTTTTGGAAGTATTTTAGCATGGTATTATATGATGGTAGCTTGTTTTTTGTTCTATTTTGTCTTTTCTTCTCCCTAATAAATTTCTGTTTTATTATTTTAACCAGACCTGCAGCATTGCATACTTGTGTTTTGGTGAAAGACCACCTTGCTAAATGTTGAAAAAGCAAATATGATCTATCAAATCAGATTTCAGGCTGGGATCTGATTTGACCAGAAATACCATCAGCTAGGATCATAACAGTACATCATACAGGATTGTTTAGTATCATTATTAAAGTCTAATTGTACAAGACTTTTCCAAACCAACTTCCATTGAATTGTTTTAGTGAAACTGAGAATGGAAGGAACACAGGTTGCTGGGAAGGTGCAGTTACCTAGATCTGGGATTTGCCAGCATTTTTCATAGTAATTGTAAGTATATGCATGTGGAACTGGAATGTGACTCTAATCACCAGAGATCACATTAGATCAAAGCAACATTCTACATCGAGAAGAACAAACATTTGTTTGAAATTTTGACTTATCTGTAACTTCTGAGACAGTTGTTTTAATGGTAACTTTACACCTGGATTGCAGTTGTAAAGGTTATATTTGGTTTGGAAATGAATGTTTTCTTTGGATCAAAGTAATTCAAGTCTAACAAGAAAAATGTGTTTGTCAATGTGTTGTTGCCTCCCAGATGCAGGCCTATTTTTCCTAGGACTCCATGTCTGAATTTGTTCAATCACAGTTCCACCCTTGCCACAGGCCCGAAGCCTCTCCTATGTGACTGTGACCACATTAAATTATAATCCTTCATTTTTCTCAACCTGTCTGCAGCCTTTGACGTGGTTGAACAGACCATCCTTTTCCACTGCCTACCGACTGTTATCCAGCCATGTTGGACTGCACTCACCTGGTTCCATTCTTATCTTTCTAATCATAACCGAGAATCTCCATCAATGGATTCTCTTCCTGTTTCTGCACTGTTAACTCTGGTGTCTCCTCAGGATGTATCATTGACCCTCTCTTGTTTCTGCACTGTTAACTCTGGTGTCTCCTCAGGATGTATCATTGACACTCTCCTGTTTCTGCATCGTTAACTTTGGTGTCTCCTCAGGATGTGTCATTGACCCTCTCCTGTTTCTGCACCGTTAACTCTGGTGTCTCCTCAAGATGTATCACTGACCCTCTGCTGTTTCTCATCTGCATGTTATCCCTCCATTACATCATCTAAAAGCAGTGCTACTTTCACATTTCCACAGGTCCACCTCACCAGCACCTCCCTCGCCTCCTCCACAGTTGATGAATTATCAGATTGCTTGTCAGACATCCAATACTGGATGAGTAGCAATGTCTGACAATTAAATATTGAAAGTCATTGTTTTCTATCTCTGTCGCACTCCTCTCCTGACAACAGTCTGAGATTAATCCTGTCTCTTTGCAGCTTTAGTATCTAGTTGACCATCACAAGATGAGCTTCCAACTACATACTATGTCATCACTGAAACTGTATGTTTTATAACATCACTTATTTCACAGCTGTTTCAGTTCATGTGTTGCTGAAATCCTCATTTATTCCTTCACTACCTCTAGACCTGACCATTCCAAATCACTGCAAGTGGTCTCTCCATAAATTTGAGGTTATTCAAAACTGTGCTCCCAACTTCTTAATTTATAACATGCCCTGTTCAACCAGTGTCCCTGTGCTCTCTCACCTACGCTGGCTCTCAGTAAAGTGACAGTCTACTTTTAAAGTGCTCAACCTTATTTGTTAATCCCTGAATAATCTCACCCAACTCTACCTGTCACCTATAGCCCAGCAAACCTCCTGCCCTCATGACTCTCTGACTGATATCTGCGCTCATTGAAATTTGGCCTTTTCAGCATTCCCGATTTTGATCATTCCAACAGTGATGGCTGCGCAATCAGCTAACTTGATCCCAAGCTCTGGAAATCCCTCCTTAAATCTTTAACTCTTTCTCTCCCCTCCTTCATGACACTCCTTAAAATCTACCTCTTTAACCAAACTTCTAATGGTTTCTTGTTGTTTCATAATGCCTGAAAATTTCAGGAGAATCCTATAAGGATTGTAACCCCAGGATAACATGCTTTACTTGAGCAACTTTATGTCATAGCATCCAGAATGAATTACTCAAATTCAAATGCGAGGAGTGTCACAGTCTTGATAGTGTTCATGTAGAGATTGTCACCTTTCGCTACTGGCGCGTACAATTCCAGCAGGAATGTTCTCTCTCATGTGATCCACCAGGATCACTAAACAAGCAGCAATCATACCTCTTTGTTGGTGGAAATCTCCCTAACCCATCCCTACCTTTCCACACCTCTTCTTCCCTCTAACTCATACTCTTTACCCTTTAGTACTTCCCACACCCTTCTCATCCTAAACAGAACATGGAATTTGATATAACTAGTAAGTTAGTTCACCATCTTTCTAATCAATGAGAAGGTCAATGTAAGCAAAGCTTACAGTCAAAAATCAAAAACAGCCTGGGAACCCTGCAGCCCAATGGCATCAATGTGGATTTCACAAGCTTCAAAATCTCCCCTCCCCCAACCGCATCCCAAAACCAGCCCAGCTCATCTCCACCTCCCTAACCTGTTTTTCCTCTCACCTCAAGCCACACCCCCATCTCCTATCTACTAACATCATCCCGCCCCCTTGACCTGTCCGTCCTCCCTGGACTGACCTATCTCCTCCCTACCCCCCTACCTACACTCACCTTTACTGGCTCCATCCCCGCCTCTTCGACTTGTCTGCCTCCTCTCCACCTATCCTCTCCTCTATCCATCCTCTATCCGCCTCCCCCTCTCTCCCAATTTATTTCAGAACCCTCTTCCCCTCCCCCATTTCTTATGAAGGGTTTAGGCCCGAAACGTCAAGTTTTCCTGCTCCTATGATGTTGCTTGACCTGCTGTGTTCATCCAGCCCCATGCTTGTTATCTCGGATTCTCCAGCATCTGCAGTACCTTTTATCTCTGACACATGGACAGGCTGACTGTCCAAAGTGGATTCCAGAATTCAAGCATTCACGGAAATTCGAGGAAGCAAAACTTGGAGGGTGGCTCAGCACCTTGATTCTGGGAATTCTCACTTCCCCATTTGAACCAGCATGACTGAATGTTGGTGAGATGGTACAGCAGTCTGCTGATTCACACTGCTGAAGGAGCTGGCCATGTGCAGCCAGGGCCTGGAAGACTTGACAGTTTTAAAAGGAACACTCAGGATATCACTCCCCCTCCTCTACTCTCTGAAGGGTGCCCAATGAGCTGGGAAATGCCTGAATCAGGTCCCCAGCACAAGGAGACTTTGACATAAGAAAAGATTCTGGAGCACTGGCTCGTGGGACGTTGATTTTCTTGTGATAGTTTTGCTTTATCAGGGAATTGAGAGACTTGCTAATAAGAGTACTAATGCTTATGGAATCAAGGCAGCTGGATAGAATCATGTCACAGAACATCCTGAATCAAACCAAACGGCAGAATAGGCACGAGGGGCTGAATGGTCTTCCACCTGATTCTATCTTCCAATTAGTGCTGAGAGTTTTCCCTTATTTTTGCAACCAATTATACCAGAAATGGACTGGTGTTATCCACTGAAACAGAATTGCCCTATTGCATTTCTCCTGGCTGGCTCCTAACTGCATCCTAATTTGAACTAATGAAGCATGTTACCAAAGTACCTGAAATATATGACTAGACGCGCCCCTGCCCATGACTACCTCTTCCTTTCACACTTTGCAATGCTTCTTTCTCCAACTCTGAGAAACCTCACAGTGAATTGATTGAAAAGTAACACAAGAGTAAGTCTGGAATACAACTCTGTCTTCTTGTCATTGCTGCAGAATGGAGAACTCTCACATCCTTCATTAGGACAACTACAGGTCTGCATTTTTATTTCGGTGTAAAACAATGTCCCAGATTTAAAAGTTCACAATGTTTGCTTTAATTGCTTTGGGAGCAGTGCAAATCATGAAAAAAATCAAAGTCCAAGTCTCGCAAACCAGAAAGTGCTACGAGCTGCTTCATATTTTGCTCTGCGGCACGCACACACACACACACACACACACACACACACATTCTCTCTCTCTCTCTCTCACTCTCACACACACACTCTCTCTCACACACACACTCTCTCTCTCTCTCACACACACACTCTCTCTCACACACACACACACACTCTCACACACACACTCTCTCTCACACACACACACACTCTCTCTCACACACACACTCTCTCTTTCACACACACACACTCTCTCACACACAC
>JAHRHZ010000077.1:24972623-24992623 GCA_024137785.1 Ginglymostoma cirratum | reverse complement strand
TGATCCCTTCCAGGGCAAAGCAGCTAAGTTGATTAACACCCATCCACAACCTTCAATGTTCATTCCCTCCACCACCAATGCACCACGTGTACCATCTACAAGATTCACTGCAGTAATTTACCAAGCATCCTCTGACGGCACCTTCCAAACTCTACCATCTAGGAAGGCAAGGGCAGCAGATAAATGGGAACACTAGCACCTACCTAACCTTGGAACTGTTACATAGCTCATGAGTCAACTCCTCAAGAAGACACAAGAATGGTATTGAAATTCTCATCAAGAGAACACATTATGCAAGATTAAAGAAATGTTGTTGTCCATAGATGTCTTCGTGCGCTATAATCTTTTATTTCCAATAATAATAGCAGCAACACTTAAGATCAGTAATCTTCTAGGGGCCACCAGATGGATGTTGCAAACCAGTCTATTCTGCAACAAGAGCGTTATTTGATACAAAAACATAATACACTGCAATTGAAAAGGAATCTCTCTCAGTTACCTGGCCTTATGAGATATTCAGACAAATTATAAGACTCAAAGTGGTCATCGAAGCTAATCAAACACCTTTAGTTTTTCTACTCAATGAGCAGGAACTTGCAAGGATGCCTCCAAGAGTACAAAGATTCTGACTTTGTCTCATGAATTTTGCTTACAAAACAGTCTACATACAGAGGAAGATACAGACAATGGCAGATGCACCGTCTAGTGCAGTGGTGACAGCCTTATTAGTTCTGATATAGACTGCATCCAAGAAATCGAGTCACACATACAATCCGCAGTGGCACAACGGCCAGCACGTCAGAATTGGATTGACCAGATTTGACAAGGATAAATGAGAGAACAGGAATATCTGCTGATATTGAACTGAATCTGCTAATCCTGGAAGATTACTGCTCTTTGAGATCGTAGCTGAAGCATTAGCCATTATCATTGTTGGGAATAAAGGATTGTGGTGTGCTGCAGAAAAGGGCAAACAAGTGGCCAAGAAATTATATTTAGAGCAAAGGAGACATTTTACCATTGTTGGTGATAAACCAGTACATGACGAATGACTGGTCATTTTGAGGAAGTTGTACCTAGGACACTTCGGAATCACCAAGTGCAGTGCCAGAGCTCAGTTGTCTAGGATGGCCAGTGATAATGAGGAGCTTATTACCAATTGTCAGACATGTGCCATCCACTGACCAGAACCAAAAGAATCTTTAATGCCCAGTAAATACCCAACCAGATCTTGGGAACATATGGGGATGTGTTCGGGTTAGGAATTATATTAGAACTGGTATTATGCAATGAGATAGGTTAATGCATAACCTCACAGTGAAGATGCCACTAGGTGGCAGTGACCATAGTATGATTGAATTTTACAT
This sequence comes from Ginglymostoma cirratum, assembly GCA_024137785.1. Lineage (NCBI taxonomy): Eukaryota > Metazoa > Chordata > Chondrichthyes > Orectolobiformes > Ginglymostomatidae > Ginglymostoma > Ginglymostoma cirratum. The sequence continues at coordinate 24,991,256 of JAHRHZ010000077.1, read as the reverse complement.
TCATTTTGAGGGAGAGAGGAGTGTGTCCAGGATTATAAAACTAAATTTAAATGAGAGGAATTATGAGGGCATTAAAGCTGAACTGGCTAAAGTGAATTGGCAAATTTGTTTGAAGGATAGATCAATACAGATGTAATGGCAGACATTTAAGGGGCTATTTCAGAATACACAGAATAGACACATTCCAATGAGTTAGAAAACTTCCAAGGGATGCATCTATGGTTAAACAGAAATGTCTAAATACTATCAAACTAAAGGAAAATGTACATGACTGTGCAAAGACAGGTGACAGATCAGAAGATTGGACAGAATGTAAAAATAAGCAAAGAATAACCAAAAAAAATCATAAAAAGAAGGAAAAATTGGATGAGAGAAAGCTAGCCAAAAATATAAAGAAGTAAGAGCATTTACAAATATTTAAGGAAGTAAAGCGTTAACAATTGAGTATTGCTCCTCCAGAATGTGGGATTGGAGAATTAACATCAGAAAAGTAGGAAATAACAAATGAGTGGAACAGGTATTTTGCCTCAGTCTTTACCAGAGAAGAAAAGACTAACATTCCAGAAGTTGTGATAGATACAGAGGAAAGGAGGAAAATTACAATCATCAGAGAGGTGTTATTGAGTAAATTGTTTGTACTGTGGGCTAACAAGTGCTTAGGTCCTGATGGACATCATCCTAGTATCTTAAAAGATGAGGTTTGTGAGATAGTTGATGCACTGGTTTTATTTTCCATACTTTCTTTGATTCAGGATTTGGTCCATTAGAATGTACAATAAAAACGATAGCTCCTTTATTTAGAAGAGGAATGAGACAGAAACAGATGAAGTCACCATAGCCCTACCGACCATGAGGCTACTTTCTCATTAGAGAGAGATGATCGGTTGTGGTTTAACCTCAGGTGAGGGGAAAGGTTGAAGGAGAACCCTTTACAGTAACCTCAGCTGATGCAGGAATTCAAACCCATCCTTTTGGCATCAGTATACCTCATAAATCAGATATCCAGCCAACTGAGCTAAACAGCCCCAGGCAGGCAATGCAGGCTGGTAAGATTATCATTTGTCATAGGGGATATGTTCCAAGCTATTACTAAAGACATTATAATAGGCCACTTGGGTACATTCAAGATAACCAAGCAGATACAACAATGTTTTTGTGAAGGGGAAATTACGTTTAGTAAATCTCTTGGAGTTATTTGAGGAAGTAACACATTCCATGGATAAAGAAGAACTGGTGGTATTACTGTACTTCAATGTCCAAAGGTATTTCATAATTTGCCACTTAAAAGGTATTATAGAAAATAAGAGTTTGTAGTTTAGGGGTAGCATGTTGGCAATGGATAGAAGGTTGGCTGGCTAACAGGAAGTAGAAATTCTACATAAATGGGTCTTTTCCAGATTGGCAAGGTGAAAAAACGGCTTGTCAAAGGGATCAGTGCCAGGAACGTCAATATTTTACAAATTATATAAATTACTTAGATTAGGTGATGGAAGGGTCTTGTTGCCAAAATTGCTGATGACACAAAAATAGATAGGAAAATAAACTGTGAAGAGGACATAGATTGGGCGAATCAAATCAGCCACTACGCCATAGAGGAGGAATTTCTGGAGTGTATATGGGATGGTTTTCTTGATCAGTTTGTGGAGGAACCAACGAGAGAGCAGTCCATCTTAGACTGGGTGCTGTGTAATGAGAAGGGAATCATTGCCAATCTAGCTGCGCGAGACCCCTTTGGGAACAACAATCTTAACATGATAGAACATTTTATCAAGATGGAGAATGAGGTTATTGTTTTGGAGACTAAGGTGCTGAACCTTAATAAAGGACCCTATGAGGATATGAGGCATGAGTTGGCCTTGGTAGATTGGGGAGAGTTACTTAAAGGGATGACTGTACATAGGCAATGGCAAACATTCTAGGAACGCATGGAGGAACTGCAATAACTGTTTATTCCTGTCTGGCACAAAAGCAAAATGGGTAATAGGGCCAATCCATGGCGTAGAAAGGAAATTAGAGATAGTATCCGATCCAAGGAAGAAAAATACAGATTGGCCAAGAAAAATAATAAATCTGAGGATTGGGAGTAGTTTAGAATTCAGCAAAGAAGGACTAAGGGATTGATTACGAAGGGAAAAATGGAGTACGAAAGTAAGCTTTCAGGGGACATAAAGTTTCTACAGGTACGTGAAGAGAAAGAGATTGCAAAAGACTAATGTAGGTCCCCTACAGATAGGAACAAGGGAATGTATAATAGGAGACAAAGAAATGACGGAGGAACTGAATACATGCTTTGGTTCTGCCTTCACAAAAGAAGACACAAATCAGATACCAGAATTATTGGAGGATGCAAGATTTAGTGAGAGGGAAGAACTGAGGGAGATCAATATGAGTAGAGAAATGGTGCTGGGAAAATTGTTGGGATAGAAGGCCAATAAATCCCCAGGGCCTGATAATCTACAAACCAGATTAAAGAATTACTTAAAGACGTAGCTCTACAAATAGTGGATGCATTGGTGGTCATCTTCCAGTATTCTATAGACTCTGGAACAGTCCCTGCAGGTTGGAGGGTGGCTAATGTCACTCCAATATTCAAAAAGGGAGGTAGAAAGAAAACAGGGACTTATAGACTGGTGAGCCTAATATCGGTAGTGGGAAAAATTCTTGAATCCATTGTCAAGGATCTTATAGCAGAGCATTTAGAAAGCAACGGCAGGATCTGACAGAGTCAGCATGGATTTATGAAGGGGGAATCATGCTTGACAAATCTGTTGGAATTCTATGAAAATGTAACCAGTAGAGTTGACAAGGGGGAGCCAGTCAATGTGGTATATTTGGATTTTTAGAAAGCTTTTGACAAAGTCCCACATAAGAGATTAATGTGCAAGATTAAAGTGCATGGGATTGGGGGAAGTGTATTGAGATGGACATGAAACCGATTGGCAGAGAGGAAACAAAGAGTAGGAATTAATGGGTCCTTTTCAAATTAGCAGGTTATAACTAGTGGGGTGCCGCAGGATCATTGCTGGGACCCCAGCAATTCACAATATATATTAACGATTTGGATGAGGGAAAAAAATGTAACATCTCCAAGTTTTCAGATGATACCAAGTTGGGTGGGAGGGTAAACTGTGATGAGTATGCAGAAATCCTTCAGCATGATCTCGACAGGTTGGGTGAGTGGGCAAATCAATGGCAGATGCAGTGTAATTTGGATAATTGTGAGGTTATTCACTTCAGCAGCAAAGACAAGAGAAGGCAGATTACTACCTGAATGGCTGTAAATTGGGAGAGGGGAGTGTGCAGCGGGACCTGGCTGTCCTTGTGCACCACTCTCTGAAGGTAAACATGCAGGTGCAGCAGGTGGTAAAGAAGGCAAATGGTATGTTGGCCTTCTTTGCCAGAGGCTTTGAGTACAGGAGCAGGGATCTGTTGTTGCAGTAGTACAAGACCTTGGTGAGACCACACCTGGAAAATTGTGTGCAATTTTGGTCTCCTTTTCTGAGGAAGGATGCTCTTGCTCTGGAGGGAGGGCAGCAAAGGTTTACCACGCTGATTCCGGGGATGGCGGGTCTGATGTATGAGGAGAGATTGACTAGGTTGGAATTGTTTTAGCTGGAGTTCAGACAAATGAGGTGGGATCTCACAGAGACTTATAAAATTCTAACAGGACTGGACAGGGTAGATGCATGGAGGATGTTCCTGATGGTGGGTGTCTCCAGAAACAGGGGTCGCACTATGAGGATTCAGGGTAGACGATTTAGGATGAGGATGAGGAGACATTTCTTCACCCAAAGAGTGGTGAGCCTGTGGAATCATTACCACTGAAGTAGCTGATGCCAAAACATTGAATGTATTCAAGAGGTGACTAGATATAGCACTTGGGACAAATGGGATCAAAGGTTATGGGGAGAAAGCAGGATTAGGCTATTGAATTGGAGGATCAGCCATGATCGTGAAGAATGGCGGAGCAGGCTTGAAGGGCTAATGGCTTCCTCCTGCTCCTATCTTCTGTGTTTCTATATTTCTAGGACACAATGAGGCTATTAAAAGATTCAAATAGAGTAAGTGATTGAGTAAAGATGTGTTGAATGAAATGTACGGTGTGAAATGTAAAATTGTCCATTTTGGTAGGAAGAACCAGAATAAAGCATATTATCTAAATGGGAAGAGATTGCAGAGCTCTAGTGTGCAGCGGGATCGGGTATCCTCATGTGTTAATGATAAAATGTTAGTATACAGGTACAGTAAGTAATTAGGAAAGCTAACAGAACGTGATAATTTATCACAAGGAGAATTGAATACAAAAGTTAGGAAGCTACGCTTCAGTTATACAGGGACACTGCATGTGGAGTATTATTCATGGTATTGGTTACCTTAGTGAAGGAAGGATGTAATTGCATTGGAATCAGGATAAAGAAGGTCTACAAGCCTTAATGTCTGGAATAGAGGAGGGGAATGGTGTGGCAGGGGTTGGCTCATGAGTAAAGGTTGAACAGGCTCAGCTTAACTCCTCACCTACACTCACCTTTACTGGCTCCATCTTCGCCTCCTTAATCTGTCTGTCTCCTCTCCACCTATTTGCTCCTTTATCCATCTTCCATCCGCCTCCCCCTCCCTCTCTATTTATTTCAGAATCCCCTTCACCTCCCCCATTTCTGAAGAAGGGTCCAGACCCGAAACGTCAGCTTTCCTGCTCCTCTGATGCTGCTTGGCCTGCTGTGTTCATCCAGCTCTACACCTTGTTATCTCAGATTCTCCAGCATCTGCAGTACCTTTTATCAATGAATCAGCTTGTATCTGCTAGAGTTTAGAACAGAGAGCAGTAACCGATGAAATATATAAGTTATGAGGGGTTTTGGCAGCATAGATGCAGAGAGGACATTTCCTTTAATGGGATTATCTAGAACTTGGGGTCAATCTTTCAAAATCAGTGGTCAGACCCTTCAAGAACTTTTTTTTAGTTCTGAGAGGATGGGGAGTCTTTGGAATTCACTTCTTCAAAAAGTGTTGGGAGTAAAGTTACTGCATATTTTTAAGGCAGAGGTATATATAATTCTTGTTAAGCAAGGCGTGAAAAGTTATCAGTGGTGGACCGAAATATGAATTTGAGGTTACAATCAGTTGAACCATAAACTTTTGAATGGTAGAGCATTATGGAGGGTGAATAACTTGCTCCTGCTCCATGTTTGTATATACTCTTCAAACTTGACGAGGAGGGGGAATATCCTAATTCACATTTGATCACTTCAGGCTTGAACAAATCCACGCACAACAGCTGCAACATCAGCTGAAACACTTCTTTGTCCCACATCAACTTTCATTTATCAGAGAGAGAACCATACAGTTGTAAAAGAGAGTGCGACTGTGTTATTCCAATCACAGAAGCTTAATTAAAAAGATGACATTACTAATTTAGTGCTTTTTTATGAGTTCCTTTGATTTAAAATAACAAAAAAAATTAAAGATCTTCCATTCTAGTAGAAGACTTTGGTATTTTCTAGAGAGCAGATTGCTTTTATAAATAGCATTCCTAAACTACGTTATGAAAAGACTGTGGTTTTCGATGAGATCTGTAGCCTGATGTAGAGAATCAGACAATACATGTTTATGTCTGAACTAATCACTGGATAGAAATTCTTCATGGTTTTTGAACTGATGTGATCACTTTGCTTCCTTATACAGGTTCTGAACTATTATTAATAATGATGGCTCTAATTATCTAGAAAAAACAAAATACTTATTTAAAAATAACAGCTCAGAACCGTATGTCCTCCTACATTGGTGCTGTCATTTTTCCATATTTTACTTCTTCCAATCTGATGGGTTCCGGTTAGCTGGGAATGTCTGGAGTATGATGTTGCAGCTTTGTAAGCTACACAGTGATATACAGTAAATAGTCTAATACTATCTCACACCCACTGCAGCATTATTACAAATCATGGACTGATCAACTACTTTTAACATCTTTTAATGTTAGAACTTCCAGTTTGGTTCACATTAAAATGTGACCCAGATTGAGAAACTTGTGAGTGAAGTTCTGATAATATTATATGATGCTTCTGTTTTCCATGACCAGAGAGCAGCGTGGGAAGGTAGCTTAGTTTGGTTCTGCTTCCTCCTCAGCAGGTATCAGACACAAATGGGGACTTCCATATATTCATAACTTAGGTCCCTTATTGTAATGTAATTATATCATGCTTGGATAAACAGAATTGCAGTTAGAACGTTTTAGAATGCACTTGCATGTTATGATTTTCTGTTTGTAAATTCTGTTTGCAGGTTTTAAGGGCTTCAGTTGTGAAGTTAGATAACCCACCTGTAACTTATTATTCTATGCACGAAGCTAAATTAATCGATGTTGAGGTTTTCACAGTAGTGCATTAAAATAACTGTTTAATTCATAATCACATATATCATATCTATAGCAGTAAGTATTCTCGTTTATCAAAAATACTGAAAATAGTCCATTTCAACTCCCCCTCCCTTTCCTCAGACGACATGTCCATCCTGGGCCTTCTGCAGCGCTACAACGATGCCACCCGAAGGTTGCAGGAACAGCACCTCATATTCAGCCTGGGAACCCTGCAGCCCAATGGTATCAATGTGGATTTCACAAGCTTCAAAATCTCCCCTCCCCCTACCACATCCCAAAACCAGCCCAGCTCATCCCCGTCTCCATAACCTGTCCTTCCTTCCACCTATCCCCTCCTCCCACCTCAAGCCCCATCCCCATCTCCTACCTACTAGCCTCATCCCGCCCCCTTGACCTGTCCGTCCTCCCTGGACTGACCTATCTCCTCCCTAACTCCACACATACGCCCACCTTTACTGGCTCCATCCCCGCCTCTTCGACTTGTCTGTCTCCTCTCCACCTATCCTCTCCTCTATCCATCTTCTATCCGCCTCCCCCTCTCTCCCTATGTATTTCAGAACATCCTTGCCCTCCCCCATTTCTGAAGAAGGGTCTAGGCCCGAAGTGTCAAGCTTTCCTGCTCCTCTGACGCTGCTTGGCCTGCTGTGTTCATCCAGCTCCACACCTTGTTATCTCGGATTCTCCAGCATCTGCAGTACCTTTTATCTCTGAAAGTGGTCGACTACTTAGTACAATTCTTTGTTGTTTGGATTTCCTCCCAGTCTGTGACAGATTAACAGATATTAGCTGCAAGTGTATCCTCTGGCCATTATACTAAGACTCTTTGTCTCATTAACACCAGTAATAATATGATAATTTTGACACCTTCTCAAGTACCAAACCTGCTTCAAGAAGCTGAAATTATATTTCAAGTAATCAAATTAAAATTGGTCTCAATTATCACAATTACAGCAAGTTGGTGGCACAATGCTCTCATTGCTAATCTCTTACCGTGTAAAAGATTTTATACTTATATAACATCTTTCATTTATTTATATAAAATATATAAAAACACCTTTTACACCTCAGGAGTCTAAAATGCTTCAATTAATTACTTTTGACATCAATGTGACCACTGCCTCGCTCTTCCTCAAAGATTGCCATGGGACTTCTTACACCATCTGAATGAGTAGGCAGGAACTCAGTGTAGCATCTTGCCCAAAAGACAGTACTTCTGATAGTCTAGCACTCCCCAAGCATGGTACTAGAATGCTGGATTGATTCCTAAAGTGAAGACTAAGCCACTGAAACCTGAGAATGTTCAGCCAAGCTAACCCTGCTATGTGCTGGCAAGGGATATGAGGTGATGTGACAACAGTATTAATTGATTCACCGTTCTAGTTCTAGAAAGAATACCACCCTAGGAATTTGAAATGATGACTAATATTTTGATTAATACAATAAAGGTATTTATTTTTCAGATGGATACATTAAAAACAACTGACCCCTGGTTACTATTTGGAGACAAATAGAAAAATCAGTAATTAGTTTCTGCTTAAACTTGAACAATTTTACTTTAGGTTAGCAAATGTGTTAATTTTCCCAGGTATCCTCTGGAGATTGCTTGGGTGTTATTAAATTAGATTGGTGGGTGCCTGGAACGCATTGCCAGCAGAGGTGGTAGGGGTGGGCACAATAGCGTCATTTAAGATGTATCTAGACAGACACATGAATGGGCAGGGAGCAGAGGGATACAGATAATTGGAAAATAGGCGACAGGTTTAGATAGAGGATCTGGATTTGTGCAGGCTTGGAGGGCCAAAGGACCTGTTCCTGTGCTGTGATTTTCTTTGTTCCCTATTCTTTGTTCTAGATCAAATATTGCATTTTGTATTGTACTGAGGGCTTGTGTAACACTTGTAACATTTTGTATTGTACTGAGGGTAACACTTGTGGGCTCATCACTGGCATTGGGTTTAAATTGGGCCTTAGCTGTTGTGGCAAAAGCAAATTGTCAGTCAACAGAAAACAAAAGGATGTGTTCATGTCTGAAAGTGGCTTACACTTTCTCAAATTTGGCCACATTCATGAATTAAAGTTCCCTCCCTCTGCTTGGTTCTACATTAAATCCTTGAAGAGCACATCACAAAAAGGTCCAAGAATAACTTGGTTTGGAAAATGGAGGGATTTGGTTTAAAATACATTGGAGTAGAAATTCTCCCACTTCTAATGATATCATTAATGCGCTGAATAGCAGAATAACTATAGTGAAATCCAGAACAAGATCTTCAGTTTACGATTTTGCTAGGAATTCTGCATGCAGGAAATTTTTACAAGTATCTTTACAATACAAACTACAGCTGCCCTTAGCCCTCTGTGGAACAAGATTGTTGATGTGGCTTATCTAATCCCATGTCATACCTGATCTCTATGTATGTGATGCCGACATTGGGAACAAAACTAGCTAATAATAGTATTTTCCATCCGGATCTGAGTACAAAGGTTCACTCATAAGTGACATAAGGAAGCACAGACCTTTAATAATACTGTTCAGAAAGAAAACACTACTTGGGTTGCTAACATAGCTTTTAAACTCTGTGTCATTCTCAGTCAGTAGTAGTCTTAGTTCTGAGCAATGCATGGGTTGAAGTCCCTGCTCCTGAAACTTGAGTACAACATTTGACTGATACACCCTGAGTAGGACTATAGGAATGTTGCAACGCCAGAGGAGCAGCTCTCAAATGTGACAGTAAAACAAGGTTCAAGGTAAAAGACCCCATGGCACTATTTTGAAGAAGACCCTGGTTCCCTGAAGTAAATATTAACCCCTCAATCAACATCACAAAGACGTTATCTGGTCATTATCATATTGCTGTTAGTGAAAGCTTGCTGAGTGTAAATTTGCTGCTCCTTTTGCACATTCCAACTACACTTCAAAAGTACCTCATTGACTGTAAAGCATTTTGAGCAGTCCTGAGGTTGTGAAAGGTGCTATATAAATGAATGGCTTTCTTTTTACCTCTGGTCTGTGTGGCTTGGCTCTCATCTCCCAGACCATCATCATCTCCTCCGTATGTCCGAATTGGTGAGCGAGCATAGGTGTGTTTCTGGATTAAATTCTCCACACTTTCTCTGTGAAACGGAAGAATTAGTGTGAATGTGTGAAACCCAGTAGACATCCTGTATCAGTAGATGTCAGATAAATACCTGGAAAGTCCTGTATCACCTTATTGATTTTCACGTTGTGATGAGATTCTATCACACATGAATTGTATGAGCCACAGGGTGTTATCCTTATTTATACAGATCGATGATCAATTAGCAATGGTAAGTCAAATATTCCCACCATTTTGAACAGGATGTCTATTTAAGTTCCACTGTTTTGATTATTTATTCAATATTCTCTTTTCTATCTTTACTGCTTTACATTTTTCACTAACTGTGCAATATTTTAACTTTACTTTAAATGTTACCATGGTCTCTTCACTCACTTTGAACTCCCTCAGAGCTATCTCCTCTCAACTAGCTGTTCCTCCTTGTTTGGCTTCATTTGCAAACTTGACCAGCTGGTGTTATGAAGTTTTCAGTTAAAGTGAGAGGAAGTCAGCATCCCAGCTCTTTCTCAAACATTACAAATAAAAACATTACATTTAACTCACAGATAAGCGACTAGGAAATGATCATGCCAATTTTGAAAAATTACATCTTCATTTTACTAACCCCAGAAAATATTTCAATCAGCAAAAAAAATCGAAAATTCAAAACCTGAAAAACAACAGGCTAAAATATACCGTTTCCTATGTAAGTCTTTAATGGGGGTCATTGAAGGAAGCAGAAGAGGCCATTCTGCTCTCTCTTCCTGTGATAGCTTTGTTTCTCTTTTTCAAGTGTTAATCCAATTCCCTTCTAGAAGCCTACTGAATCTGCTTCACCACCTTTTTAAGTGGAACATTTCAGATCACAATTCAATGAATTTTGTCACCTGCCTGTTGGTGTCTTTTGTCAATTCATTCTGAAATCTAACTTTAATTTTCTCGGAATTCCACGAGAAGTTAGAATCTGAAAGTGTGTTTTAGAAATCTCCCTTGTTTTCAGTTTAAATTCTTATTCTGAAACAGATGTTATCGCCCCATTCTCACGCATCTTCATCAATCCAAATATTCCAACAGAACAGGTACCAACATTCGCTGTCCCGGGTTATGTATTCTGAGCAGAGATCTCAGTGTTTTAAAGCTGACTCAGAAAAAGACACCGAATCCCTTCGGAAGCACAACACTTGAAACAGACACAAGTATGGTCAAATATCATTTAGGTCGGGAAGTGGAATTTTCCGGAGAAATCAGCTGTACATTTGACAACTATTTCTTTCACGTGCCCATATGCATCTGCGGATAGTATTCTTGCTTCCAACACAAGAAGAACACAAATATCCCTCATCTCACATTGGAATTATTCCTTACAGCCGAATTATTTGGTATTGGCAAAGACAAATCAGTGACGGTCACGGGAGAATGTTGCATAAATATTTTGAGAAAGCGGCACATTTAGCCTCATTTTCGTCAATAATTAATTGTTCGGATACTGTCAATCCAGAGAGGTTTTAATCCAATTGAATTATTCCAGTGATAGAGAAACTCGGTGCAACTAGTCTCTAATTTAAAGGTAAAGTCGCTACAGTCCTACCAGACAATAGGGCTGTTCTCTCATTAAAGAGAAAGAGAGCGATGACTGAGGTGGTTTAACCTGAGGGTCACCGTGCCTCGGGTGAGGGGAGAGGTTAGTGAGAGGGTCCTTCATGGTGAGGCAGGTATTGATCCCACGCTGTTCGCGTTACTCTACATCTCAAGCCAGCCACCTGAGCTAACCTATACCCTCTCCCACTACATTCTCCAGTAACAGTCCCCCCCCCCAACAACCAATCAACTCAGACTCGTGCCTTTTAAAATATTCCGCGTCACCTCTGCCCAGTGCCGCTTGTGTTGAAATTTGATCGCTTTGCTGAAATGAAAACAAGATGTGCGAAATCTGAGAGCGGAGTTTGTCAGAGGGACATGTCCGGAGTTAGTAATTGAAATTTCAGGGATCAAATTCATTTTGAATGTTTTTTTTCTGACAAGATCTACTCTCGTTGTCCTACTGGAAGTGTGCCTTTGTTCAGGTTGTGAAGGCTGTCTTTAATGGCAGTGAGCTGCCGGCTCTCAGGCAAAATGCAGTTACTGTCAACTTCCAACCTGAATACGTTTAATCATCGGGGGACCAGCTCTGCGGCGGTATTCAATCAGTAACCGGGAGAATCGAATTATTCGGCTGTTTGTCCCAGTAACTGATTGTAAACTAATCACATCTCTAGCGCCCTCAGAGGACTCATCGATCAGATTCAATCCTGTCCCTCAACAGTCTTCAGACAAATGAGACTTTTACACACTGGCCGTCAGTTACAAAGCTCAACTCCCAATCCCCTCTGTTAAATAAAATACTCAAACAGTTATCAAGAGGTAGAGGCGAATATAGATTTTAAAACCTTTCCCCTCTCCGTTTCTGTGAGCAATTTAGAATGAGCAATAAGCAGATTACTACCCATCAATGTACAAGTAGGGGACCGTGCATCTAGGGCAATGTAGCAGACTCACAATGTACACACAATACCAACACAGGCACAGTATGGACACAGTACGGAGACAGTGGGCACACAGTATAGACACTGTGCCGACACTGTGTACACAGTACGGACACAGGCACATAGTGCACACTACACACAGTGTACACACAGTACAGACATAGGCAGTGTGTGCACACAGTACAAAGTGTGCACAGAGTACATACACAGTGTACATACAGTATATACACACGTACTCAGTGAATACACATGCGCCGTGTAAGAATCAACTCTTTGGAACAATTTGATTGCTAAGGTTTTGTTTAATGACAGGTTTTACGGTGATAGAAATCTCACGAAATCTTTTCAGAGGCGACTTGCAGTAACAGGGAGACCGGTTCCAGGAGCAAAATTGTCGTCACACGATTACTCCGAGTAGGGGCGGAGCTTCCGAATGGTGCATTCAGGTAATAGTGACCTGGAAGGTCACAGTGTCGGTCCCATAGGGACTTTAACACAGCCACTTTGATAGGGTCAGTAAACTAGTTTCTCCTTCACATTCTACTCCTGCATCCCGGACTGGAAACACAACTCACTGCAGCAGAACATATGAGGGATCCGGAGCTCTCATTGTGAAGCTGCTCCGCGTACTCCATGTTTCATTTACACTCCCATTCTATCCAACATGGAGTGACGAGCAGTACAGAAAACCCAATGGATTTCAGGAGTGGGAGCTAAAGTTCGGTGTTTGGAAGGAAGGGCCCTCGGCTCTTTCTATGAAGGAAATGAAGAGCAGCGAGATAGAAAGAGCCCAATGTATATACATGCCGTGGACTCTAGTCTAACCGAAGCCCAGAGCGGAACACGTCCAAAACAACATTTCTGAAGAAACGTTAGCTTTCCTGCTCCTATGATGCTGCTTGGCCTGCTGTGTTCATCCAGCTCTACACCTTGTTATCTCAGATTCTCCAGCATCAACAGTTCTTACTCTCACTTCCAGACTTTGCTGTTTTCCATCGTAACCAACAAACGACCCTTTCCTACAAAATGTGGAATGCAAATACACGACAACTTTCTTTTTGATAAGGGGGCCTCTGTTTTGAAACGCTCCGCAGTAATTATGTTCATGATTGTGTGACACTTTCCATGCCCTATAACTTGTGTTTACTGATCACTGTGGATGATAATAGTCACTGCTCGGCAGTTGCTGCCACGATGCTGCCTCACGCACTACAAGCGAGCTGCCGCAGGACAGCAAATGGGGTTAAAGCAGAGGCCAGCTTTGGAGGGGCTGAACAACCGCTTCCTGGTTTTAAAGTTCAATCCCTTCTTGCAAATGCACGGACACAGCTCTGTCTGACCGGAGGGAACATCATGATACGCAACCGGCAGCGTGTGGCAATGAGCTAAGTCTCGACAATACAATGGTGTAGGATAAAGGCACTTCTGTCACACAGCTATGGATGCTGTATCAGAGATAATAGGTACTGCAGATGCTGGAGAATCCGAGATAACAAGGTGTGGAGCTGGATGAACACAGCAGGCCAAGCAGCATCATTTTCTGATGAAGGGTCTAGGCCCGAAGCGTCAAGCTTTCCTGCTCCTATGATGCTGCTTGGCCTGCTGTGTTCATCCAGCCCCACACCTTGTTATCTCAGCTACGGATGCTGTCCGGCTGTATGTATCCGCAATGTACCAGGGATGCTGCTGATAAATTCGAAGCTCACACTGACTTTATTTCCCCTGCTTTAACCGTCATCTGAGCACGGCCATCCAGTCAGAGTACAGATTTTTTACAGACCTCTCTGCTGATGTATTTCACAAGCTTCAAAATCTCCCCTCCCCCAACCGCATCCCAAAACCAGCCCAGCTCATCTCCACCTCCCTAACCTGTTTTCCCTCTCACCTCAAGCTCCACCCCCATCTCTATCTACTAACATCATCCCGCCCCCTTGACCTGTCCGTCCTCCCTGGACTGACCTATCCCCTCCCTACCTCCCCACCTACACTCACCTTTACTGGCTCCATCCCCGCCTCTTCGACTTGTCTGCCTCCTCCCCACCTATCCTCTCCTCTATCCATCTTCTATCCGCCTCCCCCTCTCTCCCTATTTATTTCAGAACCCTCTTCCCTTCCCCCATTTCTGATGAAGGGTTTAGGCCCGAAGCGTCAAGCTTTCCTGCTCCTATGATGCTGCTTGACCTGCTGTGTTCATCCAGCCCCATGCTTGTTATCTCTGCTGATGTACGCGTGTACCGCTGGTTTTTTAGAGATTGTGAATAAAACATCCTTCTGGTGCGAAGTCGCTCAGAGATAGTAGGGAAGGCCGATGCTGGAGTCTGAGATAACAAGGTGTGAAACCTGTTCACACTTTCAGGATTCTCACTGAGCCGTTAAGGGCCCAGCAGCTATCCCGCTCTGCCGAGGATGTGCAGCATTTACTCTCCCTTTTCAGTTTACACTGCACGGGTGGCTTCCGATTTGACAGTAACTAATCTCATTGTGTCAGGGTTAAACCAGAAAAGAGGAAGCGACATTCACAAGTCTAAAATATGCACGAAAAGTTAATTGATAATAAGCCCGAGTTATTACGATTTGTAATGTAAACACCGCGCCACTCGCATTGTAACCGTATGGAACTGAGAAAAACGAGCCTTACTCCTGAAAACAGTACCTCTCCATGTCAGTCAGGCGGGAGGAATCCCGGAATCCTTTAGCGAAAGGATTACTGTCGATTTTTAATTTGGTGATCTGCAGAGAAAAGCATTATCAATCAAACCGCTGTCTCTGGAAACACTACAGTGGGAAGGTGAATGAATTCACTAGATTTCAAATATTAAAAACTAACTTGTAGAGCGCGGGGCTAGTGGGTGTGTGGGATGGGAGTAACCATTCTGTTACTGGGCTCATATTCTCATCAGCGCTGAAGGTCTTTTTGAAGAGGTTTGAAATGCTGGTCTCAGTAAACGTGACAATTAAACTAATAATTCGTCAGAGAGAGCTATCGGTTTATTAACGTCTTTTATAGGAGGACGTCCAACTCCGTCACCACATCTCACAGAGCCAGGGAGAGTGCGGGAGACCCCGTGATCTGGGGGGCCCGGGGCTCTGCCAGCGGAGGAGCCTGGGTCCCAGAGGGTCCTGAGTAACCAGAGGTGGTCGCTAGGTCTGGGGATCCCCAGTGTACGGAGGAAGGGGCTCGCTGGGGGTATGGGAGTCGCGGGTGCCTGGTGACGGTGGGAAAAGGGATAGCCTGAGGTCCCAGGGTCCCGGGGACGCTGGCAAAATTCAGAACAAAAAAAACCCAGAGAATAAAAAAAATCTGAAACGAAACCAGAAGGCACTGGAGAATCTCAGCACCCGTGGAGAGGAACCAGGATCTACGTTTCAGGCCCAGTGACACTGGTAGTGAAGAAGATGCTGCCGGGTTGCTGAGTTTCTCCAGCTATTGCTGTTTCTGGAGTTACCCTCGGGTCTGACCCGAGACAAACTGACAGAGGAACGCCCGAGATTGAACTACCGCTCGCGTGAAAGGAAATAAAAGAACTGCCTCATCATTCTCCTAAATAAAAGCAATTAAATAGAATGACACATTCTGAACAGCTCTATAACTCGAGAACGAAAAAGAAAACACTTAAAGCGAGAACCACTCAAACTGGAATTCCTTTCAATGTTTTCTTTAGACAAGATGCTGTTTATAAGAACAATATCTTGTAAGAAGTGTCTTCAATGAGCCACTGATACCGTGTCAGTTTCTGTCGGTTTACACAGCAAGCAGATTACTGCGGGTTCTTTACAGATCGAGCTCGGTTACCGGGAAAATAAGCAGGAACTCACCAGCTGGTTCTGGTAAGCGGTGACTGCAGTAAAAACCGTCTCTGGGAAAATGAAGGTGCGGAATTCTTCGGATTTGAGGTTGACCAGAGAAGCGGTGTGATCTTTCTTTTTAATGATGTGAACTCGGGGCTGGTACTTATGCATGGAGTTTAGAATAATCTGTGGATTGAATTCATCACAACTACAGCAGAGAGCCAAGATTCAGAATGTGCAAAATTAAACAGACATTCACCGGATCCGCTTTCAGCCTCTGAACACAACCTTTCCCCATTTTAAAACTACACATTCACATCCAAACCCAGCTGTAAAGTAAAATTTACGTGCCGGAAATGGTGGGAATTCTCGAGAACTCCAATGATGGAAATCCAGGAAAAACCCCAGATTGCCAGGTTTCGACAAACAGAGTTAGATGCTCCCAACAACACAAATCTGATTGACCGAAACAAATAACAGCTCGTCTGTTTAGTGCTCTACTCGGCAAGTCGCGAATTTTTATTCAGTGCTTTGCCTTTAAAATCAATTTATCGCCATTTATTGGAGGAAAATAATTCATCGGAGAATTCAATTAACAATAATGCTGTATAATGATGCGTCTATAAGATTTCTATATTCTACAGTAAATCTTAATGATAATACAACTACATTCCATACAGAAAACGGTCTAAAAAACTTCTTTATTCCACACTATAACTTATCTATAAAATCCTTACATTCCACACTATAATTTGTTTATACCATCCCTATATTCCACACTGTGAACTGTCTATAACATCCCTATATTTCACACTATAGCCTGTCTATAACACACTATTTTCCACACTATACCCTGTCCATAGCCCTATATTCCACACTATAAACTGTCTACAACGCCTCCAAATTCCACATTGTAAACTGCCTATAACACCCTATATTCTGCACTGTAAATTGTCTATAACCCCTATATTAGACACTATAACCTATCCATACCAGATCTATATGCCACATGTAACCTGTCTATCACAGCCGGTATTCTGCACTAAAAAAATGTACTTTACACCATATTCCCCACTATAAACTGTCAATAATGTCCCTTTATTATACACTGAAAACTGCCTGTAATAGCTGTATGTTCCACACTGTAATTTCACTTAAAGCAGTATATTCCAAACTGTAACCTGTCTATAACATATCTTTATTAGATACAGTAACCTCTTTAACATGCCATATTCCACAATGTAAACTGTCTATCTCTCCTATATCCCACACTGTGACCTGTCTCTAACACTCCTATATACCGTGCTGTGACCTGTCTCTAACACTCCTATTTTCCACTCTCTAAGATGTCTATGACCCACCTATATTCCACATTATAACCTGTCTCTAACACTCTTATATTCCACAATATGACCTGTCTATAATACGCCAACACGCCATATTATAAACAGTCTCCAACACCCCAATATTCCATTCTATAACCTGTATATAACACCCCTATATTGCACACTATAACACTCCTGTATTCTACATTCTAACCCGTCTGTAACATCCCTATATGCCACTCTCAAAGCTGTAAATAACACACCTACATTCTACACTGTAACTGTCTATAACACTCTTATATTCCATACTGTAAACTGTCTTTAACACACCTGTATTCCTGCTAACACTGCTATATACCACACTGTAAAGTGCCTATAACACTCCTATATTCTATATTCTAAGCTGTCTATAACACTGCTATATTCCACACTCAAAGCTATCTATAATACACCTATATTCCACACTGTAACATGTCTATAACATCCAATATTCCATACTATAGCCTGTCTATAAATCCCTATATTCCATACTGTAAGCTGTCAATGACATCTTGATATTCCCATTGTAACCTATCTATAACATCTCCATATTTTACACTGTAAATAGTTTAAACACCCCTATCCTCCACACTATAACCTGTCTATAACTCTATATTGTACTCTGTGACCTGTCTATAACACTACTATATTATACATTCTAAACCTTCCAAAACATGATTACATCCCACATAGACAACTGCCTATAAAGCCTTTACATTCCACACAATAACCTGTCTATAACAACCCTATATTTCACAGTGTGAACTGTCAATAACAACCCTGTATTCTACACTGTAACTTGTCCATAACACCCCTATATTCCACATTGCAATTTGTATATGACTACTGAGTTCCATGCTGTACTATGTCTGTAACACTTCCATATTCTACACTGCAACATATCTATAACAGCCCTATATTGTATACTGTAACACATTCCACAGTTACTTGTCCATAAAACCCCTAATTTCCCCACTGTAACCTCTCTATAACATCTCCGTATTCCATATTGGAACCTATCTTTATATCTTCATATTCCACTTGATAATCTGTATGTAACACCCTTTACTCTGTGCTATAATCTACCTGTACCACCCCTATATTCCACACCGTAACCTGTCTGTACACCATTATATCCCGCTCTCTAACCCATCTTATTAGGACAGCAATAAAATGTGTGTTTGAAGGATGGGAGGCTAGGTCTTCTTCTCTTGAAATAGAAGGCTAAGGGGATGGCTTAATATTATGAAAAGTTTTGTACAGAGAGAATATTTCCTCTTGTAAGGAAGAACATAACTAAAGTTAGTACCAAGAAATCCTACAGTAAATTCAGAAGAGAATGGTGAAAATGTGATACTTGCTACTATCAGGAGTGGTTGAAGTGAGTAGTACAGATACTTTTTAGAGCCAACTAGATAATTGCATAAGGGAAAATGGAATAGAAGATTATGATAACAAGGTGTGGAGCTGGATGAACACAGCAGGCCAAGCAGCATCATAGGAGCAGGAAG
>JAHRHZ010000077.1:24938370-24972223 GCA_024137785.1 Ginglymostoma cirratum | reverse complement strand
GAAGGGTCTAGGCCCGAAATGTCAAGCTTTCCTGCTCCTATGATGCTGCTTGGCCTGCTGTGTTCATCCAGCCCCACACCTTGTTATCTCGGATTCTCCAGCATCTGCAGTACCTTTTATCTCTAGAAGATTATGATTACAGTTTTAGATGAAGAAAGATAGTATGAGGCTGAAGTAGAATATAAACACTAGTATGAGCTGTTTCAATGCTGTATATCCTGTGTAAAATCTATCCATTATATACTTCCACACTCCACACACAGTAACTGGAGTAGTGCAAACTAACTTGACTTTAGTGTATCCTGACTGGACTCCACATACAGCAACAACCTGTCTTTAACTTGTCTGTAACATACTTGTACAGTAACCTAACAGTGACACACACATACTCTACACATAGTAATCTGCCTGTAAGACACTTGTACTCCACATGGAAGCATAGAATGTTTACATACAAACAGAGGATATATGACACCAAGCCTATTTCTACTCATTATAAGACAATCTCAGCTAAATGGACTCTCTTGTCCTTTTCTTTGCATTTCTGTCCAGGTACTTATCCAATTTACTTTTAAAAGTTACAATTAAATCTGCTCCCACCACACTTTCAAGCAGTCAATTCTAGACCATCATCTCTAGCTGCATCAAGAAATGTAGTTCTTCCTTTTAGACAATAGACAATAGACAATAGGTGCAGGAGTAGGCCATTCGGTCCTTCGAGCCAGCACCACCATTCATTATGATCGTGGCTGATCATCCACAATCAGTATCCTGTTCCTGCCTTATCCCCATAACCCTTGATTCCATTATCTATAAGAGCTCTATCCATCTCTTTACTTTTGGTTCTGTTATCAATCATCTTAATTGCTTTCTGATGTTTCTCAACTCTTCTGTTAATGGAAATATTTTCTTTCCATCTATTCTGTCTAGACCCCTCATGATATTGAACACCTATAACTAATCTCCATTCGACCATTATGTCTCTAATGAGTACAACCTCATCATTGTCTATCCACATAACTGAAGTCCCACATTTGTAGGACTATACTAAATAAATGTGTTTGCACTCTCTCTCTAAAACCCTCACACCTTTCCTAACTTGTGGTTCCCTGTCTGAGATACTGTTAGTGCTTAGTGCTTCAGTTGAGGCCAAACTAGTATTTTCTAGAGGTCCATAGACACTTTGCTTCTCTTATAAAGCCCTGGATGTTGTTCACTTTTCAGGTCCTGTTTCAACCTACCCTGCTAAATTCATGACTTGTGAACATCCCCATATCTCTGTATGTGTGTTTCTTTTAGAATTGTACCCTTTATTCTAAATCGTCTCTCCTCATTTACCTATCAAAATACATCACATCACCCTTCATTGCATGAAATTTAATCTGTCACCTGCCCGCCCATTCTGCCAGCCTGTATTTGTCCTCTTGAAATCTATCACTATTCTCCTTGCAGTTCACAATGCTTTCAAATTTTGTGCCATTTGTAAATTTTTTGATGCCATGCCTTGTACATTCAAGTGAGGTCATTAATTTATATCCAGAAACCAGCTGGTCCAAGTACCAGCCACTGGGAAATCTCACTATGAGCCTTCATCGAGTATGAGGAATAACCATTTACCACTACTCTGTTTCATTTCACTCAGCCAAGTTCATGTCCATGCTTTCTTGCCCCGTTATTTTATGGGCTTCAACTTTGCTTGCAAGCTAATTATATGGCATTTAATCAAAGATCTTTGGAAATTAATATACACTACATCAACCAGTAACTTTTATCAACCCTTTCTGTTACCTCATCAAAAAACTCAATCAGGTTAGCTAAATACAATCCCCTTCAACAAATCAGTTTTGTTTTTTCTTAATTAATTCACATTTCTCTAAGTCACTGTTAATTTTGTACAGGATTATCATGCATAAATGCATTCAAACTACTAGAATTCAATTAACTGGCCTCTATTTGCTGCATTAATCCTTACAACCTTTTTGAAAAAGTTTGTAATGTGCAGTTCTCTGTGTGCTTGGCATGATCACATATCTTGCAAGAATTGGAAAATTATAGCAGGTACCTCCGCAATCCACCTTGACTTCAGTCAGTACCCTAAGATGCACCTATGGAATCTATAAACATTATACCCTACAAACAACAATCTGCCAATAACTCACTTGTATTCCATATAAATAACGTATCTATTATTGCCAAATAATAAGACAGTCTTTCTCACACATCTCTCTTTTTTTAGTTCTTTAATATCTCAGCTATGTCTTCCTTTACAACTGCTTTGGCAACAGCATCTTCCATGCAAAAAATAAATAAAAGTAAATGCAAATTAATTGCTTACTACCTAAGCCATGCCCTCAGTCTCCAAAAAAATGGTCCCATTTTTGGCTGTTAGTTGGTCTCACTGCTCTTCTACCCTTTTACTATTTATATTTAGATTGAAGACTTTTAAATTCCCCAATATATTAGTTGCCAGCCTCTTCCCTTACTCAGTATTTGCCACATCTATTTTTTAAAAATTCACCTATGAGCTTGTCTATAACACAGCTTTACATCCAACACAGTAAACTAACTGAAACATTCCTGTACCGCACTCACAATAATTATCCATAATAGACCTGTAGTCGTAAACAAGTAACCTGTTTGTAACATGCTTGTATCCACAGATCACATAAACTTGTCTATAACACATGAGTATGACACATATCCTGTCTAAAACATACCAGTACCCAACAAACAGTAACTTGTCTAGACCAAACCAGTATTCCTAAAAAAAACTTACCAGAACTATACAAACACACATTAATTGATCTATAACACACCTGTGCCCACAAACAGTAACCTTTCTATAGCACAGCTATACACCCCACACAGTGACCTGTCTGTAACACACCTGTAGGCCACCTGCCATAACCTTTCCATAGCACACCTGTACATCCCACACAGTAACCTGTCAAAACACATCAGTAGCTTACACACAGTAACCTGTCTATAACACACCTGTACACCCCACACAGTAACCTTTCTATAACACATCTGTACCCCACACAATAACCTATCTATAACACACCTGTACACCCCACAGTAACCTGTCTATAACACACCTGTACACCGCACACAGTAACCTGCCTATAACACACCTGTAGCCCACGCACAGTAACTTTTCTATAACACACCTGTACCCCACACAATAACCTGGTATAACACACCTGCACCTCAAGCACAATAACTTGCCTTTAACACAACTGAACCACACAAACAGTAATCTGTCTGTAACAAGCCTGTCCCCCATACACTATAACCTATCTTCAACACACCCATAACTCAGACTGTAATCTATCTGTATAACACCTGTACCCCCCACACAATAACTTATCTTTAACACACCTATATGTTATACACAGTAACACACCTGTACCTCATATAAACCTATTTGTGACAAGCAGTAACCTGTTGACAGCAAATCTGTATCCTGCACAGAGTAATTGTCTGTAACACACCTGTATCCCATACTCAGTAACCTGTCCACAACACACCTGTACCCTGCATTCGGTAATCTGTCTGTAACACACCTGTACCTTGCACACAGAGATAGTAAGAACTGCAGATGCTGGAATCAGAGATCACACAGTGTGGGGCTACAGGAACTCATCAGGCTAGGCAGGAGCAGGAAAGCAGACGTTTCGGGTTGGAACCGCAACATCCCCCCTCTGGCGATCAAAATTGCTCTCGACCGCATCTCTTGTGTTTCCCGCACCTCTGCCCTCACATCCCCTCCCCCCAACAATAACAAAGACAGAATCCCCCAGTCCTCACATATCACCCCTTTGTATCCAATATATCATTCTCCACCACTTCTGCTACCTACAACCCAACCCCACAACCAAAGATATATTTCCCTCCCCACTCCTATCTGCCTTTTGTAGGAACCACTCTCTCTGTAACTCCCTCACCTGCTCCACACCCCCCACTAACCCAACCACCCTCGGCACCTTTCCTTGCATCCACAGGAAGTGCTACACCTGCCCCTACACCTCCCCCCTCACCTCCATCCAAGGAACCAAACAAACCTTTCTCATCAGACAGAGGTTCACCTGCACATCTGTCAACATGGTCTATTACATCCGCTGCTCTCGATGTGGCCTCCTCTACATCGGTGAGACCAAGTGGAGGCTCGGAGACCACTGTGTAGAGCATTTGTGCTCTGTTCACAACAAACGACAACACCTCCCAGTCACAAACCATTTCAAATTCCCCTCCCACTCCCTGGGGAGCGTGTCCATCCTGGGCCTCCTCCAGTGTCACAATGATGCCACATGGAAACTGGAAGAGCAGCACCTCATATTCCGCCTTGGGAGCCTATAGCCCAAAGGTCTCAATGTGGACTTTACCAGTTTCAAAATCTCCCCACACTCAGCTTCATCCCGTGACCAACCCTTCCTCTCATCCCCCTCCTTGATCTGACCATCTTCCCTCCCACCTATCCACTCCTCCCACCTCACTGACCAATCCCCACCACTGCCTACCTGCACTCACCTATCACCATTCCACCTACCTACCCCAGCCCGACCCCTCCTCTCTATTTATTTCTGAGCTCCCTTCCCCCTCCCCATTTCCAAAGAAGGAAACATCAACTTTCCTGCTCCTCTGATGCTGTCTGGCCAGCTGTGTTCCTGTGTTATCTCTGTACCTTGCACACAGTAATCTGTCTATCACCCCGTGCTCCCACAGATATTAGCTAATCTGTAACACACATGTCCATGCACGGAAACCAGTCTGTCCAATAACAGGAAGAATCTCACAGCTGTGCTCCCTATGGAAACTTAGCATGAGCATCCACAAAGTGAGACCATTGGCCTGTTTGTGCCCATGTCAACTCTCCACAAGAGCAGCTCAAAGCACTCCAACTTGCTTGTCTTTTCGCTGCCCTCGGCTACTAACAGTATCATCACCTACCTACTCACCCCCTTCCCAAAATCCCCCACCTCCCAACACACACTCAAAGTGGGACAACAATTATTATAACAATGTCCAGTAAAGAGCACATTGCCATTCTACCCACAGAGCCACTGAGTACATGGGCTTTAGCTAATATTCAAATCATTTCAATGAGAGTTGATTGAAACGTTGAACGGAGATTAACACAGATAATGTGGGAATTCACCACTGAATGATGTCTCTCCCACTGCAAGCTCACTACTGAGTATAAATTTCAACTATGTCAAATTATCTCAGAATTTGCAAATGGAATAATTCTCGGCGGGTCAGTGAAGTTTGTACATTGCCGGGGTGGAGGGGTGAGTCAGATAGCTGATGATCTGAGAAAGGGCCAGTTTGGAGAATTCCTGAATTCTGGATATTCACAGGCGGTCTCACCGTGCTTATGGGTCTCTTTGACAGCGAAATTAGTTCCTCGCCCCCCATTACTTCAAGGAAGGAATGAGCGACAAGTTGGAATCAGAACTCCCCGCACTTCAGGTGTTGTTCCGAAGGAAGATTACCAAATAATTCCATTTGCAGATTCGGAGTGTTTTCCCCAAATCTTTGGTATCAGTGGCCGCTGCTCCGTTAACATGAGATAATCGCATAAAGGGCAGTTACACACTCACATGGCCGTGTTGGTCCAGTTCATTGTTGGTGAGCTTCACTTTCTCAAAGGAGACCATTTGTTTGAGAAGCTGTTCACCCGTGAATGGACAGTCAGGGTGCACATATAATCTACAAATCAGGAGAAGGGCAGAAATTACATAAACCGGATTGGCATTCCCTAGAAAACAGAGATAGACAGGACGATTTGATTGAAGGTATGTGGAGGAAATGAAAGGGGTGAATGGATCCATCTTTTCGCTGATGTGGGAAACGAGGACCAAAAGCTCCCAGTCTAAACGTTGCAGCCAAACCTCTCGGCCCTTCGGCGCACAAATAGTGGGAGCAGTTTGGACCCTCGCTCCCTAAACAGGAGTGTCACTTGATCAAATGGTGACACTAATTCCCCGATGAAGGGGTGGCACGGTGCATGTGTCGTTAGTGCTTCACTCAGCAGGTGGGACCCGGGTTCGATTCCAGCCTCGGGTGACTGTGTGGAGTTTGTACGCTCTCTCCTGTTTGCTCCAGGTGCTCTAGTTTCCTCCCATAGTCCAAAGAGGTGCAGGCTAGGTAGATTAACCATGGGAAATGTGGGGTGGGTCTCGATGAGATGCTCTTAGGAGGGTGGGTGTGGACTGTGCGATGATTTTTTTATGTTAAGGCGGCTGCAGATCACCCACCATCTTGTTGAGTGGTGGGATAGGCCCAAAGGCTGAATGGACGGTTCTGTTGCTATAAGAGAGACACGGTGCTGGGAAAACAGCCCAGCCTCCGGGGTTTGAACAGAGCCTGCTCTCTGTAAGAGTCATTTTTATTTTACTCAAACCCCAAGACCAAACAACAATCTCAAGAGTTTATTAGCTGTCATGTAAGATTCGACAAGGTTCAGTATCCAATTCAGGGCTCTCTGTTTCTCCCAGGGAATGTGGCTCACTGGCCATACATTCATTTTGTATAACAAAAAGAAAGCAAAACAGGGACCCAGCCAGTGAGCGTGTGATCCGGACATTGACACGGCGGCGGTGTCTTTACAGCGGAATGTAAACCTCGGTGTATTTGGTGTTGAAGTTGAAAGTGTGTGTGATCTTTGTGAGTTATTGAACAGTGGGAGCTGCCGGCTCAGTACATCTACCTGTGGAGGGACATTTATGTCTCAAACATGTGGCTATTTAGAGCAGAGGGATCTAGAGAGCCCGGGACTGGGTCAACGCTGAGAACTTCCGCGAGTTTGTAAAAATAGAGAAATGCCCCGGATTCCAGTCTCAATCCTGATGAATAAACGCAATGGTCAGACCTTGCGGGGAGCGGCGGGTCTGCTTTCCCAGCAACCAGCCACGAGGAGCGATGATAGGCGTAACGATATCTTTTATTGTCCACTGACACAATGTCCATCAGAACAATGTACTTGGCTTCAGGATCCACTCCAGACAGCGAGACTCGGATAGTGGGGAACATTCTCCTGAAACGGGACAGACAAAGAGAACATACGCTGAAACTCAACCATTCCGCTTCACGAACTCGTCCTCTCTCCCCTCCCCACCTCCATAAAAAAGACTCATCAAATCAGCCAGAGAACTCAGAGAAATCTAATATTTCACTTCATTTCTGTTCAGCTCCAAAAGCAGCCAAAGAAATAGCAAACCAAGCACTTCCTGACCCACCGCACACCTCCCCACCCCCTAAAAATATCCCCTTCTTCTGGCCGGCGCCTGTCAACTGGATTCAGGAATGTGAATCCGTGTTTGTCCTGTTAGTAACTTGGTGAGTTATACACGTCAAAGCGAATGTATGATCCACCGCGCGGCAGACGCTGCTGTGTTTCATAGCGCTTTTCAGGCTCGACTTCACAATTCCACTTTCTTCTCCACTCGGAGCAGGCCATTCAGCCCACCGTGTCTTTGTCGGCCTTTTGAAAGATCTATTCAATCAGTCCCACTCTGTCAGCTCTTTCTAACTCGACTCCCTCCACCAACCCCCAGTCCCCCACCCACTCTCCACACCACCCCGCAAACTCTAGTGTTTACCCAATTCTCTTTCGGAAGTTATTGATTCAGTTTCAGTCACACATCATGTAGCGCATTTCAAATCACAGCAAAGATTTCAGATTTCCAGTGTATTCGGCACTTAGAGTATTAAAACTGACCGCGAACCACCTGAATTCACAGAAACATTTAGAAACACCTTTTGGGAACAAAATAGGACGCATTACACATACCACTCTATAGCACGGTTACCAATGTAATTATTCTCTTGCGATTGCCCGAAAGCAGAAGTATGATCTCTATATAAGGCTTGGATACATCATAAATAATGTTTACAGCAGTAAGAATTTCATTTAACGTAACATCATTCGAGCAAACACAGCGAATTCTACGTTGAAAATAATTATAATTTGTATCAATCCAATTATTGTTCTTTGGAATAATTTCTACATTATTTTGACTTCCCATATGTTTTTTTCCTGCTCGTTATGAACGACACGGAATTAAAGTGTAGATTTATCTGTCACCAGTTACACATCACGGTGAAAACAGGAACATTTTAAACAACCGCCATTGCATTGAATTCGGCCACTTTCACGTTTACTCTCGTTCTGACAATTTAGTGAGGGCAGAACTGACGGGCAGAAAAACATTACCGTTCCTCCACGAACGGGTCACCGCAAAACAAAACGCACCTCATCTCGTTTGCGATCAATGATCCAGTGGGTGTTGGTTAACTTTTCGTTGAAAACGGCGGAGTCACCAGTTGCAGCAGGCGATGAAATAGAAAAAAAACGAAACGGCAGCACTAACCGAGAATTAAAATCTCTAATTCCTTCCACACCAACAATTTTATTTAAGAATCTCCAGGCTCGTGTTTCTGTCAAACTAATTCAGTGCCAAATCTCGATCTATGATCTGATCTTCATTGTAGAAAGCGATTAATTACATGCTTCAGATTGAAATTTAATTCACAATTTCACCTGGATTCAAAGGCAATTGTTTTGCTGTAGGAAGTAGAATAATTTCCTCACCTGCCCGATTTGGTGATGATCATCTCTGTACCCAGTTCATGAAATTTGTCCCATAACTCTTTGGTTTCCAGGCTACAGCTGATCTTGGCCATTTCGGCGCTGGGGACGGTCGGGGTGGTGGGGATCAGAGGCTCAGTACAGACTGGGGATGCACTGCCGCTGTAATCACCGAGTTCGAGGCTGCTCAGGTCGCCCAAGGGCTGAGAGCAAGAGGATTTCTCCACAAACTGCTCTGTTTCGGAGGGAGAGAAAAGCGCGTGGACACATTTCATCAACTGAACGACCTTTCAAACATCGTGGCCGGATTGCTGAATTCGCGTTACTAATCGGCCAATTTAACTCAAGCGAGAAAATAAATCGCTTCAAACTACCAAGCACTTCAAACAAACTTTATAGTGTGCAGTATATTTCCTTTAATTTCATTCGAATTTCGCATTCGGAACAAGAATTGGTTTGAAGGTATTTTAGAAGCAATGCTTTGTTTGAAATGGATTAAATCTCTCCAATAGAAATAGATTAGCTAGTATTCGGCAACAAAAGTGTTCACAAAGACAGTTAGTCGTACTATGATGTAATTATGCAAACAATCAGCAGTGACATTTCTACCAGCTAAAGGTGTGAGTTCCACTTACCGAGGGGTTTAATGGTATTTTCCTGGATTTCCTTCTCTTTGGAGTTCCCAGTTGAAATAAGGGCAGCGATGGAGAATGCATTGGCCCGGGATGAGAGCTGTGGTTTGGCACTGCTGTACTCCATAGTCGGTGCTGGGGGCAGGACACCTCCTGCTGTGTTCATCCCGGGAGGGGTCTGCACTCACACCGGGAGCAAGTTGCTCCTCTCTGCTTCTTGCGATCGCCACTCGACTGTTTCCGAATCGCCTCCCGCGCCGCCAATTAATTTGGTGCCTCCCGCAGTCCGTACACCGCGCCTGGGCGGAAGGAGCCAATCAGTGGCTTCTGATGTCATAGGCGCCGGCTTTCCGAGGAGGGCGTGCATTGTGCGCTTGCGCAATACCGGCCGGTAGGCAGGAGTGCGCACGTGCAGCGTGCAGCTCGCGTTTGCGGCCGGCGGAAATTCCGGCAATGCGCAGGCGCTCTAGGGATAGAGCAGCTTGAGGGGATGTCAATGTTGCTGTGATGGGCGGCAGGCACCCTGACTGGGATTAGTCCACAGCAGGACACAGACCATTGCATCCTGCTGTCTGCAGAAGCCCAGCAACAAATCTGTGACAAACTTAAAGCTAGAGACTCAATGCCCCAATTGCTAAGACAGACTTGGAGTCTGCTTGTTGGCATGTTATAGTTTTGATGAAATCACCATTTTTTTCATGGAGTTCTAAAGGATTCCGTATCCGAGCTGTTTATTTGCAGAATAACTTGAAACTCCACACGATCCTGCGTGTTTCACATTCCGAACACATATTTTACAGTCATATTTCTCCCAGATACCTTGGTGCAGCGTTAAAATTAGAAACCCTTGAACTTTTGTAGAAAAAGCCATCATTTTCTCCTATTAGATAAACGGCACCGTTGCTTCAGATACCATTTTTAATGTTGCGCTTATTATGCCATTGCTAGCTTATATATCATTTTAGACTCTTTGTAAACTCAATGATAAGTAACGGCGGGATGTTGGTGTCGCAGAATACGGTTTTAATTGAGACACACGCAACTGTTACTCGATGTTTCTGTTAAACTACACTGTCGCTTCTTTTTTTCATCCCAAAGAAGCTTTATTTCTGTTTTTTTCCCTCCGCTCAGATAAGGAGAGACCTGTCTAGACGAACCAACGTCAGTAAGCAGTGTTTTTGTTTGTGTAATTAATTACTCTGAAATCATACTCAGCTTTCTCACACACTTCAAACAGCTCAAATTGTTACCATTGCAGTACGAGTTTATTTGTAGTAGGGGGTTCTCCCCCTATTGTGTATTCATGCTTGTTTCTGGTGCTTCAATGAACATTTGTAATTGCCATTTCAACTCGAAAATGCAAGTTTCAGGGAGTGTAACAATAATTCTAAATTATATGTGGTGTGTTTCTCATCATTCCGGAATAGATTCGCTCTTGTGATTCAAAGACAAATTTCTCCCGACAAACAAGAAAAAAAGAGTATTTAAGAGGATCTAACCTTGGAAATATTCTGAAAATATGAGAATGTCAATAATCTTATTCAGACCCCGCAGCCAATCTGGCTGCACCTGCCATTGTTCTTATATAAAACAGTTATATCAAATCTGGCAATTTCAAATGACAGATTGCCCTCTCGGAATGATTTTCCCTAACATTTCACTGAAGTGTTTTCCCTTAGGATACCAATCACAAGCGCCAAACAACTCGCCTTTTTCCCGGTGAAATTTGGTGCGGTCCATTTAGTCAGCTTTTTGGGAATTCCGCTCTTTGAAATCCGTACCAAATTTTATTGAGTTTCCTTTCTTGGGAAATGTTTCATAAGCGATTTCATTAAAACGCGCCTGACCTTTCGGTTCCACAGGGCGCACAGGAATGAATCCCTATAAAATCAAACGCACAATTCCAGAGTGGATGTGCTATCTCTACCGGCTTAACACTGGACAGAAGCAAATTTATTGTGCCATTTATGTAGCGAGCTTGCTTTTATTTCTGTAGTTAACCATTTTCTTTAGAACATTCGCAGTTTGAGTTTAATTTCAAAATACATGATTTGTTTTACTGAGAGTGTTTTCACTTTACACAATAAACAGCCTCGCGGAATTACTGCGAAGCAATTTAATAGTCTAACACTGGCCGACTTTCACAGGTAAAACGACATGAATTAAATATTTATAAATCCCAGAAAGTACGTGCGAACGAGTGTTAAGGCAGAAATGACACTGGGAATCTGGGCAAAAGTAGTTTGATTTCCAGAAATAATTTATTATTCCAAATTGCCGTGTTCAAATTTTCACGGCACCTAGACTCCTACTCACGATCCGCTAAAACGAGAGTTTTTAGTGTTGTAGCATACGATGGAAATGTTCTGTGGACAAAACTTCTTCTGGTACATTTTTGCTTTTAAATGAAAGAATAGATTAAATGCGGTACAAGTATAAGGAAGGGGTAAAACACGCCTTTTGGCGCCAAGGAACTAAGAGATGGACATACGATTTGGAGTCCAATTGAATTATGTCAAGCTGCATCCAGATGAACAGCGATATGGAAACGTGCATAGAGACAAATATTGAGGACAAATGTGGTGCATGGACAGATATGTAGAGATAATCTCCATGAAGGATCGAACGACTGAAAGAGATCGGAGTAGATCTAGCAGGTTTATTGCGATATTGTGTAAAGGGGAATAATTCTCTCTAACAATAAGGAGACAAGTAATGGAAATTTATTTACACAAACCTTCACGCTCCTAACGTGCCGCATATGGAAAGATTCTATAATATCGTTATTTTTGAGGTAAACTGCCAATCATTGCTTGAAATTAATCGCAGACTCGGATGCCGCGGACTCTGCTCGAACATGAATCCTATAAACAAGGAGATCTCAAACCAGGCGCGGATGAGCAGCCCTATGCCGGGCTGCTTCCTGAGACTATTTCGGAGTGGGTTGGATTATATTTAATGGGTCATGTATTTAATTTTGCATCCCACCGATGGCAGGTAAAAAGCTGAGCAAGACTTGTAATCATCTTGCTTGAAGTGACGAGCTTGCAGTAGTGAATGCCGCTGCACTCAATGTCACCTAAAGTGAACGAAATGCAGTTTGCAGCATTCTGCTCGAATCAGCAGCTTTTTAATTCCATTAGACACCCCGCACCCACTGAAAGTAAATACAGTGCAGGAGGTTTAATCAGGCACACTCGACAATTAGATTATCGTCAAATTGCCAGCGGATAATGTGCTAAAAGCTTTCTCAGTTAGTGTAACTCCTGACTGAGAATTATTCGCACATTTGGACCCCTTCAGTCCCCTGATATTGCAACTCGCTCCTTAAAACGGCAATACCCGACCTGGGTCACACAGGGTGATCAATCTGCTTTCTGATACACTTATTTCATAAACTGAAGAAATTCTGGTAATTGCTCAGGACTCGTTTTTAGTTCTGACAAAGATTACTCTGCAGTTAAGAGATCTCTAATTCGATAGGGGCTGTGCTAAAACAGGCCTCGGCTTTAGCAAACTCGCATGAAAATGGTGTGTTTTGATGACCAGTTTAGTCCGAATTGAACAAGCTCGAAAACAGGCAAATTTAAATCATGCGAATTAACTGTTAGAGAGCAGGACAAGGGGCGGTCGGTCGAGGGCTTTTTTATGTGGACAGAAAAAGCTTACACTTTGTGAGACTCTTCAAAAATCGAGCGTGGAGCGGAGGCGGGAACAGTTTCCACAAAATACACTAACCGCTTTCCTTCAGATTGCCCCCTTACACCCCTTTTTTTGAAAGGCAATTAGCATTTTAATTCTCTCAGCAGCAATTCCAGTAGAAAATGAAAGGAGATAAAAGGCTGCATGGCAAACATTTCACAGGTGCTGTGTGCAGAAATGCCTGTGTTTTGTAGGCTAAGATTCGAAATCCCAGGTAACTTCATTTAACCCTGGTTGCGCTGCTAGGTGAGTTCTGCAAAGTGCTGGTGTTTCTGCTCTGTAAAGCTGCAAATGTAGCTGGGCTGCTGACATCACATCCCCAAACAGCCCGATCCGAGGAGCAATGCATCCATGTCCCTAAGCTCACTTCAACCGCAGCCAAACCAAAAAACAAACTCAAACTCAACCCAACCCTAAAATCCGAACTCCGCATCCAGAACCTCACATCGCTTTTTTTTTCATCAGGATTTTGGCGACGGGCAAGTGCCTGCGAACTGTTACAATAGCATGCCCCATTTCCCGGAAAGGAGATTACTGCTGAATTCACTCAGTATCCCTACTTGCAGCTTTTAGAGTTAACATTCCCACTAATACATAGTGGATGCGCATGGATCAAAGGATAGAACAATTCCCCAAACCTGGAAAAAAAAACTCCCGAGGAGAAACAACTGAAACGGTGGGACTTTGTTTTCCGTTAGCCAGTAACATTTTTTTAGCTGTTATTTGTCTTTGTATAATTGCAGTTTATCAAAAGCGGGGAGAGCTGGAATATCCCAGTTGAGTTTCTTTTCTGTCAATTCACCATTTCGGAATTTTTCAGTAAAAGTCGCCGTGAGACATTTGAACAGGGAGGCCATTCAGCCGCAGGGGATAGAATATCAGAAACACAATTTAATCTAAACTGAGCCACTGAACGCGGACTGCTGTAAGGTATTTTGTGATCTGTGTGTGGGCATCTATTTTAAACAGAATTCTACCTTCCTCTGTCACAGCTCAACTGCTTCACGAGAATCTGAACGAGTGGTTCCAAACTGGTTATTTCAAACCTTGTATTAAATTATTTGGCAGCTGTACGGATCGGTTCAAATATAAATTAATATTACACATCTTTCAACGCATCCCTGTTTTGCATTTGAGGCTAGTTTTGGTCATAATGATTGGTAATTGGAAACACAGCTCAGATAAAAGGCTGACCGGGTGTAAGCTTCTCAAACCACTGAGGGACAGTCAGTGAAAACATATTTAAAAGCGGATGAGTGATATCTTGAGCGCAGTGTGCGAGCTAATGTCTCTCCTTTTGTCTCAATAAATCAGAGTACAAGACCTTGATTTAATTGGACCGCTGCTAATGAAATGGCTGCAATATCATCGTGACGCCCGATCACCTTTCAAGGCCAACCTTTATCAAATTATGGAGAATCGAGAACTCAGATCGGATTATTGGATTAGCCGCTTTCGCTTTTTGAAAAAAATACTAAAATGAATCGGTCCCAGTGGTCCATCAATCCCGCCTACAAATCTCACTATCAGTTACTCCCTGAAGAAGTTAAACCAGACACAGACTGTAATGAGATACCAGGATCCACGTACACACTGATCACAGCCCAATACACCTCCCTAGCCCACGATCAAATTTGAAATTCTATATTTAAACATTCCCAAGAACTATTTACTACCTTCAGAAAGGCGACTCAGTTTGAATTGCTCAGGCTCTGTGCCGGACAGGTTGAGTGGAGTTACAGGAAATTAAACCCCCCCCACCCCACCAACCTTCAAAGAATATCGTTACGCTATTTACTACTAGCCTTAACTTTTTGCGGCAACGAGTGACTAACACTGTGCAGCAAGTTATTGAAAGTCGGGGGAAGATTAAGGAAGACCTGGCTGATGGTGCAGAAACATAAATCATGCAGTAACTTGTGGAGAATCTCTTCCTTATCACAATTTGCAGAGTTTTTTTTTAAACACTGTAAAGTGAGCTCTATCAAGTTTGCAGTAGTATCTGAACACATGCTGCTTTGGGAGTTTAGAAAGTACCATTCCAACTCCAAGCTCACTATCTCCGCTTTGAGATATCGCTTTGTTACAGCACAACTATAGATTCAGAATCAAAAACAAAGTCGCCTGAAAATCTCCGCAGGTCTGGCAGCACCCGTGAAGGAGAAAACAGAGTTAACGTTTCGGGTCCGGTGACCCTTCCTCAGAACTGTTTTTTTCCTTCACAGATGCTGCCAAACCTGCTGAGCTTTCTCAGCTACTTTGTTTTTGTTCCTGGTTTACAACATCCGCAGTTCTTTCGGTTTTTATGTAGATTCAGAATGGCTCACTGGCTGAAGACTGTTGCTGTGTGAGCGAACATCTTCCAGTGGATCAGGTGCTGTTGCTCATCCTGCACTGTTTAAGAGGCAGCTCAACGTCGTCTGTCTTCCGGCGCCAGTCTGTGCGAGGTTTAAATTCTGGCCTTGCCCACACCCTGAACAGTCTGTTCGCAGAGAATAAACAAAGCCAATGGTTCCCACTGAAGAAGACAAGAGACAGAATTGAAGATAGGGAATCCATTTTTAAAAAAACGTGAACGGATTTGGCTATTAGCAACTTTAGTGGAAAGCCGAGTCAGCCCTGACGTACTGACAAATTTTGTCGAAATTTCAAGGGGAAACTCTCAGTTGATACAATGAATTAGACAGACTCCTTGCTGGGATTTCTTTTGATGCTGGTTTGGTAAGAAGCACAAGGTTAAGTTCAAATCCAGTGGAGGCTGATTCTGAGTGTTCGCTCGCACTGTCGGTGCTGATGTGAGGTGACAGACAGCAGAAAGGAGATGCGTTAATTTAACTGATTAGGACGTTAACATTTAGCCACAACTTTGCATGCAGGTCAATCCTTTTAACATACAAAACACACGAGGCATTAGCTTCAGAAACACAAGGCTGCTTATGTCGAATTAAAAAGAAACAGTGAACAGGGATTGTTTCGGGCGCTGCTCGCGGTAAGGAGAACGACCTGTGAAGTAGAGGAATATTCCTGCACATTCTGACACTTTGTCCCATCCTGTGATCTCCTTGACACAAACAGATCCCAGTCGAGATTCTCTGAAGGTAACAAGACCTGCGTTTCTATAGGACCATTCCTGAGTTCAGGATGACCCTAAAGTGCTTTCAGGTCAATGGATTATTTTAGGAGTGTTGTCAATGTTGCAATGCGGTTAACACCCCCAACCAAATCCACGCAATAAAGTCCCACAAAGACTTCTTGTAAATAACCACAATTTTGTGTTTGGATGAAGGATCTTTGACCTGATAAGTTAACTTTGCTTATCATTCCACCAAAAAGCACCTTGACCTGTTGAGTATTATCAAGTAAATGGCAGAACCCTTAGTAGCATCAACATACTGAGGGACCTAGGCATACAGATCCACAGTTCACTAAAAGTGGCAATGCAAGTGGATAAGTTGGTCAAGAAGGCATATGGCATGCTTACCTTCATCATTTGGGGCATAGAGTATAAAAATTGGTGTCATGTTGGAGCTGTATAGAACTTTAGTTACACTGCATTTGGAACATTGTGCATAGTTCTGGTCACCACACCACCAAATGGATATGAGGCTTTGGAGTCGGTACAGAAATGGTTTACCAGGATTTTGCCTAGTTTGGAGAGTATTAGCTATGGGGAGACATTGGACAAACTCTCTGTTGGTTTTAACTTGAATGTCAAAGGAGAGGGGTGACCTGATAGAAGTTTACAAAATTATGAGATGCATGAATGGAATGGGTAGTAAGAGATTTTTTCCCAGGGTAGAAATATCAGGGAAATAGTTTTAAGGTAAAATGCTAAGTTTAAAGGAGATGTAAGAGGTAGTATTTTTGCGCAGGTAATTGCCTGGAAGGAGCTGTCAGAGAAGATCATGGAGATGGATGCAATAGCAACGGTTAAGAGGCATTTTGAGAGATATATGAATCGACAGAGAATGGAGGGATCCAGGCAGCATAGAGGAAAAAATGAGATAATAAGGTGTAGAGCTGGATGAACACAGCAGGCCAAGCATCATCACAGGAGCAGGAGAGCTTGACTTTTCAGGCCAAGACCCTTCTTTAGAAATGGGGGTTCTGAAATAAATAGGGAGAGAGGGGGAGGCGGATAGAAGATGGATAGAGGAAAAGATAGGTGGAGAGGAGACAGACAAGTCAAAGAGGCAGGGATGGAGCCAGTAAAGGTGAATGTAGGTGGGGAGGTTGGGAGGAGATAGGTCATTTCAGGGAGGACGGACTGGTCAAGGGGGCAGGATGAGGTTGGTAGATAGGAAATGGGGGTGCGGCCTGAGGTGGGAGGAGGGGATAGGTGAGTGGAAGAACAGGTTAGGGAGGCGGGGACGAGCTGGGCTGGTTTTGGGATGCAGTTGGGGGAGGGGAGATTTTGAAGCTTGTGAAATCCACATTGATACCATTGGGCTGCAGGGTTCCCAAGCTGAATATGAGTTGCTGTTTCTGCAGCCTTCGGGTGGCATCGTTGTGGCACTGCAGGAGGCCCAGGATGGACATGTCATCTGAGGATTGGGGAGGGGAGTTGAAATGGTTCACGACTGGGAGGTGCAGTTGTTTGTTGCGAACTGAGCGCAGGTGTTCTGCAAAGCAGTCCCCAAGCCTCCGCTTGGTTTCCCCGATGTAGAGGAGGCCACAACGGGTACAGCGGATGCAGTATGCCACATTGGCAGATGTGCAGGTGAACATTTGCTTGATGTGGAAAGTCTTCTTGGGGCCTGGGATTGGGGTGAGGGAGGAGGTGTGGGGGCAGGTGTAGCACTTCCTGTGGTTGCAGGGAAAAATGCTGAGTGTGGTGGGGCTGGAGGGGAGTGTGGAGTGGACAAGGGACTCACGGAGAGAGTGGTCCCTCTGGAAAGCAGACAAGGGTGGGGAGGGAAAAATGTCTTTGGTGTTGGGGTCGGATTGCAGATGGCGGAAGTGTCGGAGGATCATGTGTTGGATCCAGAGGCTGGTGGGGTGGTACATGAGGACGAGCGTGATTCTTTTTTGGTTGTTATTGCGGGGACGGGGTGTGAGGGAAGAGTTGCGGGAAATGCGGGAGACACGGTCGAGGGAGTTCTCAACCACTGCGGGGGGGATGTTGCGGTCCTTGAAAAATGAGGACATCTGAGATGTACGGGAGTGGAATGCCTCATCCTGGGAGCAGATGCGGCGGAGGCGAAGGAATTGGGAATAGGGGAAAAATGTTTTGGTTTAGAAAGGCATCATATGGCAGCGCAGTCTTGGTGAGCTGAAGGGCCTGTTCCTGGGCTGTCCTATATTTTTATTTATTGTTCTCTTTGTATTTCAGTTTCAAGTTCACTTTTTCACTATCAACAGTATTCTGCTTTGGTGTGTTTTGTCAGTGATATTGGCTGTACATTATGAAGGACATCAGTAGACTCCACTGTTTTCCTTTGATTTGTACCTTGGTAGCATTTATACTGAACTGAGGCTAGGTGTGTCTTAATGTGTTCTTATTTTCAACACCCCTATGAAGTCAAGAAAGGATCACTGAACCTAAAACGTTAACTCTGATTTCACTTCACAGGTACTGCGAGACCTACTGAGCTTTTCCAGCAATTTCTGTTTTTGTTTCTGATTTGCAGCTTCCACAGTTTTTTTCATTTTTACCTCCAAGGTCTTGTTGTCTTGTACTGCTCTTTGAGACCTCTATATTAGTCTAATTCAGGCTAATTACCCAACACTAATTGTTATCGCAATCTTTGGCACCTATAACCCATCTTACCCAGCACACCATGTTTCAGCCCTGCTAATCAGGTTGCTCCCCTTGCCACAGTATCAATATAGCTCTTATCAAAGTCGCAAATGACATTCTGTGTGACTGTGACAAAAGGTTAACTATCTCTTGTCCTCCTCCATGTCTGCAGCTTTTGACACAATTGATTGACCGTACAATCTTCCTTCAATGTCTCTCAACTGTCATCCTTTTGGGTGTGACTGATTTCTCCTTGTTCTGTTGTATGAATCTGGTTGTAGCCAAGAAAAATCATAATCAATGGCTTCTCTTCATCCTCCCACATCTACCTTTGACACATTATCATTCCCCATTTACTCGCTGACTCTTGGTGACATCATTAGGGCAGGATGTTAGTTTACAAATGCTGACATCACCCAGGTCTAACTCATAGCACTTGTCTCGATCTCTCCACTGTTACTAAATTATTAGACTGCTCTCTAACATCCAGCACTGTAGAGGGAAAATTGTCTTCCAATTAAGTATTGGGAGGACTGGAGGCATTGTTTTCAGTCTCTGCCTCAAAATCTGTCCCCCGCTATCAATTTCATTCATTTCCCAGGCAATTGTTCAAGTTTCACAACCTTGGCTCATATTCACAACGTTGATGTCATACTTGATCCCAAGATAAGCTTCTGACCTCATACATGCTTCACCAAGACCACCTTTTCCATGT
Source organism: Ginglymostoma cirratum (assembly GCA_024137785.1). Lineage (NCBI taxonomy): Eukaryota > Metazoa > Chordata > Chondrichthyes > Orectolobiformes > Ginglymostomatidae > Ginglymostoma > Ginglymostoma cirratum. The sequence goes on along the minus strand of JAHRHZ010000077.1, from coordinate 24,952,841 downwards.
TCAAAACATTACTTGACTTCAATCCTGCCTAAGCACTTCTGTTGCTGAAACTCTTCCTTGCCTTTGTTATCTCTGGACTGGACTTTTCCAGTGCAATCCTACCTGATCTGCCATACTCTACTGTCTGTAAACTTAAGGTCATCTAAAACTCTGCTATTTCATTTCAGAGTAAATCCCATTCATTCATCACCCCTATGCTCATTACCTTGTTTTAGCTCCCCTTTAAAGCAATTGCTTAATTTTGAAATTTCCATTCAAATTTATAAGTTCTTCTGTGGCCTTGCACCTCCCTATCTCTAATCTCTTCCGGCTTCATAGCCCTCACCTCTGTGCTTCTGTAATTATGACCTCTTGAAAACCTCTAACTTTAATTGTTCCAGCATTGGTGACCATGCCTTCAGTTACCAAGGTTCAGGCTGTGGAATTCACTCTCCATTTCTCGTTCTCATCTTGTAAAACTCTTCTTAAAATATATATTTTTGGTCAAACACGAGTCACCTGTTATGTTCCTCTGCGTGTCACCGTGTCAAGTTCTTTCAAATAATCATTCCTGTATGCACCTTGGGATATTTTACTGCTCTAAAGGTGATTACAAATGAAAACTCTTCTTGTTATTGTGACCACTGTTGTCATTTTACGCAGCAAGGTCCCAGGGACTGCAAACCAAAAGGGGGGGTCACTTCATGTTTCTTTTGGTAGGTTGCTAAGAGAGGAATATTGACTAGGACATGGGGAGGATTTCTTGCTTTCTTTTAAATTCACTGTCTTTTGAATTGAGCCACTGGAACCTCTAAACCAAAGTGAATAATGATTCTGTTTAACGTTTCAGTCAAAGCAGTAGTCACTCATCACAACCTTGAGGTGTTGGCTTAAGTTAGGGTCTGAAAGGGTAAATGAGCAGTGGAAGAGTTGCTAATTGGGATAAGTTGACACTTATGTTACCATAATGTGCAAATAGTCTTCCCATTAAACATACACCACCAGAAAGAACAAGCACTCACTGACCAGACAGACTGGCCCTTTTGTCTAATGCTGCATCTCCATTATTCTGTGAAGACATATAAAACAATATTAATAAACATATTGAGTTGGTATAGAATTGACAAATCAATCTTGATATAGGCAAGTGTGATATGATACATTTTCATATAGAGTATAAAGAGGTCATGTATGCTGCAGATAGTAATTTACATAGTGTATATAGAGATCTATTATAGTTGGACATCACCAAAAGCAGGGATACCTGTGAGTAAAATGTAAAGATAGGACTTTAACCCATTGTTGTAAAAATGTAATTGGAATGTGCAAAATAATGTTTAACTTGCTAAACTACACTTGGAGTACTGTGAACAGTTCTGGTCTCTATATTGTACAAAGGATTTGGAAACAGTGGAATAAGCACAAGAATAATTTACAAGGATGACCCAGAAGAATGATATGTTGACAGTGAGAAGAAAAGGGATGAGGAGGATTGTCATGAGAAATAGAAATACTCAAACATAAAAGGTTATTGTGTAAAATACAAGCAGATAGTATAGCAGTAACGTACTAGTGTGGACAGAAGATTGGTTAGCTGGCAGAAAACAGAGGCTGCTTGACCTGCTGTGTTCATCCAGCCCCATGCTTGTTATCTAGTATGCATAAATGGGCCTTTTTCAGATTTGCAGGATTGATGAGGAGCACTCCACAGAGTATCTGCTAGGGCTTCATTATTTTACAATTTATATCTGTTACACAGAGGAAGAAATTGAAGTCATGCTGGCTCCATTTGCAGATGACACAAAGACAGAGAGAAAAGTGTATTGTGACAATGATATAACAAGGATATAGACCTATCTAGGGATGTTGAATAAAAGAGCAATATCTGTCCAATGGAGTATAATGTGGGAAAATGTAAAGTTGCTCACTTTGGCAGATAGAACATTTTAAAAAACACAGTGCTATTTAGCAGAAAAGTGCAGAATTCTAAGGTGCAGAGGGACCTACGAGTTCTATTGCATAAGTCACAAAAAGATTAGAATGTAGGTAAAGCATATAATAAGAAAGGCTAATGGGGATACTAGGCACAGCCTGTTCCATCTTTGCAAAGAAAGACTTGAAAACACAGACAGGTAATCTGGGTATTTTCAACTAAATGTCGCAACAACGACTAGAAAAGAAGCTTTTAAGAATCTGAATTAAAATCCACACACACATGGATATCATACAACTGAAAGCTAGCTGTAATTAAGCACAGACTGAGCAGTAACAGGAGGCTGAGGGGTCTAAAAGGAAAAGCACAAGTGCTGTGATAGAGATTCATATCATTTCTGCAGAATACTATACTTTGGTTATTGAAACACAGCTTTTGCACTCTCAGACCAACACAGTGATACCAAAAATGTCATGTGATTCCTGTTGTGAGTTAAGATATTGGCACCAGGTGTGAAGACTGCATGGAGGGGTTGGTTTTCACTGTTTCTGATTTTCATTGACTGCAACTTAATGTCAATCTAACTGGAACATCAGCTTCATAAAAAGTAAAATCGAGGTTCCTGTCACTCAGTCAATGGTCAAGTGTACAGTATTATTGCTAGACCATGAATCCAAAAACTCAGCTAATGTTCTGGGGACCCTGATTTGAATCCGACCACGACACATGGTGGAATTTGAATTCAGTTTTAAAACATCTGGAATTAAGAATCTATTGATCACCATGAAATCATTGCTGATTGTCAGAAAAATCCATTTGGTTCACTAACGTCCTTCAGGGAAGGAAATCTGCCACCTCACCTAGTCTCACCTACATGTGACTCCAGACCCACAGCAATGTGGTTGACTCTCAACTGCCCTCTGAAATGGCCTAGCAAGCCATTCAGTTGTACCAGTCACTACAAAGTCTCAAAGAAATGAAACCAGTCGGATCACCTGGCATTGACCTAGACACCAGAAAAGACAACAGCAGAAACAGCCCTGTCGACCCTGCAAAGTCCTCCCCACTAACATCGGGGGGAGGACTAGTGTCACAATTGGGACAGCTGTCTCACCAGACAAGTTAAGGAACAGCCAGACATTGTCTGTAAGATATGATTCCATGAGTAAGACTATGCCCAGACAACACCATCACTATCTCTGGATATGTCCTGTCTCATTGGCAGGACAGGTGTTGCTCTAGGAATCCTCAACAATGACAAGTCTCATGGCTTCAGATTAAACATGGGTAAGGAAATCTCCCGCTGATTACCACGTACCTTCCTCATTCAGCTGATGAATCAGTACTCCTTAATGTTGAACAACACTTAGAGGAAGCTCTGAGGATGGAAAGGGCACAAAATGTACTCTCGGTGGGGGATTTCAATGTCCACCATTAAGAGTGGCTTGGCAGCAGTACTAGTGATCGAGCTGGTCGGGTCCTACAGGACATAGCTGCTAGACTGGGTCTACAGCAGGTGGTGAGGGAACCAACAAGAGGGAAAAACGTACCTGATCTCATCCTTACCAATCTGTTAGCTGCAGTTGCATCTGTCCATGACAGTATCGGTAAGAGTCACCATCGCACAGTCCTTGTGGAGACAAAGTCCCGCCTTCACATTGAGAACAACTTCCGTCGTGTTGTGTGGCACTATCACCGTGCTAAATGGGACAGGCTTCGCACAGATCTAGCAACTCAAGACTGGGCATCCATGAGGCGCTGTGGGCCATCAACAGCAGAAGAATTGTACTCCAGCACAATCTGTAAACTCATGGCCCGGCATATCCCCCACTCAACCATTACCATCAAGCCACGGGATCAACCCTGGTTCAATGAAGAGTGCAGGAGGGCATGCCAGGAGCAGCACCAGGCATACCTGAAGATGAGGTATCAACCTGGTGATGCCACCAAAAGGACAACTTACACGCCAAACAACAAAAGCAGCAAGTGATAGACAGAGCTAAGCGATCCCACAACCAATGGATCAGATCTAAGCTCTGCAGTCCTGCCACATCCAGTCATGAATGGTGGTGGACAATTAAACAACTCACTGGAGGAGGAGGCTCCACACATATCCCCATCCTCAATGATGGGAGAGCCCAGCACATCAGTGCAAAAGATAAGGCTGAAGCATTCGCAGCAAACTTCAGCCAGAAGTGCCAAGTGGATGATCCATCTCGGCCTCCTACAGTGGTCCCCAGCATTTCAGATACCAGTCTTTGGCCAATTCGATTCACTCTGTGTGATATCAAGAAACAGTTGGAGACATTGGAGCAAAGGCTACCGACTGTGACAACATTCCGGCAATAGTACTGAAGACTTGTGCTCCAGAACTTGCCGCTCCCCTAAGCCAAGCTGTTCCAGTCCAGTTACAACACTGGTATCTACCCAACAATGTGGAAAATTGCCCAAGTATGTCCTGTACATAAAAAGCAGGACAAATCCAACCCGTTCAATACCATCCCATCAGTCTCCTCTCGATCATCAATAAAGTGATGGAAGGTGTCACTAACAGCGCTATCAAGCAGCACCTGCTCAGCAATAACCTGCTCAGTGACGCCCAGTTTGGGTTCCACCAGGGCCACTCAGCTCCTGATCTCATTGCAGTCTTGGTTCAAACATGGACAAAAGAGCTGAATTCCAGAGGGGAGGTGAGATTGACAGCCCTTGATATCAAGGCTGCATTCGACTGGGTGTGGCATCAAGGAAGCTTAGCAAAACTGGAATCAATGGGTATCAGGGGGAAACTCCCTGGTGGTTACAGTCATATAGGAAGATGGTTGTGATTTCTGGAGGGCAATCATCTCAGCTCCAGGACATCTCTGCAGGAGTTCCTCAGGGTAGTGTCCTCAGCCCAACCACATTCAGCTGCTTCATCAATGACCTTCCCTCCATCATACGGTCAGAAGTGGGGATGTTAGCTGATGATTGCACAATGTTCAGCACCATTCGTGACTGCTCAGATACTGAAGCAGTGGCAGTTCATGTTCACATGCAGCAAGATCTGGACAATATCCAGGTTTGGGCTGACAAGTGACAAGTAACATTCGCGCCGCACAAATGCCAGGCTGTGACCATCACCAATAAGAGACAATCTAACCACCGCCCCTTGACATTCAATGGTGTTACCATCACTGAATCCCCCACTATCAACATCCTGGGGTTTATCATTGACCAGAACTCAACTGGACTCACCACATTAACACAGTGGCTACAAGAGCAGGCCAGAGGCTAGGAATACTGCAGCAAGTAACTCACCTCCAGACTCCTCAAAGCCTGTCCACCATCTACAAGGGAGTGTGATGGAATACTCCCCACTTGTCTGGATGAGTGCAGCCCCAACAACGCTCAAGAAGCTTGACACCATCCAGGACAAAGCAGCCCGCTTGATTGGCACTACGTCCACAAACACTCACTCCCTCCACCCTCAGTAGCAGCAGTGTGTACTATCTACAAGATGCACTGCAGAAATTCACCAAAGATCCTCAGACAGCACCTTCCAAACCCACAACCACTTCCATCTAGAAGGACAAGAGCAACAGATGTATGGGAACACCACCACCTTCAAGTTCCCCTCAACTCACTCACCATTCTGACTTGGAAATATATTCCTGTTCCTTCACTGTATCTGAGCCAACATCCTGGAATTCTCTCTGCAATAATGTTTGGGTCAACCCACAGCAGGTTCAAGAAGGCAGCTCACCATTACATTCACAAGGGCAACTAGGGATGGGCAAGAAATGCTGGCCGTCCAGCAACATCCACATCTCACAAATGAATAAAACAGAGAGCTGAAAATACTAGAGGTATGACTGTTGAAGATGTATGAGACGAAGCACAGTGGCTCAGTGCTTAGCACTGCTGCCTCACAGCTCCAGGGATCTGGGTTTGATTCCAGCCTTGGGCGATTATCTGTGTGGAGTTTGCACATTCTCCCTGTGTCAGCATGAGTTTCCTTTGGGTGCTCTTGTTTCCTCCCACAGTCCAAAGATGTGCGGGTTAGGTGGATTGGCCATGCTAAATTGCCCATAGGGATGTGTCGATTAGAGATAAAAGGAACTGCAGATGCTGGAGAATCCGAGATAACAAGGCGTGGGGCTGGATGAACACAGCAGGCCAAGCAGCATCATAGGAGCAGGAAAGGTTGACATTTCGGGCCTAGACCCTTCATCAGAAATGGGGGAGGGGAAGATGGTTCTGAAGTAAATAGAGAGAGAGGGGGAGGCGGATAGAAGATGGATAGAGGAGAGGATAGGTGGAGAGGAGACAGACAAGTCAAAGAGGCAGGGATGGAGCCAGTAAAGTTGGTTGGTTATAGGGGGATGGGTCTGGGTGGGATGGTCTGAGGTTCGGTGTGGACTTGTTGGGCCGAAGGGCCTGTTTTCACACTTTAGGGATTCTATGAAGGTAAGGGGACCTCTGAAATTGCTCTTGATTTGACTAACAGATTCCAGTCACAGTCTAACCAAGCATAAAGTCACAATAGATGGGACAGGTAGCTTTCAAAGACCAGTTCATGTGTTATATAGTCAGCTTTAGTGAGTATCAACACAGCCAACCCATCTTCACTTTCTTATGGTCCCATTATCAGCTTTTCTTTCCCCATGGCTTGCTATTATCCACCTCTTGGTCTGCCTAACTGTCTTTCTCTCCCTCTGGGTTCCATCTCCATCTATCTACCCACTCTTTCGTCTGTACCCTAACCCACATCCTGTCCCTTCAGCATATATACCTCTTTTTCCTGGCTACTACTCGTTCTGAAGAAGGGTCGCTGGACTTGAAACAGTAACTCTCCTTGCTCTCCACAGATGCTGCCAGACCTATTGAGTTTCTCCAGCAACTTCTACTTTTGTTTCAGATTTCCAGCATCCGCAGCTCTTTTGTTTTATGAGTGTCTAAGGGATTTCTGATTTAGAAAATGGATAATAGTGTGTGCGTAAAGTAATGCCTGGAGAAACAAATGAAATCTTGCATTTTTATAGTGCCTTTCATGACCACAGGATGTCTTAAAGCACTTTACAACCAGTGAGTGAAATGCTTTTGAAGTGTACTCAGTTCCTATCTGGACAATTTGTTCGCTGATCATAATGCTTTTCAAAGTCATTATAAACCTCTTTGCAAGTTTCGAGTTTGACCCTTTGAAAGATGTCTCAAAAGCAACATCTTGGTGAAAAGAGAATGGACACTTCTGGGTATTCTTGTCACTTGGGCTGTCGAGCTTTTATCTCTTTGTTTCTTCCTAGATGAAATGTTTCTCTTGGGGCCTTTTCTCCCTTCTGCCTTTTTGCTTGAAATGCTGTGAAAATTCATGAATACATTTATAACAACTATAATCTCAATAAATATTTAATTGCAGTATCAATCGCTGAGAATTGCTGAAGTTCAAGTTTAGAGTTCAGGATGCATCACCCAGGCAAACACAAGGGTATATTAAACACATCAATGGGTATACACACGAGAGGGTACAGCTATTAGTGAAAAAGTACTGACCAGTCTGGGGCTTCTTTCTATTGAAAGCAAAAGACTGAGGGATGATTGATTGAGATCTTGAGCAGTTTGATAGGGTAGACATGGAGGAATTGTTTCTGCTTGTGGGAGACACAAGAACTTGAGGTCACCAAAACAAAATAGTGATTAATAAACCCAAGAAGGAGTTCAAAAGAAACCTTTTTCCCCCAGAAAGAGGTGAAAATGTGGGAGTTGCATGGATTAATTGGAGTGATTAGTATAGATACATTTGAGGGGAAAGAAGAAAGTGCCTGAGAAAGAAAGGAATAGAAGGATGTGCTGATGGTGTGAGATAAAGTAAGGTCAATGGAGACTCACAAAGAACATAAACCTTCTCCAGGGCAATTAAGGATGTGCAAAAAAGTGCTAGTCCAGCCACCTGCATCATAAGAAGAAATAAATAAACAAAATCACTGATATATACCCATTGTGCTGAATGACCTGTTTCTGTGCTGCAAACACTCCCACCTGGCACAATGTGCTGCTTGGGAAAATATGATCAAAGGATTCAGGTATCACTTTCAGAATACTGAATGGCCTGGACAGAGTGGATGTTGGGAAGATGTTTCCATTGACAGGAGAGTCCAGGATCTGAGGGCACAGCCTTAGAGTAAAGGGAAGACCTTTTAGAACGGAGATAAGGGGAAACTTCTTCAGCCAGAGAATGGTGAACCTATGGAATTCCCTGCCACAGAAGGCTGTGGAGGCCAGGTCATTGAGTACATTTAAGACTGAGACAGATAGTTTCTTGATTATCAAGCGGATCAAGGGTTACGGGGAGAAAACAGGAGAATGGTGTTGAGGAACTTATCAGCCATGATTGAATGGTGGAGCAGACTCAATGAGCTGCAGGGCCCAATGTCTGCTCCTATGTTTTATGGTGTTATGATTTTATTTCACATGTTCAGAATGGCAGCAGCATGGCTGTGTGTGTACGTGAAGCAAACCATGACAGATTGGCCATGAAATGATTTATATTGATGGATATCCGTTGTCCTCTGGATGAAAAATTCTGCATGATGCATGTCTCTTTTCTTGTCCTTTATGTCTACACCTTATTCTCTTGTTATTAGGGGGGATGACTTACCAAGGGTAAGCCATGGGGTACAGGTCTGTCCCTGTTGTTCAGAAGGGAAGGGGGGAGAGGAGGAGAGCATTAGTCATTGGGAACTCCATAGTTAGGGGGACAGATAGGGGATTCTGTGGGAACAAGAGAGACTTGCGGTTGGTGTGTTGCCTCCCAGGTTCCAAGGTCCATGATGCCTTGGATCATGTTTTCGGGATCCTTAAGGGAGAGGGGGAGCAGCCCCAAGTCATGGTCCACATAGGCACCAACGACATAGGTAGGAAAAGGGATGGGGATGTAAGGCAGAAATTCAAGGAGCTAGGGTGGAAGCTTAGAGCTAGAACAAACAGAGTTGTTATCTCTGGTTTGTTACCCGTGCCACATGCTAGTGAGACAAGGAATAGGAAGAGAGAGCAGTTGAACACGTGGCTACAGGGATGGTGCAGGAGGGAGGGATTCAGATACCTGGATAATTGGGGCTCATTGTGTGGTAGGTGGGACCTCTACAAATGGGATGATCTGCACCTGAACCAGAGGGGTACCAATATCCTGGGGGGGACATTTGCTAATGCTCTTCGGGAGGGTTTAAACTAATTCAGCGGGGGTGGGGGTGGGAACTTGAATTGTAGCTCCAGTGTACAGGAAGTTGAGAGTAATGAGGTCATGAATAAGGTTTCAAGGTCGCAGGAGTGTACCGGCAGGCAGGAAGGTGGTTTGAAGTGTGTCTACTTCAACGCCAGGAGCATACGGAATAAGGTGGGTAAACTTGCAGCACGGGTTGGTACCTGGGACTTTGATGTTGTGGCCATTTCGGAGACATGGATAGAGCAGGGACAGGAATGGTTGTTGCAGGTTCCAGGGTTTAGATGTTTCAGTAAGATCAGGGAAGGTGGTAAAAGAGGGGGAGGTGTGGCATTGTTAGTCAAGGACAGTATTACGATGGTAGAAAAGACGTTTGATGAGGACTCTTCTACTGAGGTAGTATGGGCTGAGGTTAGAAACAGGAAAGGAGAGGTCACCCTGTTGGGAGTTTTCTATAGGCCTCCGAAAAGTTCCAGAGATGTAGAGGGAAGGATAGCAAAGATGATTCTGGATAGGAGCGAGAGTAGTTGTTACGGGGGACATTAACTTTTCAAATATTGATTGGAAATGCTATAGTTCGAGTACTTTAGATGGGTCAGTTTTTGTCCAATGTGTGCAGGAGGTTTTCCTGACACAGTATGTAGATAGGCCAACAAGAGGCGAGGCAACATTGGATTCGGTACTGGGTAATGAACCAGGCCAGGTGTTAGATTTGGAGGTAGGTGAGCACTTTGGTGATAGTGACCACAATTCGGTTATGTTTACTTTAGCGATGGAAAGGGATAGGTATATACCGCAGGGAAAGAGTTATAGCTGGGGGAAAGGCAATTATGAGGCAATTAGGCAGAACTTAGGATGCACAGGATGGGGAAGGAAACTGCAGGGACTGGGCACAATTGAAATGTGGAGCTTGTTCAAGGAACTGAGTGTCCTTGATAAGTATGTACCTGTCAGGCAGGGAGGAAGTGGTCGAGCGAGGGAACAATGGTTTACTAAAGAAGTTGAATCTCTTGTCAAGAGGAAGAAGGAGGCTTATGTAAAGATGAGGCGTGAAGGCTCAGTTAGAGCACTTGAGAGTTACAAGTTAGCCAGGAAGGACCTGAAGAGAGAGCTAAGAAGAGCCAGGAGGGGACATGAGAAATCTTTGGCAGGTAGGATCAAGGAAAACCCTAAAGCTTTCTTTCGGTATGTCAGGAATAAAAGAACGACTAGAGTAAGATTAGGGCCAGTCAAGGACAGTCGTGGGAAGTTGTGCGTGGAGGCCGAAGAGATAGGAAAGGCGCTAAATGAATATTTTTCATTAGTATTCACAAAGGAAAAAGACAATGTTGTCGAGGAGAATACTGAGATACAGGCCATTAGACTAGACGGGATTGAGGTTCATAAGGAGGAGGTGTTAGCAATTCTGGAAAGTATGAAAATAGATAAGTCCCCTGGGCCGGATGGGATCTATCCTAGGATCCTCTGGGAAGCTAGGGAGGAGATTGCAGAGCCTTTGGCTTTGATCTTTATGTCGTCATTGTCTACAGGAATAGTGCCAGAAGACTGGAGGATAGCAAATGTTGTCCCCTTGTTCAAGAAGGGGAGTAGAGACAACCCTGGTAATTACAGACCAGTGAGCCTTACTTCGGTTGTGGTTAAAGTGTTGGAAAGGATTATAAGAGATAGGATTTATAATCATCTAGAAAGGAATAATTTGATTAGGGATAGTGAACACGGTTTTGTGAAGGGTAGGTCATGCCTCACAAACCTTAGAGTTCTTTGAGAAGGTGACTAAACAGGTGGATGAGGATAAAGCGGTTGATGTGGTGTATGTGGATTTCAGTAAAGCTTTTGATAAGGCTCTCTACGGTAGGCTATTGCAGAAAATACAGAGGCATGGGATTGAGGGTGATTTAGTGGTTTGGATCAGAAATTGGCTAGCTGTAAGAAGACAGAGAGTGGTGGTTGATGGGAAATGTTCATCCTGGAGTTCAGTTACTAGTGGTGTACCACAAGGATCTGTTTTTGGGCCACTGCTGTTTGTAATTTTCATAAATGACCAGGATGAGGGCATAGAAGGATGGGTTAGTAAATTTGCGGTTGACACTAAAATGGTGGAGATGTGGATAGTGCGGAAGAATGTTGCAGGTTACAGAAGGATATAGATAAGCTGCAGAGCTGGGCTGAGAGGTGGAAAATGGAGTTTAATGCGGAAAAGCGTGAGGTGATTCACTTTGGAAGGAGTAACAGGAATACAGAGTACTGGGCTAATGGTAAGATTCTCGGTAGTGTGGACGAGCAGAGAGATCTCGGTGTCCATGCGCATAGATCCCTGAAAGTTGCCACCCAGGTTGATACGGTTGTTAAGAAGGTGTACGGTGTGTTAGGTTTTATTGGTAGAGGGATTGAGTTTCGGAGCTGTGAGGTCATGTTGCAGCTGTACAAAACTCTGGTGCGGCCGCACTTGGAGTATTGTGTGCAGTTCTGGTCGCCGCATTATAGGAAGAATGTGGAAGCATTGGAAAGGGTGCAGAGGAGGTTTACCAGGATGTTGCCTGGTATGGAGGAAAGGCTGAGGGAATTGAGGCTGTTTTCATTAGAGAGAAGAAGGTTAAGTGGTGATTTAATAGAGACATACAAAATGATCAGAGGATCAGATAGGGTGGACAGTGAGAGCCTTTTTCCTCGGATGGTGATGGCTAGCACGAGGGGACATAGCTTTAAATTGAGGGGTGATAGATATAGGACAGATGTCAGAGGTAGATTCTTTACTCAGAGAGTAGAAAGGGCAAGGAATGCCTTGCCTGCAGCAGTAGTAGACTCGCCAACTTTAAGGACATTTAAATGGTCGTTGGATGAACACATGGATGATAATGGAATAGTGTAGGTTAGATGAGCTTCAGATTGGTTTCAGAAGTCGGCGCAACATCAAGGGCCGAAGGGCCTGTACTGCGCTGTAATGTTCTATGTTCTAGTATTCACAGAAAAAAAAACTGCAGGAATTTTCAGCTCGATGAGTGTGACTTTGATGCAAACTACATTTGTACTGATATACCCAAATGATAGCAGGAGAAGCATCAAGGAAAAGTAGGGTTCCGATCTGTCAACCTTTCTGCAAATCTTCCCAGCCCTAACTCATGGAATCATTTCAACCCTCTGAGCTGTCATAAACTCGAAGATTAAACATACTCTAGCTTGAACAAAAATAAAGTTGCTGGAAAAGCTCAGCATGTCTGGCAGCATCTGTGAAGGAAAAAACAGAGTTAATGTTTCGGGTCCAGTTCTGAGGAAGGGTCACCGTACCTGAAATATTAACTCTGTTTTTCCCTTCACAGATGCTCCCAGACCTGCTGAGCTTTTCCAGCAACTTCTGTTTTTGTTCCTGATTTACCGCAGTTTTTTCGGTTTTTATATCCTAGCTTGATACAGTCAACATACAGAAAATATTCTTTTGGTTACATATTTGCAAATCTCCATCACCATTTCTCTCAGTAAGTCAGATGCTGTGCAGCTTTCTTCGACCAGGTGTGTTTTAAACACAAGTTCAGAATACAACTGACCATGGGAAATTTACAATACGGAATGTAAAAACTTGTCAGCCCTTTGTGTTGGCTCTTTGCCGGAACATTCTAACATTAACTCTCTAACCTCACTCCCTCCATAGATCCTGTCATCTCCCTTTTCAGACATTTGTTTAATGTTTCCTGAAAAGATTTGTCTTTGTCATTTCCTGTAGCAAGGGCTTTCTGTTTAACTCTCCCCTCTACCCCAAGTCATTGGTGACTCCTTGTCCAATTCAAGAGAATACCTTCTTCCCATTCCTTCATTTTTTTAAAACCTCACTGTTTCAGTGGAGACAGACCCAATAGCTTGAGTCTTACCACATATCTATGCATCCTGGTGAATCTACATAGCATGTTATACATTGAATTCCCATTCTATAAATATATTCTATAAAGTCCCTCCAATAGCATAACTGTAGCCTCACCAGAAGTTCCTACAAAATGTATGTGCAGAGTTATGGATATGCTGGGCATCTATTCACCCAGAATTTAACAAACTGGAACACAGATTATCAAACTAAGGTCCCTTAAAAGTCCAACGGTTTCAGATATCTATTGTTTCATCATGGAATTTCTAAAATTCCTTGATTAGTTGACTGATACTTATTAGCTATTCCTGGAGCTGGATTTTCTTTTGGAATAATCAATGGAGAGGAGTTGGAAGACATGGTTAAGGGAATGTGATGGGATAGGAGAGGTTGAATTGCAAGAGATATTCTTCAGGTAGTGCCAATATTGAATTGAATTGAATCATTTATTGTCATGTGTATTCAATGTAAAAATTCAGTGAGAAGTGTGTACCTTCGCCGTACATACATGGCGCCATTCACCTTAACTTAAAATAAGATAAGAAAAAAAAGATAACTTAAGAGAGTCCAACTTTCCTTTTCACTGCCACAGTCCCGCTCTGGGCTTTCCAGCCCACACCATGCCTCTACCAGCATCCTGCTCTCGGCTGCCTCATTGGCCCCTTCTTACCAGCCCACTCTTGATCCACCGCCATCGCTCTGGCCCTTGATCCACTTGTTGCCGCAGGACACAACCTGCACATTCAGCTCCCACCACATGGTCCTCAGTTACAATCTGGCTCCTTCCCGACTCCTCAGGTAGGTAGTTAAAAGGGGTGGGGTGGGGGAATAGAATTACTACAATAGTTGGAGGTATCCTTTCTAGCAAGTCAAATTTGCATGGTGCTGATTGATCTAGATCAGTTAGTTCATTGTGCTGGATCTCATCAAGCTAACAGTAGCATTGATACCAATGGTGCCAGCAGAATTTGGTGAATTGGGTCTGAGCAATGCATGGTTTTGAGCATCCTTCAATTCCCTGATGTATGAAGTTTCAGTACCCTTGGTAGCAGTAATTTGTTGCCGAGATATGAGAGAAAATACCGATGGTTGTGTTGATCTTTTGAGACTTTTCCAGAGTCTATAAAGGTCACTTTGTCGCTGTTAATGGCTCACCTTGGTGCCTAGATAGAAGTTGGAATGGCTGGAAGAGGGAACAGCAAGATGGAAGGAAAGTGGTTGAAGTTGTTATAGTACTCAAAAGTAATTTATTGAATGTGATTCTGTCTGACATTTGAGAAGTGAGAATGTGTCAGTCATGTTTTGCTCTCTCTGTATTCTGGAGCTTGGAGATTCCATGGCTTTATGTTACATGAGCAATGTAAAAACAGACTATTACTGTTTGCAAGATAACAAGGTGTGGAGCTGGATGAACACAGCAGGCCAAGCAGCATCATAGGAGCAGGAAAGCTTGACGTTTTGGGCCTAGACCCTTCATCAGAAAGTCTGATGAAGGGTCTAGGCCCGAAACG